>JANRMT010062840.1:51698405-51734122 GCA_026402145.1 Polypterus bichir lapradei | reverse complement strand
CCAAAAGGGCTTTAAGGTTGGACACGGTAGCAAGGGCTCAGTCTGGGAAGAATTAAAGCTGCTCAAGCACAATCGCTATAGCCATGTTTCATAGGCCTCCTTATGTGTTTTGGCCACTCTAACACCACCCAGACTGAGCCCTTGCTACCGTGTCCAACCTTAAAGCCCTTTTGGCCAGGGTCTCCTTCATAATCCTTTCCTGCAGTTACATCTAGAACAATCCATGCAACCTTTTCCAGGGCTACAAACATCCACTGAACCCTGACCTAAACTGCTGCATTTATAGGGTCATTACTGTCACGTGTACTGTCACGTGTACAGAGAATAACGTGTGCTAATCAACAACATGTCACCACTCTGGCATCTTTGTCATATATCTGTAGGTAGGTAGGTAGATAGACAGATACTTTATTAATCCCAAGGAGAAATTCACATACTCCAGCAGCAGCATACTGATAAAAAAACAATATTAAAGAGTGATAAAAATGCAGGTAAAACAGCCACATAAAAAAGTGATAGGAGTGATCAGTGAAATAGAGAAAAAGGTAGAAAGATAAAGTCGTACACGTAGACAAGATACTAACTACAAGTGATAAGTAACATACCAGACAGTGTCTTAAGATTGTCATATTGCAGCGTGTCATCTTCAGAAAGGCATGAAGAACTGTTAAGTTCATTGGGAATATTACAATGGTAATTCATTTTACTCCTGGGGGTGTTCAGGTATACAAAATAAAAAAAAGAAAAAAAAAAAAAAAAAAGTTACGACTTATTCAGGAATGCTGTAAGTAATAAAACGTGTAAATATTACAAGTAGAAGATAACATTGGGCCAGGCGGAACAGACTGTACTTTTGCCTTCAGGAGATCAGAGTTGGATCTTAAGTCATCACAGAGAATCAAGTTTTAGTTTAGTATCCTCATTTCTCACAAGGCATTAGTACTGTCCCCCTCAATTCACTACCTTGATACCCCGGCTACAATGAAAAGACGATTTTTTTTTTTTTAAAATAAACACACAACATACTTGCAAGAAGTTACATTAATGTGACTAGTCCCAGCATCACGCATGCTAAAGTTCCAGGTTCTAATGCCACCCACTTGGTCCATGGCCTTAGCCCTGACACTACTGGAAAAATCCTTCAACATGTAATATTTAGGTTGTCTTTAGCGCATTTTCATGCTAGTTTGCACTTGCAAGCTGAACTGTGGCATACTGTCTGTGGCCACCTCTTCAGATATTAAAGTCCCAGGCGTGTGAAGGTTAAGTTAAACTGCAACTTTAAATAGTTCCATTTGAGTGAGTGAATTTGAGTATATAAGCAGGACCTGTGATGTCTCATTAATTGGGTTCCTACCATGTCAGGATCAACCTACCTAAAAGATTTTAATACTTTTGAGTAAATGATGTTCAAAAATAATTTTATTTTACAATGTGGGTCTTTAAAGTAAAGGCCACATTCTATAAGAAACAACATTTAAAATCTCAAAAAAAAAAAAAAAAAAAAAAAAAACACACTACACTGCATCGACAATTACTTACCCAGTCAGATCTTTCAGGAAGATCCGTGCCGCTTTATCTGTATCTGGAATGTTCCCCTTTTTCACAAACCCCCTCCTCTGTGCAAGCAAAGTTAAAAATTCCAAGGAATTTCTGAAGTCAGGCAAATTATATGCCATCATGATCTGTATTGGAGAGACAAAATTTACAAAAAAAAAAAAAAAAAAAATCACCAAATTGCCCGTTAAAACTTACCTAACAAGATAAAAACTACACAGAAAATCTTAGTTCATCCTACCAATGGGTCAAATTCACTAACTATTAATATTTCTTACATTTCAAAGCAGTAACAATACCTTTTGTTTGCTACATTGTTTGAGTAGTACATTGACTGCCCCTCTTGGATTTTCCATATTCTCAATGTCAACATGACCTCTTAAGGCCAGAGTAGCCACAGAGTTTGAGGGGGCAGCAATGATAGGAGGGCAGTCAATCATCCGGATGTGATCGTCAATTTTCACCTCCTGGATATGCCTGCATGAAATTAAGAAAGACACAGATTACAAATTCAACTGAAGGTGATTATTTTTGCATAATTATTCACTCTCAGTGGGTTTAAGATTCTGAAGATTAATCTGAGCTATACTATCAAGCTACAAAAATGTAAAACAAATACATTTACCATTATTTGTGGTATGTGGTCAGTAGAAAAGTAAACAGACAGCTCAGAAGCACATGAATTATTAACTTAACACACTGGGGGGGACAAAAAATACAAGATACAAAAACTATGTAAGTGGAAAAAGTTTTATTTTTAAAAAGTATTACAGTCTAGTATCTGCAAGGGACTGTTAGTCATTTCTTTTTATGGGGTCTTCCATAGCTATCACTGAACAGCAAGAATCTGTAATCTTTTCACTAAAATTAGACAACTAAACTGCTATCCAATGCTAAAGTGGCTTGCTTGATAAGCAACTGATAAAACGCAGAACCAGGCCAGTGGACATAAATCAACAGTCAGGTCACTACATAAATTGTGTGTCACTATCTTTTACCCTCACCTTTACATATGTGGTATAACGTGTAAAATGATTAGCAGGACTTCCTGTATTTTGAAAATTAAAATCCACTTTATATAAAAAAAAAAAAAACACACAACTTTTCCTCCTTTAACAAACAACAATTAATGTTCTAGAAACTTCAACATATTCCCGAGGTTGAATATCAGCCAAATTGGTATGTAACCCATAAAATGCAAAACTTCAGGTATAACAATAGGGTGTAAAATTATGGACAATGGCCTGTGTTTAGAAGCTTTCCCATGCTAATGCTACTAATTGTGTACTTATTTACTGTGTAGAATTTTCATAAAACAGCTATAAATATACACATACATACATACATATATAAATAAAATAAATAAATAAAACAAGAGGAAGCGAAAAATAAAAGCAATGTCTCATAAAACGGCAACAGTCCAGTTCAATAAGCTTACATATAACCTATCATAATAATTAGTATGACTTATTGAGTTGACCATCAAATCCAGAACATGAACAATCAACACAAAACAATTCCACATGTTCACTACAGCACTTGGGTGTTTTCACACTCCTATCCAGTTTGCTTTCTTCCGAATCAGGGGATGTTTCATTATTTTGTTTCAATCTCTACTTTATTTGGTTGCTTTTCACACTGCAGACTGTCAGGCGAACTAAACATATCAATAAACATCCAGTGGGACTATTGTGAACTTCATTCAGTGGGCAGAAATAATTTTTTTTCCAGAAAAAAATAAAATCACTTAAAGTTAACAGGTTGTGTTAGCATACTACTTCCATAGTTATCTGGTTTATTTAATCAAGCACAGCTCTATCAGCAAAATGGCTGTAAACAATAATGTGTAAAAATGCATGAAATGTATGCTACTACACATGGCACAAAAAGGACACGTTTTATATAGGCAAGTATGCAAATGGAAGCAAACTCTGCGGAGGGTATACATTGATATGCTTCAGCTGTATGACTGTAGATGTGCCAGGTATGTTTTATTTAACTATATGATGCTGTGCATTTACTCCCGCATGTTCACCATAACCTAAATCTCAAATCATGTCTATGATCTTAACTCCTGTAACTAACTGCCAACGTTCAATTCGGAATGTCTGATTAACATTTACTACATGTCAGTTAGTGTATCCACATCATGCCCTGTAAAAGATCACACTGACAGGACGTCCCACCTGCATGCCTCACTTCTGTGGTATAAAATTTTGACATGTTTTGATTGATCCGATCACAAGTGAATTTATACCTTTTGTTTTCCCTTTACAGCTGCTGTATAATTACGCGCATAAGAGGCATGTATCGGGCGTCTGATCAGGTGCTAGGTCTGCCCTAACTGACTGGTAATTGTGCAAGTGTTTATTTGAATTTTGTCACATTTGTACCTCTGTATTTTCACCTTTTTGTAGTTTTTAGTGTACATTTTAACCCTCGACCCTACTATGCAGTGAATTAAACTCCCCAATTACCAACAGCAAATCACTTAAGCGTGATGACCACACCCCAGTACACACAATTTCACCCAATGCTGCACAGTATTTACTGTAATCGCCTTGGTCTCGTGTCAGTTCACAGTCATACTTCATGCGAACTACTCTAGGGCATGCTTGGTACCGCACTGATAACACCCTTACCAAAACGGCCTCGGTCCAGTTTGGTTTGCACACAAGTGGAACTGGCATGTTTACATCTACCTAAACAAACTAGACTTTCAGGGAAATTGCACCAGAGTTCAAATAAAGTCATCAAATAAATTAGGGGTGAAAAGGCATTTAGACTCAACTGCTTATTACCACGGCTTTGTACATGCCACGTGCCCATCTTCCCTACCCCCATGCCCAATTTCAACCCTTATTACAAATTGTGCTTACTTTGTAGTGCACCTGTAAATCCCAGTGTTGCAAACCTCAGCTTTCCGTAAGCTATTAATTATGCTGCTTTTGCCTACGTTAGGGAGTCCTGAAAAAGAAAAAAAAAAAACAGACTTAATGCACAAAACAAAACCATCAAAGCTCCTTCATAAATTATATCACCTATCATCAAGCCACTTAAAACTAAATATGCAAAAAAAAAAAAAAAAGTGTATTATCAACTAGTTTATTGGTAAAAAGTTTGATTTTATGTACATCAGGTTGAACTCATTTCCTGGTCACAATTTTGTTTCTATTACTTTGCCCACACAAATCCCCAGACCCACTGAATTACACATTTTACTTTGATCCTGCTGTGTGTGTTAAACTCGTGCCAGCTCCTGTACGGTTATTGTAAAGTTGTGGTGACTGACTGAAGAGAAAGGCATTTCGTTTTCCATGCTGATTTTGAACAAATACTTTAAAATAACAAAATCTCTTTTGTTACATAAAGTACTTAGTAACAAAAACATACAAGGACCCGACAGTGTATTCCTTGACAAAAGTTTCTAATGGAAAAATTGTGATCTGCAAGGCATATCAGGCTGCCTTTTGAAAAAATCTTTGCACATCACAAACAGAGAACATTTGGAATTGTCCCTCGTACCAAGTGTGAAACAAAGGGGGACAGGGCATTTGCAGCTGCAGCTCCTCACCTGTGGAATTCTTTACCTCATAACGTAAAAGGAGTCGACTACAATTGAACTGTTCAAAACGAGATTAAAGACTCATTTCTATTCACTTGCTTTCCGTGACCTTCAGTAATACTGATGGTTTTCCTCGTTGCGAATATGTAATCTTGCTTCTATTTATTTTATGTTAATTTATTTTAATTTCTATTTATGTTAATCATGTTTTTTTTTTTTTCTTCTTTTATTGTAAAGCACTTTGGCCGCAACATTGCTGGGTTGTTTTAAATGTGCTATATAAATAAAATTACATCACAACTGGCTTGTGATACAATGCCAATTGTTAAAACAAAAAAAAAAAAAAAAAAAAAAAAAAAAAAAAACCCCACACCATATTATTTTTCACTCTTAAACATATTAAAAATTTTAAATAATTAAAGAGAAATTATATATATATATATATATATATATATATATAAAAAAAAAAAAAAAAAAACTCAAGGAACTGGTAAGATATGAAAGGGTCATCCATCGAGGGCACTGGCTCTGCCATTAACTTACAGTAGAATAAACTTTAGTTTCCACAGGCATTTCTTACACCAATCTCCACAACCTTTTGAAAAGTTTGATGGATGCATTTTAATCAATACTATGCATCTCCTTATGGAAAAAACAGACTTTTCTGCACCTTTTAAAACACTTTTTCATGTGTCATCTTGGACTGACCCAAAAAAAACCTGTAAAAATTCCCACATTCTATGCACATTACATTTGACAGCAGAACATAAACAGGAGCCAGACTCAACATCACGGAAGAGTTACAGGTATAAAAGCAATGTGTTCCTTTTAAAACAAGGAGCAGAAGTTGCCAATGATAGCTATTAAATATGTCCTCACCAATGACTCCAACCTTTAAAATGCCATCTGTCATCTGGGGATGGCAGTATTCCTTCAGGTGTTTCAACAAGACATCACCCCCGTAACAGGAGCTGCCTTTCATTAGCTGTGCAACTCCACCTGGGGGCATTTTTTTCGTCACTACCTGTTCAAAAAACAAAAACCTGACTATTAAAAAATGCATTATTTTTTTTTTCTCCCAGAAAGGGTCAGATTCTATTCTCCAGGCTATTTATCTATATTTCACAGAAAACCTGTTGCAGTAACAGCCATAAAACGAAATGGTTAGTTGAAATGGCTGGTTGACAGTTAAGCGGAGAGGCATTTCAACAAAAATCGATACAAGGAGGTATTTAAAACAGAGAATGAAAAAAAGGGCATTTAAGTGCAAGTTCAAATTTGCTGTCATATGTATAGAGTACAGTAAAACATTTACCTGCATATCTGACTAACGCGCAACACCTCAATCACTCCATGTGTTTTAATAAAGTGAGGTGCTCAATGAGAGTGTACATTCACTAATCTAAGCTACACCAACGTGACAAATACCATCAACACCACATACTTTCAACTGTATAACAGAAAAAAAAAAACTGCACCAACAATCGATATATCAAAATTAAATCCTACCTTCATACTGTCTTCAAACATGGTAGCTGATTTGAAGGCCACTGTGGGGAATTCTAGTTGCAGACATTTTATCCAGTTTGTGACAATCTCTTTTGGTACTAGATCTGAAAATTTAGAAAATGAAGCAAACCATTACTTAGTATGTCAGAAGCATGTCAAAAAACTCAGATGCATATTTTCTATATAACCTAATCAGAAAAGCTTTCATTCCAGCTCAGTAAAATCTAATGAACTAGAACTACTAGCAATTCTGACACTACCCCAAATGGAATTTACATTAGTATTAATCTAAAACGGTTTCATATGTGATCATAAGGCTAACAAACAACGCACTTCACCAAAACCACCACCATACAGCGGGTTTTGTCACTCTACTGAAAAAATGTCCCCTGAATTCTAGCAAGAAAAAGTTGTAGTAAAAATTTACTTTATTACATCTAACCTACAGTATAAAGAACTGAAGCAGTGAACAAAGGGTATACCTATATAAAAACACACCTCTAGGCTAGACAAACAATTTTAAGAATGGCTACAAGCGCTACAAACATACACACCAAGAAACCAGGCAGGTAGAAATACATCAGTGTGTGCTGGCAATTAAGATGAAATGTGAACACTAGCAAAAATGGAAGGGTAGTCCTGGGATGTTCATTCATGACGACTAATGCTGTACTTGCCAGCGACTTAATTTGTGGAATACTTTCCTGTACATTTTCCCCCCATGATGCTTTATGAGGCCAGCATGACATCAGAACTTTAATGGGTACGTTTAAAAATTTTATGCATGTGTATTACAAGATTGTTGTCAAGTTGCTTTGGGCATGCAGTATATCAGGACTGGATCAGTACTCTAGCCTTGCAACCAGCATGCATGTTTATAATGAGAAGGGGGGGGGGGGGCGGGGGGGTTAACACATGCAGTGTTTTCATTTGAGGGATACAGTAGTAACGTATTTTACTATTACAAAAGTTTCTGATGCATCATCTGTTGAAATGACAAATATATTACTTTGTGCACTACAAATAGATGGTGCACTGCAAGAATTATTACTGGGGGTCTACGTTGACTACATGTACTTCAATGGGGATGTGTATCAGAGATGGAAATAAACCAAATGAGAACAGGCCCAAGTTAAAAGAAATCGCACTTAAGAGCATTAGAATGCATTCACTTTTGGTTTACTGAATTCATACAGTTTAAGCTATAAATTGCACTTATCTACGGTTATAATTTATATTTTCATTTATGCACATAACTTGGATACATTTACTCATTAATGAATTATATATATATATATATATATATATATATATATATATATATATTCTAGTAAAAATTCAACATATGAAGTTCACAACCTCTGTCCAATTTCAACAGAATTTTGTACACATCTCATTTTGGGACACTTTGGGATCCAACAATGTGACCCTGAGGGTACCTTGAATGGGGTTTCCTTCTTAGTACAGCGAGTTTTAAGTATGGTAAATAAATCAATGTGTCTCAGGAAGGGTACACTTTAACACCATTCACATTAATCACTTAGGTGATTCTGCCTTAACCTTACTTAACTAGGGAAATGCATTGTTGACATTGAATAAATAAAGATAAATAATTTGTTTGCCCTTTTTGACTCACCGACTTTGTTCAAGACTAACAGCAACTTTTTCTTTTGAGATTTCAGGACGGTTTCTTCTATCTGTGGACACCTACAGCCCCGAGGGTCTCTTGCATCTAAAACTTCAAGGATAACATCACTGGCATCAATAACCTAGTTGACACAAAGGATCAATTAGCTCTTTCACCAAGTAAACATAACATGGAGAGGGACACAGACACAAATAAAACTTAAGGCAATAAATGCTATTAAAAAAACCCTGCATTCCCAGCTAATAGTCTTAAATCAGGACTTACTTTTTGTATTTCTAGGCAGAATGATGCAGTAAAATGTTTAGCTTCCTTTTTGTGCGATTCGGATTGTTTCACTGGAAGTTTCTGTTGAACATACACACAACGCTATTCACTGTTTCATTCTAAAACACAAACTGTTTTATACAAAAAAAAAAAAAAAAAAAACCACTGCTAACCTCGGTTTTCTGGGATTTTGTCTTCTGGTCTTTACCACCTTCTTGTTTTCGCTTAGCTTTCTCATTTTTTCTAGCTAGCTTCTGCTTTTCTTTTTCTTCTTCAAGCTGGAACACAAAAAAAGTTTCTCAAAAAAACCTTTACTTTCTAGGATAAAATGTATGAATTGTATTGGTTTAGTGCATTAAGCAGACAACCAACTCCAAATTAAAATCACGAAGGACTCACACTAACACACCAAAACTCAACAAGAGAGAGAAAATGCATTATAGGACTACTTCAAAGATGGCCTGTAAAATTCCAATAGTAAGAAGGGCCTTTATAAGTACAGGATGTTCATCTCTACATTTGTTAGCTCACTTGAAAACGAACAGTTTACCAGAATGCTTCTCCACTGTAGTGGAATCAAGGTCTTGTTCCTTAATCATTTACAAGCATAACTTTTGGCAAACCCAATTATTGAGACCTTTGGCAAGGAAGTTCAGAGGAACTGGACATTTGATCAAACTTGCCAAAAGAAACCAGATAAGGCCATTTTGACAATACAAACCTTTAACCGCCTCTGTTCTGCTTCCCTTAAAAGTTCTTCTTTAAAAGGTGCACTGTTGGGAACTCCAGGGTCTTTTTTAGATTTCCGAAAGCCACGTTTCTTTGCTTCTTTACGTAATTTTCTGTGATGCTCACGAACCTACAGAGGGGTAAGAAAAATCTATTAATAGTGGAAATCTCTTCCTGTCTTGCACAATTAAGACTAACCATCTTTATTCTTAAAACATTATGCACTTCCAAGCTCTGGTGGACTTTATCTGAGCCTTTCTACACTTACTGTTCAGCCCAGCACTTATCTTTTCATAATTGTTAAAAGTCCCAGAAAGTCCTACACCAATTTGGATTTAGCTTATCCTTTCAAATGTAGGATTCTGTTAGCAACTGCTGGAATAACACCCAAGTATAAACGCTTAACTCATTTTAAGCCATCATTTTTGTGTGATTCAAAACAAATACAAAAATGCAACCAAATATACGATACTCGTAAAATCTGGGGTACTGCCACCATGCTATAAAAAACTACCATGAACAGCTGTCATGTTTATCTATGAACTATGCCCTACATTGGTAGGCCGAGAACCAAACCAATTTAGTTATTAAAAGAAACGGCTACACAGGAATCTAAACTAAGTCTTTGATTTTTTTGAGAGAATTGCCTTTTGATATTAGAGTGTAACAGTTAGGCAATAAACAATTAACTCAATTGCATATATGGAAATTAAGCAATAAATAAAGTTCAGCTCAGAGCTGGTTCTGTCTTCTTCCCCTCCACAAGAAATAACAAAAAAAAAAACAGTCCTTTCAGAACAGATTTCCAGAAACCAATCTTGTCTTTAAAATTTGGATGTGGGAATTTAATCCCTGCCCTTATATCAACATCATAGTGGTCTGCCACCAAATAAGTTTTCAGCAATACACTCAAAACCAAGATGGCAAGGGATACCAGAAGGTTTCATTAGTGAAAAGTAACTAATGAAATTATGATTACGTGAGGTGAAAAATCTTTCTGGGAATCAAAACCAAACCTTACAAATTTTGGTTGCACACTTTCACTCTTAACGAATGGGCACTTTAGTGAAGTGTGCCATTTTTGTTCTTAATGAGCAGGACAAAAAAATAGTTCAAGTAAACGGCACATTTTGTATTATCAAGATTAAAGTTACTAGACTAGCCCTCAGTCTTTCACACATTTTTTTTTTATTAGTTCAGCATTTTAACTGAGAAAATTAGGCCAGCATCAAAACACCTCATATTAAAAAAAGTCAAATTATAGTAAATATAACTTAAATCTGTTTGAAAAACGGGTCTATTCAATTTCAAAATTGCAGAAAAATGCAAAGAGACAAACATTTAAACACATTATGCAGCTAACAAGTCAATGGGAATATAAAGAGCAAATTAATTGGGCAATTAATTTATATTAAAACTAATTGAGAACATTGTGCTAGCTTTAAGAGATCTCACATTAAATTAAAAAAAAAATTGCAGAATCATAGCGAAGATATAAAATTGAATGTCTGTCTCTCCCCTATACAATCCTACACCCCTTAAACTAATCTGAATGAAATTTTGCATACTTGCCCTCCAGGACCATATGAACAAGACATACTACACAGCAACCCAAACTTTTCATCCTGGGACCCAATGGTCCCCCACCACTCCATGATATGGTTCACACACTAGTGCCACCTGCTGGCTCAGAGCAAGTATTACAATCCTACACCTAATTTATCTGGACCACATCTAAAGGACCAAACAAGCCCAACTACTTTGGAACCCAAAATGTTGCTCTTATTGGTCAAGGATTATAGTGCACTTCTGCTGCAGGGTGATGGTTTAGGCTTGATGGAGAGTGGAAATGCAGAGCACAACACAAAGGAGAATCAAAGGGTTGTTGTTTTTTAACTCCTGCTTTGCCAGCATGTATTCACAATCTAGGCAGTACGAACTGCCCACAATTGAATATTTAACAGGACGAGTCAAACAAGCAAGGAGTTCACAATTCTGGAATCCAGTCAGACAGAAAAGTAGAAAAGAACAAATTCTTAACCCGCAAGACTAGAGACATTGACCGAGATGAAGTGTTGATGAGAGATGGGATAACTATTAATATAATAACTGGATTACCATTTAAAAAAAAAAAAAAAAAAAACCACCCACCCCCCCCCCCACAGAAATTTTTGCTTTACTTCCTTTATCCATTCTACACCTAAACCAGGGAAACACCAGGTACTTCCGCTAGTAAGAAATACGATTGTAAGAAATATGATTTAAAGAAATAAGTTTAAAAAAAAAAAAAAAAACAGGCCTTTTTGTACTTAATCTGTCTTTTCCAAACGTACAGAAAGACACACACGCAAAGTGACCAAATATTAAAACACATTTTGTAGCTAACAAGTCAGTGAAAATATGAACAGATCATTAATTTAAAAGGAATCATCAATACTCTTTAACAAATACTACTAGGTCTGACGGCCCCCCATATGTGTGTTATTTAACTCAAAGGTCTGTGATACAATTTGCATATGGAAAGCTGGAAATCAACAATGGGAGCAAAAGAATCACATTATCTTAAAAGTTTTTTTATTATTCCTAAGCTTTCGATTCATGCCAGAAATCATCATCATCAGGTCATGGCTAGATTCAACACACACGTAGATAGATATAGATAGATACTCATACAATCTTTGACACCATTTCCAATTTACAGAAACTTTCACTTTTGAAAATACAAATATCTAAACGTTTGTTTTTTTATGTATGTACATCATACACTGGATGTATATTATTTTAGAATCGACAACAGTAATGTTCCACTATACAACTAAGTATCACTTTTGTACTGTTATCTGTTAGAGGGTTGGTCAGATCGATCCTTTTCATTTGATTTTTGCATATCTGAATGTCAAATTAAAAAATGTCCATGTATACAAGAGTTGTACAGCATTCACATGATATTAGTTTTGCCTTGCACAACTTATAGTTTATAACGAAACCAAAGAGAAAGCATTAAACCCATCTTATTGTAGTACCCATTTATTAGAATATGCCTGTGCCATTTGCCATTGCTTAATCTCATGATTAAACACTTTGGAATCCCATTCAACCGTTTGGAATTTGGGAAGAAAACAGAGGACCAGAAAACGCCCTGACGAAAACGTGGACCCCGCGCACGCTCAACCTCCGCATGGCCAGTGGACGAGTTTTCTCAAACGATTTCTAAACAAATTATTAGCCGGAGACCACCTGAATAACCTATCTGTAGTTTCAGTTACAGTTTGGTAATACTACTGTTACTATGCTAATAAGATTTCTGCCTCCCTTTCACATTGTCGAAGATAACATGTGGAGAAGAAAAAGATGAAGGCCTACTGCTGCTCCAGCGCATGCTCTACGATCAGACTACTGGTATACGACAAACCTATTCCCTCCTTCCGATCAAGCCTCACCTTCTTCTGGATCTTGTAGCGTTTAGCACAGGACAGTCTCTTACTTGCTTTCTTCAATTCTGAAAAACAAGAAGAAACCGATCACAAAAATTAAATTCCTATCACATTCGACACACGTGCCTCTCGGGTGACAAATGTACATTTCAGAATCAGACGCGTAAAAAAACGGGCTATTTTAGCCCGCCAATCAGCAAAACATAAGCAATGCAAGAAGGGTTTTCCGATATGTTCCGAATAAACAACATTCTGAAACGTCCCCAATTTAAATTAAACGCAAAATTTCTCTCACTCACTTGGCCGCTTCATCTTGAAGCCTTGACGTCCTTACACTTGCAGCTACCAGACCACGTGTAAAAGGAAAAGAAGGAATAGGAGGCGTGCACCGGAGAAGATACGCTCCATATTTCTTAGCGTTGATTGGACGAATGCATAAGATTGACGGGATCATCCTCCTTTCAATGCAGACTCTCTTACTTCGCCATGACGCTAAGGGAGGGGGAGGGGAACCGCTTGTAATGGCCGACTTCCTGATCCGGGTTACGGCAGCCTGCAAGTGGGGGGGAGCTGTGGGACTATTGTCAGTTGGGCTCTGCGGTGGGGGGCCCACGCCATTAGCTTCATTTTTATTTTAATTTTCCCCCCTTTCTGCAGAGCTGGGCTGTTGTGTTTGAGGAGCGGTGCCGGGAATAGGTGAGCTACTCGAATAACCGGGACGAATGTGGTATGGGAGAGAGCGGGTGACAGACTTAGTGGGGTGGTAGGGAGCGTTTGGCGGCTTCTTTTGGTACGTTAGGTGGGCCGTTGTAGTCGGAACAAAATCAGCGAAGCTAATGAGAGGACATTAGAGCTCATGTCAGGCGGACAGGTGTGTGCAGGTCAAGCGTGAGAGGTGCGTGGGGACTTCATCGTAAAGTGGCTTACGGTATCCCGCTTCATTTCTGCTCATATCTCGCGTCTTATCTATTCCTCGATTCATTGTCGAGTTCGGCGCCACTTTCGTAGGGTACACTTAAATGAGTTTATAATTATCCCTCACTTTGATGCGTATGTTACAGCTGGCATGTTGTGCAGAGTGATGTGGTACAACTTGATTACATTGGAGCATTTAGCAGCCAAACCTACAGTCCACAACAAAGGAGGCGTTTATGTCATGTGACCGTACAGCAGGCGAGCCACACATGACCGGAGATCCACACACATCGTGCACTCCACTTACTTGAAAATGTTTCGAACAACGTGCTTATTTAGCACCAGTAACACGCTCCATCACAAGGCGCTGTAGCGAAGAAGTCAATTGCGAAATTAAATACCTCGTCCGCGCCCTGTGCTCAAGGTTATGAGTGTTCGTTGCCATTTTTGCATGTTGCTGACACACACACACACCGTAAACTTCTTAATTTTGCAAACGGATATTAGGATCTCAGTGTTTCAGTGCTCCGGCACATTTCCTTTGACAGAAGTATTTTTTTTATTCGTCGTTTAATTTGTAAAAACGAGGAACAAGTTATTTTATTAGATTAGATATACATTCTGCGGTGGGCTGGCGCCCTACCCAGAGATTTGTTCCTGCCTTGCGCCCAGTGTTGGATGGTATTGGCTCCAGCGGACTCCCGTCGCCCTGTGTTGTGTTATAGCGGGTTAGATAATGGATGGATAGATATATATTATTTGACCCCAAGGGGAATTTTAAAACTTTACAGACCCTCAAAAGAAGGAAAAATGCATATCGACATGTATGTCCATATATACAAAGTAAACAACAGCTTCCCCAAACACCCATAAGATGTTCAGGCTTGAATAACGAAGAGCTTGCTGCTGTCAGTAATAGGCTTGTAGGTGGCAATAAGATGGCTGAGACCTGTACCTTTTGAATACACAGTTAGTCCTGGGGAATAACAATTTCTCTGTTTGCAGTGTCATTTCAGCTGTCCCTCAGTCCGTGACACACTCACACAAACTGGGCTGCTACTTCAGTGGTCTGATTATTATGTTCCTAAGAATTCCTTCAGATCCCTGAAGTGATTTCAAAATGTTCTGGAGTGGCGTGAAAAATACACATATGATATACCAATGAAGTCAAGGTTTTTGCCCCATCCTCCCCAAAGAAGAACTTATGAACACTTTGAAATTCCTTTAGTGTTTTGTTTTTTTTCTACTCCAGCACCTCTGGCCTGACGAGTATAAGGAAATACTATTGGACCAGTGTTAATGTCTAGTTATGTAAAACATCAAGCTTTTTGGGATTTCTCCTCAATTTTTGGTCAATTAGTCCCCAAAAGCCCACATTTTTAGGCTTTTTTGGATTGTACTTCATGATGTAAACAAAACACCATTTGGTAAAGAGTAAACCAGTAGGTGTCATTACCAAAGAATGAAGGGTTTGAGGTGGTGCATGCACATCAACTGAACCCAAGGACCCCTAATGGAATACGAGGGGTCAAAGTAACTTTTTTTTTTATTTTTAAACAAAACTTTTAAAAAAAAAAAAAATGGACATCAGTAATATAATGTTCACTGCCAGTTTATACTATTTTGCGGTTGCTGATCATGAATATTATTTTATATTTGTGTATGTATAGGGCTAGAATCTTGATCTAGGTCTTAATCAACATTTGATGATGTGATATGCTCTGGAAATTCAAAAAAAGAAATACTAGCAGTATCCTGGTTGACAGAAAAGTTTATTGTAATTAAAGCACAGTGCCCACAAGCCCATTCAATGGAAATTCCCCAGGGCACGTTACATAGTGTTCAGAATCTAGTGTAAGTTACACTACATTTTTAAACAATGAGCAGAGAGTTTACTTTGTTTATCCATCCAGCCATTATCCAACCTGCTACATCCTAACCACAGGGTCATGGGGGTCCACCGGAGCCAATCCCAGCCAACACAGGGTGCTAGGCAGGGAAACAAACCCTGGACTGGGTGCCAGCCCACCGCAGGGCGCACACACACACCAAGCACACATGAGGGATCTAGCCTTTTATAATGGGACGGTCCTTACAGAAACAAAGGTCTGTGTGTGTCACTAGTTAATAGTAAATTAATGAGATATTTAAGCACTGTGGCAAATATACACATTTTTTTTGTTAATGTAACTCTTAACACTACAGTTTTTTTCTGAATGCTGATTAAAAGAATAAAAAAGACCAACCACTTAAACAGTGAGATCAACTACAAGTAAAATGTTTCACTGGTACAGTGTTTGAGACAATAACCTGCATTCACAGGGGCATCCACCAGGACTGTGTGTGGGAAACTACATTTATTTCTGTAGTACAATTTCATACAAAGAGTGTAGGTCAAAGTGCTTTACGAGATGTCAAAGAAAAAGTTGCAAGAACAAAGAAAATAAATTAGAAATAGATAAGAATGAGAATGAATTACCTACAAAAATAGTAGATAAGAATTAATCACTACGTAGTTATATAACACAAATGTGTAAGTAATAGAAAAAGCAGAGTCATTATATATGCTGTAGGTTCATTTCAAAGTCAGTAGTGATAAGTCAGATGCTCTGGTCAAATGGCTGGCCTTCTGTCTTGCAGTCTCCGGCATCACGCGAAACGATACTTCTCAGTCTGAGAAATGGGTAACAGTATGTTTTAGAAGTCCAGATAGAGGCGGCGCTTAGCTGAAATGAAAACTGCAGTTCAACCAGGGTGCCTAAGACAGAGAACCACTGCTTGAAAGGTTATTGCATACAATTCACTCAAATAATTGTTTGTGGCACAGTTTCACTAAAGGCAATAATGGAAGTATGCCACTCAGTTGTACATCATTGTTAGCAAAGCATTTTGAGTGAAACGCCATCATTCTGTCTTTTTACTTCATTCCATTTTCTGTACTGCTCTGACATGTTGAGGTTTATGGATGTAAAATCCAAACAGCGCAGAAAAGGCCAGACATGCTTTTCCGCATCAGCAGTCTTTTGTGTTTCCTGGTCGATTTCTTTGCCAATGTAAAAGTAAAAAGTATAATCAGGGATTTATGTCCCTGATCTAATTCTGTGTCATATTAAAATCCTAAGTATATGTTCTTTGTGTGTGTGTATGTGTGTGTATGTGATAGATATATATACACACACACACACACACAGTATATATAAATGTGCATTTACTCTAAGTACAAAAAGGGGAATAAGCAGACCACATTTCCAGATTTGTTTTTAATTTTGTAGACAAGTTTAATGGATTAATGTGTCATTCGGTGGTGATGTTAATTTAAAATGTAAAATTTATTTTTAAATGCTTAAATTAGTATTGGGTACCTCTTTATGACCGTTATTATATTTTACTAGTGAAGACTACAGACAGTGTAATGCCTAACACCTGTATTAGTTTGTAATGTCTGATATTGTGCATCAATCCAAAGGTGTTGCTTCTATGGGGTCGAAAAGGAGAAGGGCAACCTCCCCTTCCAGTAGTGTAAGTGGGGGGGATTTTGATGATGGACAGACTTCGACCTCCACCCCTGTGAGCGGCAGAAAAAGGCGACGCACCTCCAATTTACCAACTGTAGATCCAGTAAGTGGATTTCCAACTATTGTTCCACCTTTACAAAGAGACAGTGAGCACAGCGAACAGAAAAAGGTGTGTCTCGCATTTCATAGTTTAAAATTTTTAACTAAGTATACATGTACATTAATGTATGTGTATGTATTTATGTAAAGCATTGTTTTAACTGTTTAATTGGTTGTCAGTCCTACTCTTCAAACGACCTAACACACTAGGCTACCTTGATTTAGCTAAAATATAATAACATTGTCTTTCATTAATCTATCTGGCTTTATGTGCATCTGTGCTGATAAACTTGCATATTGTGAGGTTTGAAAAAGTACTAGACCATTAAGGTTGTTATAGCAGGACTAGAGCTGACAACTGATTGTTCCCTTTTTTAAGGTTCTGAATGAGAGCGTCTTTGTATTGTTAGCATTAAGGTCTGCAGCATATATATCATGACATAATTATTTTTGGTGTTATTCCACTTGAAGGTTAGACTGTCATAAATTGGGGCCTGTCAAACTGAGACAGTTAAACAATGGATAATCTATGCCTGCAAATTATTCCAAGCTTAATTAATGTGTGCGTGTGTCTATAAATGTCTCTCTAACATTCAAAACTAGAAATATTTGTGGATTCTCAGCTATATCTCTTTTCTTCAGTCTCTCCATTAATATGTAAGCTCTATTGTAAGCATCTGCTTTATATTGACCAGTCCCACATGCTTGCTGTGTCTAAAATGAGGTGTGTTTTTTTTTTTTTAAACATCTTTTACTTTTTTCAATAGAAATGAACAACTATCGAGATCAAAATCATGGGGGGGATATTTCTATTGCACTATTATATTGTATTGCGGATTACTTGTGTGCTGTTCTGTACATAATATTGTAATTACCACCTTTTTTGTTTTGAACCCCACTGCATGCCCAGCCTACCTGAAAAGGGGTCTCTCTTTGAACTTCCTTTCCCAAGGTTTCTTCCAATTTTTTTTTTTTTGGGGGGGAATTTTTTTCTTGTCTTTTTAGAGAGTTAAGGCAGGGAGGCTGTCAAAAAGCAGGATCTGTCTTGTGTGATTTTGGGGCATACAAAACTAAATTGTATATTGTATTTTCAAAACAATGAGACGGAAGAAAGTTGTGTAATCTAAAATGGCAAACAAAAAAAGTTTGGAGATTGCATAATAAATTTTTGATGACCTTTTGATGACAAAATGGCAAAGACATGAAGTTGATAATTTGCAGGCGCATATTAGTAACTATTGAGTGTTTAGGTACAATAAAATGCTGTGGCCTTGTCCATCCTTAATCCCTTTAGGATCAATAGAGCTTTATTAGGCTTTGGTTCCTAACTATCAGTCTGCAGAAAAAAATGCTTTACAGTGTCTCTTTGGAAAAATTGCTGTTCTGTTTATGGGGAAAAAAAAAAAAACATGGTGCATCTTGAAAAAAAATTGAGCAGTTTTGTTTATATTAAATACACCAGATTTACCATGATGGCCCTTTTCCTGGAAGTCATGATTCTTTCATGCATTAAATTAGAACCAAATATGGAAATATAAGGGTTAAGTGAGTACTTCATACAGAATTTAGAATTTCATCTTTTGAGCAAGTTAAGTTTTTGTACATTGTTTAAACAGGTCTTTTGTGCAAGGTGGCTTCAATATAATGAGGGATGACATGGTGTTTCATACTCGACCTCAATTGAATTTATGATCCAGAACAGAACTAACAAAAGGCAGTGAATAGTATCTAATAACATATTCTTCATTTTTTCTGTTTGGACAGAATATATACATATTTATCTGTTTTCAAGGCAAAGTATAATTAGAACTCAGATCTTGAATCTTTACCTTGGAGTGGAAAAGCACATAGAAACGTTTAATTATATACTTGGGTGCAAATATATACTATAGTGCTTATGAAGAAAAGGTCTGGTTTAATTGTATATTTATTAAACGATGCAATAACTCAGTAAGCCTTTTTGGATGTGTATTGATGTTTTATATATTCTCTTTAGTCATTTTTATGTTAAAGAGTTTTATCAGTTATGACGTCTACAGTAGCTCTGCTATTGCTTGTTCCAGATTGCAGTTTGTCATGAACTGTTCAATGCTATTAGAGATTACAAAGATGATCATGGAAGGCAGCTTGGTGAATTGTTCCTTCGTGCACCAAAAAGAAGGTATGATTTATTTCACTTAAACGGTTTTAATTGGTTCTGATTCTTTAACCTAGGCTACATGTAAATCAAAATTGTGGAACCTTTTTTTTGTGTTTTAGAATGCCATGTATTTATGAGAATAAGTAAGAGAGTGTGTGTGTGTGTGTATATATATATATATATATATATATATATATATATATATATATATATAGTAGACAGACAGACAGACACCAGAATGTCTAAAACACACACGTTTGATACCCATCACTACAATGCCTTATTACCAACAGTCTCGTCTCTTTCTCTGTCTCTTTCTTCGTCGCCTCTACTCCCCCTCCTCACAAGCTCCATCTCCTTCCTTCCAACTCCAGCTCGTCTACTGGAGGGAGGCAGCCCCTTTTATAATAACCCAAATTTATTTTGCTCCAGTACACAGTAGGGAGAATGATAAGAGAGGTAAAACAAATCTCTAAGGATCACTGTTGGAGAAATACAGAAAGGTATCATCTTGGGATCACCATGTCTCCAAAACTACCATCAGCTGCCACCTGTAAGCCAACAGATTGTTTGGGAGGCATACCAGGAAAAAAATAAAAACCTTCCTACAATTTAACCACAAATGTCAGCATCTGGAGTTTGTGTAATACTGCTGGGACTTTCATTGGATCCATGTCCTATGGTCAAACAAAGTGAAAAATTGCAATTTCTAACAATAAACACCAAGTATGTTTGGCATAAAAAGAAGGATGGCTATTCTGAAAAGAACCTGATCCCCACTGTCAAGTATAGTGGAGGGTTTGTTACGCTGTGAGACTGTTTATCCTTTAAAAACACTGGGAACTTCGTTACTGTATATGGCATAGTGGAATCCATGAAATATCCGGAGATTTTAAATTTTAACATCTTTGCCAAGAAACTAAAATTGGTGGTTTCGTGACCCTGTAGTTAGGATATAGCGGGTTGGATAATGGATGGATGGATCTTCCAGCAGCACAATGATCCAAAACATATTTGTAGATCAACACAAAAACGGTTAAAGGAACTCAAAGTCAAGCTTCTCCTCGATGGGTTTTTATGTTAATGCAATTTGGTGTTTTCTGTAAGTAGTTCTGGAGAACAAACATTTTCTTTGGTCCTGCTGGGTAGCCTTTTCCCATTTGTTACATTAACACCTTTCAAAAGCTTATCTTTAGTATTTTTTGTGTAATGAACCATTCTGTTATCTGTTTATCTTCTGAAATTCACCTCAAATTCCACATGTTGTTGCATACAGTATGTCATATAGTCAGTGGAACAAGCATAGCAACGTTTATAACATTTCCAGTATGAAAAATATATTAAGTCCTATGTTTTTAAAGTATACTTCATATTTTTTGAGTAAAATGGAATTTTATTTATTTATTTTTTTAGAAATCAGCCAGACTACTATGATATTATCACACATCCTATTGACCTAATGAAAATACAACAAAAACTGAAAATGGAAGAGTATGATGATGTTGACCAGCTAACCAGTGATATACAGCTAATGTTTAATAATGCCAAAATTTACTACAAGGTGAAAAATTTTTTAATTTGGAATGTATTATAGAAGTCTTTTGGTAACTTTTCACAAAGTATTTACACGAATAACTGAATAAACACAAACAAAGCAAAGTGGGTCCAAAATATGTGTGAAACCAGTCATTCTTTTTGGTGTATGCTTTGTCAAGTGCCAAGTAAGCGGATATTGTTTAACAAGTGACATGAAGGCATTCAACAGCTAAATTAAATTTTTATGCCAAATATTTAATTAATTTGTGATGTCCCATTTACTTTGAAATTGTTTTTATTTATTAAAACACCATGTGCTCTATTTGCCACTGCAGCATGTTTAGAATATATATTTCCTATACAGTCCTGAGCTGAGGAACCTGCCGACCAAAATAAAATGCTCACAAGCAGTGCACCTGTTGGAAACATCTGCAAAGCTTTTGTTCATTCAAACTTTAGTCATCTATGCTTGATCATTTAGTATTTGTGGGTTTATAGTATTAATTTAATTTCCCATGTCCTTTTAATGCCAGTATCTTTATCGTTTGGTTTATCAAATGCAAACTACATCCAAATTCTCTGTTCATTGATTACAGAAATGACCATTAATACAAGAGCTTCAGTAAGATAACCACGATGAACATCCCTTAATCTTTCAGCACCGCAAGTTCATTATTGATGGTTGTTGGTTAGGGTGCCTTCTTTATGGGCCATCTTTGCCTAAATATGTGTTGTGCCCTGTTTCGTTATGATTGCTTATTTTCTAATCTGCAGCTGCATCTGGCAGATTGTTTTTTTGGTTTGTTTTGTTTAAAAATAGTGGCCTTTGAATCTTAAGTTTATAATTTATTCCACTGGTGTAGAGAAGGTTGTAATGAAAAATACTGTGTTGTTTCTTCGTTATACAGTCTGATTCACTACTCTTTTTTTTTTTTTTATTTAAATATGTGTATGGTTGCCCTAATGGAAGGAATCACACTGGTAGCAGAAGCTACGAAAAATTTGTTTGTCTTGCCACCTGTTTGAGTAGGATGGTGAAATTGTACTGTATGCTCAAAAGAGTCATCCTTGATGTGCATAGAGACTCAATGGAAGTTGTTACATTTGATATGGAAAATGTTATATAGATAACTTTCCCAGACATGTACTGCTGGACTCACTTGCAAAATTTTCTAGACAATATTTCTATAGTCTAAAAGTTGGAATGTGCAATATGGTAGTGTTTAAAATAATATAAATTACCTTGTCCCCATTTCCACTTTTTCCTAAATACTCTGTCAAGAACAAGAACCCTCAATTCACTTTTTTTTTCTTCATGTTATCTAAAATCGCATGTTTTAATCCATGTGATTGTGTATTTATAAATGCACAACCTGGTGTTTTGCCTACTATTTTAAAATGAGCCTCGTATTGGTCCAGTGCATCTTTGCTTACTACAAAGACTTATAACTGTGAAACCCTTGTTTCAAAAGCTTTGTTTTCCCACCTCTCTTATGTTTAGCTACAGATTTATCTCTTTATGTTTAGTCTGATAGTCAGGAATACAAATCTGCTTGCAAACTCTGGGATCTATATTTACGGATGAAAAATGAGTTTGTGCAGAGAGGAGATTATGAAGACGATGAGGAAGGAGATGGAGGAACTGAGAACCCCGGGACATCAACAGAGGAAGAGGTGAGTAAATTGGTTTACTTCATCACCTTTCTAAGTATGTTGCTGTAGCCTTAACATCATTCTTTAAGACTGTTACTTTATATGAAATGAGCATCTCCCCTGCGCTTTTTTCCTTTATTAATGTTAAAACACCCTGTTGCTCATATGATATTTTTTAGTTTGAACATCCCCTCTAACTATTGCATTATTATTCATAGAATTCAGGAAGCGGCTTGAAGGAAGTATTAGAGCAGCTGCTTGAAGCCATCGTCACAGCAAGCGAGCCTTCGGGAAGACTAATTAGTGAACTATTCCAGAAACTACCATCTAAAGTGGTAAGAAAGCAGGAGTCTTTACATGTGCAGTAGTTAGTGCAAAATATTCTTTACAAATTGAGAATACTTGAATGTTAAACTGGAAAAGAAATTAATGGAATGTAACAATCCTACATTCCTCACACAGATATACGCCATAAGTCTTATTTAACAAAATGCAGAAAACATTTTTTAATAAACGCCAATACAGTGTTTGCATGACTCTTTAGATGTAGTCTGCAGGATAAGTTGTTTATTCATTTTCAAGAGAATTTAAAAAAAGCCTGGCTGAGGAAAGCCGTTAAACTTATCTTAAAAGTAAGTACTGTGATTGCCCGGATGTCTTTATTTATAAATTACTATAGATATAGTTACCTCATTTTATAGTTTACATTGTCTATGGAGTAATTATTGTGAAATATAGAAAGTGCAGGGAAGTTCATATTTGCATATGCTAATCAACACAGAACACGTGGTAACTTGCCGGCACCATGATTAGTAACCTTACCTCAAAACGTCTCCGGTCATAGACGAACTCTATATCCGTTATTAGATTGTCACTACAATATAAAATATGAAAATATTGAAGACTACCAAACAATGTTTAGTTTAAATAATAATAATGCAGTGTCTTTGTATGGGGAGAAGATCATTTGACAAACAAAATACCAACTAGTTACATTTTCAAATAAGTGTTAACATCATTCCTTTTGTTTTTATACAGCATTACCCTGATTATTATGCAATAATTAAGGAACCAATTGATCTCAAAACAATTGCACAAAGGATTCAGGTGTGTTGGTCTTTCTACTCCCAATTCGTGGCCACACCTTTAAATAGTTTAATAGATTTTAAAGGGTTGTTTAACTTACTAAAGCATACTTTTGAAAAGTGCTTTTTAACTTGGATTTTTTTTTCTATTAAGGAAAGAAGTGTATTGCTATATGCTATAAATGAAATTAATTTTGCTACTTAGTTTTTGTATTTGGTTTGTTTTTGTTTGTCAGTATTAATTGTGTCAGATTGTGAGTATACAATATTTTTTTTTTTTTTTTTTTTTTTAAAAGAATGGTGCATATAAGAGTGTCAATGCGATGGCCAAGGATATAGATCTGTTAACAAAAAATGCTAAAACTTACAATGAACCAGGATCTCAAGTATTTAAGGTATGTCAAGTAAAGATGATTTTGGTTTTCATTTTATTTTTATAATCTAAGTGTTTATTCTTCATGTGTTAGGTGCTTTGTTTTATAATTGCATGTATATTTCTTTGAAAGGATGCAAACACCATTAAAAAGATTTTCATACAGAAGAAAACTGATGTTGAACATGCTGAGCCAATGAAATCCAGTCTTCGAATCAGGTATAGTCTACTTTTATGCTGAGTCAATTTACTGTTATGAGTAAAAGAATAATACATGTATCCAACAAAGAATGTTTATAGATGTTTGCATTTTAAGGAATGCTCCACCCACAAAAAAATGTTTCATCTGTTACTTATCCTGTGGTGTTTGTATTAATGGCTGAGGAAGAAAATTAATTTAATGGAGATCGAATATAACAAAGTTGCTAATTCAGTGAAGACCAGTAGGGGCCATTGCTGAACAACAGCAAGCGATATTCAAAGGTCCATCAAGAAAAATCTTATAAATAACATAATCCACATGACAGTTGTCCAATTCTATTCCCAGAATGTCTATTCTAGCAAACAAATACATGTGTGTTTTAAAGTTAAGATGGGACTCTTGTCTAACAAATTAGTTAAGTTCAACATCTCAAATTTGTTTTAATGCACTTCACTTTAGTGCGTTGCTTTGATTTTTCTGGAAGTATTCTATTCAACAGTACTCTCTACCAGTACTACAAAAAGCACAAGGTAAGTAGCATAAAAAACATGTTTTTGGTGGAACATTCCTTTAAATATGTGGCATATCTTGCATATTGTGCTTTTTAAAATTCAGATAAATCTTCATAGAAAGACACTTAATGCAGACACACAAGTATTAAACTTTATCAGATGTATATAAAAGGGTGAATATATTTGCTTTTTTAATGGAGTCAGAATATTCTATTGTTTTACTCACATACTTGTTACAGAACAAAATCTCTGATAAAATGTTACAATTTTAGGAATTTCTGAAAAAGTAATTTCTCTATGGCACGAATTTCTAACCTACTCTTTTTGGTAGAAACAGAAGATCTACGCAAGCTGATCGACAGCCATCCATACCTATGACATTACAGTACTGCTCGGAGAGTGATGAAGATGCCCTTCTAGCTGGTAAGACAAATCGATTCCTGTAGTAACAGGCTTCCTGAACATTTATACGTCTTTACCATGGTTCTAGGTAGCCAAATTATATCTGAACTATCTGTTTTTAGTGAGAACTGTAAATTGCTGCTTAATGTTTTTGCATTAGTGTGCTGTAAACTGGACTGGCATCACATCTAAGGTTTGGGTAACTGTGAACACTGGTTATTGCTCTCTACAGTTTCAGAAAATGAATAATTGGCTTCTGTTCCTCCAAAGACATACATCTGCCTAGAAACAGACAGTTTAATGCCATAACTTACAAAAATTAGCACATTTTTTTGCACATTTTTTTTCACATTCCAGTTTGCCATTTATCTCTGGGCCACGTTTCTGCATTGTTATGTTGTATTCAGTTAATGGCTGTGCTCTTGGTCCAAAGTGATGTACAGTCACTGTCCATATGGAGTTTGCATAGAATTTCCCCCAACATCTCCAAAGAGAGTAGATTGGGTTATCAGAAAATTACAAATTTACCTGTTACGGAGATATATATATAATATGTGTATGTGTGTGTGTGTGTGAGAATGGATTCCAATTTGGACCAGCTCCTTGTTCAGGTCTAGTTCCTGCCTTGTGTCTGATTGAGCTGATTTAACTTTCTCAAACTTGTTTTAATTCATTTTATTTAGTCATTTGTCGAATTTTTTTAATGCTGGGTTTAGTAACTTTTGATTAGAAGTTGATGAGCACTCTATGTAAGCAAGGTCACCAGTAACATGACTTTTCCATCCTCTCTCTGGCTTTTATCCCCTCAACCTACATCATGGTGCTTCTCTCCTGCCTTTCATTCCATATGTCCAAACCATCTTCAACACAACACCTACCATCTCAATAATGAGTCTTTCTGTTAAATCGATATTCATCTTTCTCATGCCTTTTGATGTTCCACACATTCACATTCTGATTTCTGTTCTTATGTAACACAACATTAAGACTAAACAAAGTGTTTTGTCAACAAGACTTACAAATTCCTACACTTTAGAGCAGAGAATACCTATAGTGTATTGTTTGTTACTTACTGCTTGCTTTGTATGTTATGTATCAATAAGTCAGTAATTGAGAAATATACGCACCATGTCAAGCCCTTGAAGTCCCCATTCTACCATGTTGGCATTAGTTTTGTGAAAATGAGGATAATTTAGTTGTTGAATATTGCTTTTTATTGAAGGCATTTTTCTCATCCAAATTCTGCATTTTTCAGACAGGAAAATGACATTGTTAAAATCTAAGCTTAATATGGTATGCCTGCAAGCATGGAAAAAATGTTGCAGTTAGTTATCTAGTTATACTGTAGATAGGTGCATACATAGATGATATTTTTTGTAATTATATTTTTGTGTACTGATATGAAAGTATTTTAGTTAACAACTTGAAGTATTATATAATGAAGCATAATTAAATCTGTGGAACTTTATCCTCCTTTCCTATTTATTAGATGTTGCAATTATTTTCTACCATACAAAATATTGTAGCAGTTTAACACTAAAATTTTTTTTTTTTTTTTTTTTTTTTTTTTCTCCCCCCGCCCCAGGGGCTGTTCGATATGATGAGGGAGAATCAGAGGCTGAGAGTATCAGTTCCAACATGGATATTACAAATCCCATCTTCCAGCTTTATGAGGCTGTTAGGGGAGGACGCAACAGCCAGGGACAGCTGATTGCGGAACCTTTTCTGCAGTTGCCTTCTAAGAAAGAGTACCCAGATTATTATCAGCAAATCAAGCACCCAATCTCCCTCCAGCAGATACGGTAAAAGATATTTAACTACTTGTCTGTTTCTTTAATAGTGCTTCAGATATTTCAAACAAATCATGAACAGGGAATACTCTGTGTGATCTTAACTCTATTAATTAAAATCCGTTCCAGACTGTTTTCCTTCTCTGCATGTATGTGTCCTTTATTTTGCATTTTGCTCCAGTTATTCTTCTAGTGACTGTGTATAGCAGTAGCCCAAAAACGTACTTTCTGTATTTCATTTTAAATTAACAGGAAACGTCAGCATGTTATGCTGTGGCCAATTTAAAATGTTTGAATTGTTACTGTGGTGCTTGGGAACAGCATGTTTGTAGATCTTAAAATGGTGCCTGGGCTGATGATAAATTTCTTGAGACAACGAAGAAATCGGTCATGAAAATTCATAGGCAGTTAAAAATGAGCCATGAAAGGTACACCTGTGGGGAATAATTGGGCACAATAGGACAATTATATTACAGATGTGTCTGTGACTAAAGTATTCAGATTGATTGAGGGAGGCGAAACATGCTGCTGTTTCACTCTAGGTATGGAGAAAAATAAGAAGTCTACCAAGTACCTTTGAGTACTGTATGTTGATGCAATTCTATAACAAATTATTGGCAGTAAAAAGTGCATTTGTTTTAAATTTAAAGAATATATGAAAATGAATGTTTATCAATTAACTTTACTCTTGACTCCCAATTAAAATGATCCTCCTTTATATCACATACGTATGTGTTTGAACACTCAGAAAACCAGAAGAAAGCCAGCTGTCAGAGTAAAATGTTAAAAAATCGATAGCAATAAAGAAAACATTGCTTTTTTTTCCCTTCAAGAATTTTTCACTTCTTTCCTGGCCTGACAGAAACAAGATGAAGAACAATGAATATGAGAATATGGAGCAGATTGAATCTGACCTCATGCTGATGTTTGAAAATGCCAAGCGCTACAATGTTCCCAATTCGGCAATTTATAAACGTGTCATGAAGTTGCTGCATTTAATGCAGGTAAGAAATTTATCAGACTGTGCGTCATTGTTACGGTATATTATTTGTATGTTCTTCCGGGATTTCTTTACAGGTTAGTGCCTGGTTTCGGCCAATGGGAGAAGTGTACATGAACATGCCTTGTGATGAACTGGTATCCCTTAATGGATTGGTTCCTGTTTTACTTCTATTGCTGCTATGATTGGCTTGGATTCCCCATGACCCTGAATACAAAGAAACAGATTTATAAATGACATAGTTGGATATTACTAAGGACAGAGGGTAAAGTTTGATATTTTCTGGTTGTATACATCCTTGTCCTCATCTCTGGTCTTGTGTTTTGGGTATTGGCTGAAAGAATGAGATCATGACTACAAGTGCCAAAAATAAGGTTTGTTTGCAGGATGGCTGGGCTGATACCTTGTGATAGTGTGAGAAGCTCAACGGTTTAGGAGAGTGTCAGAGTAGATTTGCTTCTCCATAGGATCAAGAGGATCCAGCTGTGGTAGTTTGGCCATAGATAGATGTTGTAAGGATGCCCATCATACTGTGCAGAGGCCCTGCAGCAGACTTAGGATTGAGTGGTGAGATTATATCTCTTGGATGGTTTCACAATGCCTGGGAATTCCCCAGGAAGAGCTGGAATCTTTTTAGCTGGGGACAGGAAAGTCTGGACTGACCTGCCTTTGAGTTGTCCCCAAGACCCTTGCAAGGAAAATTTTAAATTAAATGAGATTATGTAGACAAAGTGTTTTTATATCTAGTCTGATAATGCATTTGCGTCTAAACCTGTTATGATGTCACCCTTTGCCTTCAACGCAAGCAGGAATTGAAAGAAATCAGAGGAATTGTTTCAAGTGAGTGCTCTAGTCAAATATCAATGTACATTGCAAACAAAGTAGTGGAATTTGTAACATGAAGTGGCTAGATTCATTTTTGTCTTCAGAAAATCCCTTGCATGTGGATGCTTAATGTATTCTGCCAAGAAGACATTTATTTTTAGATATGGCTCTTCCCCCTAAAGTATAGTGATGTGTCACTGCTTGGCGTATTGATTTTTTTCTGTTCCATAATAAATGAAAGACTTGCAGACATAAGTTGTTTCCATTTCTCTTGATTGTGCACGCCCATAAATGAGCAAGTGATTTTAGGTTACATATTCTGTCTTTTTAATTAACAAAATAGTCTTGATGATTTAAGCAGGTAGTCTGTTAAAATAGCATTAAATCTTATTCTTATTCATAGCTAAAGAAGAAGGAGCTCTTAAGGAGGGATGAAGCAGAAGATGGGGACAGCATGCTTTCTTCAGCTACTTCAGATGCCGGGAGTGCAAAGAGGAAAAGGTATTTCAATAAAATAAAAAAAAAAATACCTATGATGCTTGTTACTAATGAAACAAAGAAAAAACATTGTCTTTTGAAACTTAATTTCTGCATATAAAAATACATTTGCTGAATAAGTTTGCATTAGTAAGGTTGTGTAAATATAGTATTTATTACTTGGGAATATTATTTAGGCTTAACAATCCAACCCAGCTGAACCCAGAAAATGGCTATCAAACAGCTGGAAATAATTTTGGCTTGTAGGAGGTTAGGTAAGTCTCTCATGTCTTCGCTTCCTTGGTTTAATGTATGTATAAGCTGGTACATAATTCACATCAGTAATTAATTGAGGACTCTGAAATAAATTAATGTTTCTTTAACACAAGTTATTTTAGTACATTTTTTGCAGATAGTGAATCATATATAATTTAACAGGTATTAGACAAAGCTTCCTGAGTATCTATAATATGATTGTAATCCTTCATGGAGGCAGCCATCTAGTTAACATCCTAATAATTATGATCATATGACATAATCATATTAAACATTATTACAAACACTTTATTGAAATATTGTAGTAGTTAGCTAAATTTTGGTGGAAGAGGGAGGAGTTTCCATTCTGGTGAGTTAATAAATAGGTTGAACGAATAAGATCCCCTTTTTTTTGTATACATGTTAAGCATATTGTACTGCTTGTTGATTTTTTGATTGGACTGCTTTTTATTAAGAGGTTTTTGGGGTATCATGTATGTAAAACACATAAACCTCTTTGTTATGTTGATAAAGTTTCTGTTTTCTGTATAAAGTTTGTCAATTTGTTACATTTGCCACTTTCTATTAAAGAACAATAGTTTTAGAAAAGGAAAATTAAATCTTCTCACTTTTAATATTTTTCTGCATGTGACATGTTCAAGCACTTTATTGTCATTGTGTAACACAACGAAATTACATTTTTGTGACAGCCCCAAGGTGCATTTAAAGAAAAGTCAAATAATTCCAAATATGTCGTATACAGTGTTAAGTGATAAAGTAACCAGAGCAAATTATTGCTCAAAGTACAGCAGCATAAATTGTTATTGCACCTGTTAATTAATAATACATTACATATTCTATATTGTAATACATTAGTATATTGCACATTACCAGTATAGCTTATTGCACATGTTCAATTAAAAATGATCTCAGACTGAGGAGATTCAGAGTTCAGAAAGTTTATGGCAGATGGGAAAAAGCTATTTTTTAGTCTGTTTGTGCCTAAACGGATTGACCTAATGGGTCTTTTGACGGGAGGAGCTCAGACAAAGATTTTCCAGGATGAGTTTTGTTCCTGAGAATGTTTTTGGCCCTTCTCACACAGCGAGTCTTATACAAGAGTTCGAGTGATGGCAGTTCAGTCCCAGTAATGGCCTCTGCTGTTTTTATGACCCACTGCAGGGCATCTTTAGCAGCCTTGGTGTAGCTGTTATACCTGCAGGCCATCATGCAGTTAGTTAAGACATGTCCTTATTTGCTGTATTTTAGTAGTCAACATTTAAAGAAAGAATCGTCTTTTTAAAGTTATACAGGAATGCACTGATTGATTTTTCAGAAGCTAATACACAAGAACTTGTATGTACCTGGTAAGGTTGTATGTCAACCTACAGCATATCGGAGTGCATACCTCCCCAACCTAATTCAGTTTTAGCCAGGAGCATCTTAAAACCAAAAACATCCCAAAGCATTTAACAGGAAAGTTGGACAAAGCTAAGGCCTTTGAGCTTCTTGATTGTTTCTTACTTTTTTTTTTTTTTTTTTTTTCTTCTCATTTTAAAAATGCACCCCCATTTCTGAACAGTTCTTCAATCTACATTTCTATATCACTTTTTATTTTACCATTTTCACTTTCTTACTAGCTTATTCATTATGATTGCTCTGAATTATTTTTCTGGTACCTTACAAGTGTTTTAAAATGTAATAACCTGAGCTTGACAAAAAAATACAAATTACGTGCTAATGTTTAAATTGCACTATAATATTCAAAATGGTCAAGATTTGTATACACTTTATGAATTTTTAAGAGTAATTTATTTCTAAATTAATTTTCTTCTAGTATCAAAAAGAGCACTAAGAAACACAGAATGAAGATTCTGTTCAATGCAGTAACAGAGGCACGGGAAGCAGTTTCAGGAAGGAGGCTTTGTGATCTTTTCATGGTCAAGCCATCCAAGAAGGATTATCCAGATTACTATAAAATAATTTTGGAACCAATGGATCTCAAGACTGTTGAGCACAACATTCGCTCTGACAAATACCTTAGTGAGGAATCCTTGATTGAGGATATGAAGCTTATGTTCCGAAATGCACGACACTACAATGAGGAAGGATCGCAGGTATTGTAGATGTAACCCTTTCATTTTATAAATTCTAAAACTAAAACAATGACACAACAGTAAAAAAAAATAATCTGAAAAATCATAAGTGCATAAAGACTTATTTTTTTCATTTTTTTCCTGTTTAGTTATTTTGTACACTACAGTTCAGTTAAAAAACAGTACTTAATTTTATTCAAGGTTAGATAGATACAGTTCAGATGCTTTCAGTTTATTTGTTAAACTCACTTTTACCTGATAAAATTAAACATTTGTTGGAATGAGGGGGAAAAAGTATTGCATAAGTTAGTATTAGGCAGACTAATGAGAATTTGGTATATGTATATAAGTTTGAGTACAATAGTCAAAGGAGGAAGAAGGTGATTCTGCAAGTAAAGAAAAGCAGTCTCGTGTCTAGTTGTCCCATTCTTTATAATTATTCATGATAGTGGTTTTCATTTTTTTTCCTGCTTAGTTTATTAATCATTTTTACTTTACCTAATGCTTTGTGTTACTATATAGGTATATAATGATGCCAACGTGCTTGAAAAAGTATTAAAGGACAAAAGAAAAGAATTGGGACCACTGCCTGAAGATGATGATATGGCTTCCCCAAAACTGAAAATAAGTATGTTTTAATTGCTCTGCCTTAAGAGTCTGCTAAGTGTACAATGTCCACTAAATGTCTAACAAACAGTGGTTCTAGATTTGGAAAAGAGTTACAGATAGTCTAGAGAATCTGGAGTTGATTAACAAGTTGAAGTTTATTTATTTCTTCACAAACATGCTATATATGCATTTGCCATACAAAATTGAGATCTAAAGTTAATCGCATTCTATACATTTAAAAAAAAAAAAATATATATATATATATATATCTCTCTTGTCCACACTGGCCCTTTAAATTGTAGTCTGTGGGGCACAGAGGTAAAGCTTAAAAACTTATGTCAATTTTTCAAGCTAAGACAGTTGTCTAGTATTGGTACACGTCTTCTGATTATACATAAATTGTGAAATAGTTTGTAATGTCATTTTTGAGAAATAAAATATTATTAGATTCATTTATTTTAGAAGACCAGCTGTGCCTGATAGCTCATCTCCATCTTCCATCTGCATCAACCTTTCATTCTGAGGGTATGGTTTCTTCCTGACAGACCAAATTTCAATAAACTGTTTGTGCCGTGCAAGTAGTTTTGTTTTGATTTACTTCTGTAGTTACATGAAAATTTGCACAAGCAAGTAGAAAATATATCCTTACCACAAGAAAAATATTACCAGAATTATACAATAGAATGTTTGTTTATTTTTGGATCCCACAGAATGCATCTGAAACTCGGAAGGGCTGATAAATACTCAACAGCTGTCTTTTGTTTGAATAATAATATGGGTAACAAACCAGTACATTTTTGTTTGTGTCTTTTTGTATATTCCAGGTAGAAAAAGTGGTATATCTCCCAAAAAATCCAAGTACTTGACTCCTTTGCAACAAAAGCTGAATGAACTTTATGAAGCAGTGAAGAACTACACAGACAAGCGGGGTCGCCGTCTAAGTGCCATTTTTCTTAGACTACCCTCTCGGGCTGAACTACCAGACTATTATGTAACTATTAAAAAGCCAATTGACATGGAGAAAATCAAGAGTCACATGATGGCCAACAAGTTTCAGGATGTGGATTCCATGGTGGAAGACTTTGTCCTCATGTTTAATAATGCCTGTACGTACAATGAACCTGAATCTCTGATTTACAAAGATGCCCTGGTACTGCATAAAGTGCTTTTAGAAACTAGAAGAGACCTTGAAGGAAGGGAAGATTCTCACGTTCCCAATGTTACCCTGCTAATACAGGAGCTGATCCATAACTTGTTTGTATCTGTGCTAAGCCACCAAGATGACGAAGGACGCTGTTACAGTGACTCTCTGGCAGAGATTCCAGCAAGAGATCCCACTAACTCCAATAAGCCTTTCTTGAACTTTGAAATAATCCGAAAAAACATTGAGAGTAATCGGTACAGGAGGCTTGACGTCTTCCAGGAACAAATGTTCGAGGTTTTAGAAAAAGCTAGACGACTAAACCGGTATGATATTTAATAATAATAGTTAAGTTGGTAAATAAATCAACACTGTTTTTGTTTTGTGGTGGTTGGTTGTTTTTCTCCAAACCACAAATGAATGTTATAAATAAGCCATTTAAACCCTTTTTCATTAGCATACCAATCTGCCTGACCTTTCCCAGCATGCCTTGTTTCAAGGAAAAGCCATTACACTGTACTTGGGCTTATCAAGGTTGTAAGTAGGACAAAAAATGATTTGTGAGTAGTAGTTTTGTGGACAGAACTGTCTCTACATTTCATTTAAATGCTATCCACAAGGTACAATAAATATTTGTCAAAAATATTTCAAATTTTAAGAGTTCTTTTGTCGCATTCTGTTTTTCATCACATTTTTTGTATGTTTTACCAAACCATGGCATCTAAATGTTCCCTCCCACATTCTGATTCCCACTTGAGCAAGCTATAATATATTCTTAATTTATTGAATTCTTGTATCAAAGTATTAAGCATTTCTTAGCTGTATTTAGAATGGAACATTGAAAAGGGGAAAGGGCTGAAAGCTTTGAAGAATTATGAGTGTTTTTATTTGTGTATTTTCCTCATTTCAAGAACTGACTCAGAAATTTTTGAAGATGCCGTGGAGTTACAACAGTTCTTCATTAAAATCCGAGATGAGCTGTGCAAAAATGGCGAGATTCTCCTTTCCCCAGCTCTTAGCTACACAACAAAGCATCTTCATAATGATGTAGAAAAAGAGAAGAAAGAAAAGCTGCCGAAAGAAATAGAAGAGGATAAACTTAAGAGGGAAGAAGAAAAGAAAGGTACTAGTAGTTCTGATTACTTTTATCCCCATGTAATAGATGATTCGTTTAATAATCAAAGAGTCACATAGTATAATTGTCTCCTAATTTTTAAAAACTGATCACTGTGACTTGTTCATGTATACTTTGCTTCAGCAAGAGAAGGTTTAATTTACAACAGTGTGTTAAACAATCAAATGCTTTAGTCATTGTCGTTACACTGACTGCGGTATTTCTGTGTGTCGCATTCTGACATCTGAATGCATCATCGTTTTACTTTGATTAAAATTTAAGTATTGTCATTCAATTTTTTTTTTTTCTTTATTCCATCCATTATCCAACCCGCTATATCCTAACTACAGGGTCACAGGGGTCTGCTTTAGCCAATCCCAGCCAACACAGGGCGCAAGGCAGGAAACAAAACTCGGGCAGGGCGCGCACCCACACACACACCAAACACACACCAGGGACAATTTAGAATCGCCAATGCACCTAACCTGCATGTCTTTGGATTGTGGGAGGAAACCCACACAGACACGGGGAGAACAGTTAGGTTTGTAAAACAAAACTGCATTTTGTTGAGGTGTACACTCCCAAGAAATATCAGTTATTTTGTCTTACACAACACAGTAAGTTACAAAACAAAGAAAATAATACAAAAATTACAGAAAACAAAATGCTGTGTTGACACAGGAAGGCAGCACGTCATCAGAACAAGTGTCTCTGGTACAACAAGAATATGGTTGTGTTTCTTGCCTGTTGCCAGATTCCTGTCTCCTTAGCTTTGCCCAGGTAATTTTGGTTCTGAGAAAAGGTCCAAAGACTGGATGGCTTGACCGATCCCAACACAACAGGGTTTAGATGTTAAATCATTGTGGAGGACATACAACCAAGAAGTAGCAGGGTGTGTTAGCTGCTCTTGATGTCGTCTTGGTCAGATGTTTACAAGAATTAGTCCAATAAGTGATGTGAAACTCTATGCACCCTTCCTGCTTCTCTAATGTTTCAGAATATTGAGCAAGTTGTGTTTTTTTTTTTTTTTTTTTTTTGTGCTTGACTTGTTTTATAATTTTGCTTCTAAATGTTGATATCTTCTTCACAGCTTAAAGATCCTTATGTATTGTCTGCAATAACAGTAGAGTGTTGCACCGTGTTAGCCATAGATTGATACAGGAGAAAGTAGGGTGAAATGACATTTCACTCTACTTTCTCTTGTCTGCAATAAGTAATAGTAATCATGTATGTATGTATGTATGTATGTATGTATGTATGTATGTATGTATG
>JANRMT010062840.1:51650334-51691329 GCA_026402145.1 Polypterus bichir lapradei | reverse complement strand
CTGAAACTATATCTTTTATTTCCTAGTTTCTTTTCCTGAAACTATATTCAGTGTACACTGTTTTTTCCTACTCGATTTCCTTTTCTCTTGAATTTCCTAACTGTTAACAGTCGTTGTCCGTTACTGACCTTTGGCGGGCAATGGGCTCTTTTCCTTAGGTGTGCCACGCACCTTGTAACCGTCCCAATGCCTATCCCACTAATATCCCAGTACGGACTCCTACATCCTTTCCCAACAGTTAATTAATAAATCTCGAGTAGATAGTTACTATTCCGGGCCGCTAGTTTTTTTTTTTTTCTTCAATTATTTATCACTCTTATTATACCCACTACCAAGGAAACCCCCGACGGTACTTACCCTAGTCTAGGTATTTCGTCTGGTGCACAACGCAGAGTACTCCACTCGGAGTCAGGAGGAGACCGGTGACTTCTCACTCAGAAGCCGTCCTAGGACAGGACAGTCCTAACTTTTATCGGAGCTGTTTACTCTGCTGCCGGTGTACACAGTAGCGGCAGTCTGCTTCAAAGAAGACAGATCCATAAGGCGGGTACCGATCAAGGAGTCAGCCGATCGTCTCCTGCCCCACGTTGGGCGCCAAAAAACTGTCGACGATTTTTCTCTCTCTTCTTTATTTTCCGGACAGAGTAGGAGTCTCACACCAGATAAATTAATCAGTAATGTACACTTTATTTCACCTAGACTAGAGAAGCCCTCTTACAGGAAATTCTTTGCTCTTTTATAGCTTACAGAGTTGAGCAAAATGACATTATTATACCAAAAATAAAGGCGGCGGTACATATTTCTTAGAAAAAAGACTGGTTACTGAGCAGATTCTGAGACTAACAGGAACTATAATAAAAGACTGGTTGCTGGGCAGATTCCTTTGCACTGCTCACCCAGCACCCCCGTACTTCCTTATAGAAGGTTATACACAGAAATGTCACATACACATTTTGTAGCTGCTACATGTCACATAGACAAGCTGTATTTTTCCATTCCACATTCGACCCCTTTGAGCAGAAAAAGGAATCTGGCAGGTCAAACTTCAGAATCACTTTTAGGGGCCAGAAGAAAAACCTGTTCTTGACGTAGGAGGTAAGCTTTAGATAGAGCAGAACGGAACACATCGCTCCATGAGCTACATTCTGGGACACAAACGTATTTTTGTGAGGAAGTCCAATCACGTGGAGAACCAGTACAGGAAGCAACAGAACAAAAGTCCAGGGTAAAAGAATGAGTAGTACCTTGAGGAACACGGAATCCTTGTGGTTCTCGGGTGCGAACAGGGATAGATAGAATGAAAGGGAAAAGGGTCAAAAGACAGAGGAATGGTGCCATCGTTTACAATGAGATGCGTGGATCCAAGCAGGTAGTCCTTCAACTTTCACAGCGTGAGGGGTTGACAGAAGAACTTGAAACGGTCCTCGCCACCTGGGTTGGTGCCAGTGTTTCCTGCGGGTGTCACGAACCAAGATCCAGGTTCCTAATGGGATAGGCGAATCCTCAGAGGGAGGGGTGGATCTCCAGGCTTGCTTCACTTGTTCATGGACCTCCTTCAGAGAGGCTCGGAGACCTGAAAGACTAGAGAGAAGGTCATTGTCCACAGTATGTAGGTTCACATTCCCTATGACCATACCAACTGGCATGGGTCTACCGGTAAGAATCTCAAACGGCGATAGCCCCAATTGTCGGTGTGTCCGCCCTCGTAGCCCCATCAGGGCCAGTGGAAGGGCATCAGGCCAGGAAAGATTTGTCTGCTCACAAATTTTTGCTAATTTTGACTTCAAAGTGCCATTGCATCTTTCAACTATACCTCCACTCTGTGGGTGATACTTACAGTAGTGGTGAACATTAATTTGGAGCCATGTGGTTAGTTCATTTATGACTGAATTCACAAAATGAGTCCCATTATCAGTCTGCAGTTTCTGGGATATACCCCATCGTGGGATAATTTCCTTTATTAACGCTTTAGCCACAGTTTTGGCATCATTATGCTTAGAAGGGAATGCTTCTACCCATCGGGAGAACACATCGACAATTACTAAACAGTACCGATATCCCTTTGACGGCGTTAATTCAATGAAATCCATTTGGAGATGCTCAAATGGTCCCATTGGATTCGGGGTAACGGCGGGACTTACCTGCGTGCCTTTTCCCACATTAAACCTTTGGCACAGCGCACATCTCTTACAGAATTGATCTGCATAACTAGAAAACCCTACTGCTTCCCAATGCTTCTCAACATCCTGAATCATAGCATCTCTTCCCGCATGGTCCAGTCCGTGGGCTATTTTCGCCATTCCTGGAAAGGAAGCTTTCAGAAGAAAAGGCTTATTAGTCTGACGGTGGGTCCAAACACCTTCAATCAAGGAGCCTTCCTTGGACCATTTCTTCTTCTCAAGATCCGTTGCTGAGCTCTGTAAAGAAATCATCTGGTTATCTAGAACCGACTCCGAACTCTGTTGGAAAAGAGAAACTGGAACATTATTATGAGCAGCTCGTTTAGCAAAGTAATCAGCCAATTCATTTCCTTTACTAACAGGATCCTGTTTGCCAGTGTGTGCCTGGCACTTTACAATAGCCAATTGAGATGGTTTAGTTATGGCATCCAACAGAGATTCAATTAACTTCTGATGTTGAATGGGCTTGCCAGTACTGGTCTTAAAACCCCTTAATTTCCATAATGCCCCGTGATCATGGCAGACTCCAAAAGCATAGTGAGAGTCTGTGTAAATAGTTATGTCTTTTCCTTCTGACAGTTGACATGCTCGAGTTAGGGCTATTAGTTCAGCTGCTTGTGCACTGAGGCTAGAGGTAATTCGGTTAGCTTCCAGTAGGTGGTCCCCTTGGACCACAGCATAACTGGTCGACGGAGCTCCATTTTCTAATCTTAACGAACAGCCATCTACAAATATGATTTCACCTGTTTCTAATGGAGTTTCCTGCAAATCAAATCGCGGCTTAACTTCTCGAGCAATCACTTCCTGACAATCATGCGGTTCTCCCTCCTCACTAGTCGGGAGTAGAGTAGCCGGATTGAGGGTAGAACACCTTTCAATTGTGACATTTGAGAGAGTGCAAAGAACGTTCTGATAATGGATGGCTCTTGCTGTGGTTAGATGAGAAGTTTTTGCTTGTACTAAAATGGAATGAACTGCATGCGGAACTTTAACTGTCAGTGGACTCATGAGTACTATATCGATGCTAGCTAAGACTGCTTCTGTGGCAGCAGCAACTGCTCTTAGACAGGGAGAAAGAGCAGCTGCAACTGGGTCTAATTTTTTTCGAAAAATATGCAACTGGCCTTTGTTTGTCTCCATGTATTTGAGTCAACACGGCATTCATATATCCCCCCTTTTCGTCCACAAACAAAGTGAATGGACGAGAGTAATCAGGTAAACCGAGAGCGGGGGCAGAAAGGAGGGCAGTCTTTAGGTCTGAAAATGCGGTCTCAGCGTCAGGAGTCCAGGGAACGTGGCCAGATAAGGGAAGGCCGGGAGTGTTGGCCAGATCTTGCAGAGGTTGAGCACGTGCCGAAAAGTTAAGGATCCATTGTCGACAATATCCAAGAATGCCTAGGACAGACATAACCTGTTGTTTAGTGACCGGTCTAGGAAGATTCTGAATGGTTGTAATGCGACTAGTGGAGAGAGCTCTTGTGCCATTAGTAATGTCATGACCTAAATATTTAACAGTTGTTTGTACCAATTGTAATTTAGCTTTGGACACTTTATGGCCATTTTCAGCCAAGAAAAGAAGTAATTTCTTTGTGTCCTTTTCACATGATTTCTGCGAATCACTGCAGAGCATGATATCATCAACATATTGAATTAACGTGGAACCACGGTCTGGCCAGAAACCCTCAAGATTTTGAGCAAGCGCTTGTCCATACACACAAGGAGACTCAGTGTAGCCCTGAGGCATAACAGTCCAAGTCCAACGGCGGTTTTGAAAAGTAAAAGCAAACCAGAACTGAGAGTCTGGGTGAACAGGGACAGAGAAAAAAGCGTACGCCAAGTCAATTATAGAAAAATATCGGGCGGAAGGTGGAATCGCGGAGAGAATAGTGGATGTGGACGGAAGGAGGATTTTGGGTAGATCACCAGAGGTTCACAATGGGCTATTCTGCCAAAATCGTTTTTATCCTGAGACCATAGGCAGGATGGGATATCTGCGAGCCAAGGCAATGGAGGGAAAGTAACTTGTAAGGGAAAAACAGAACATGACGGGGAAGGTGTGCAGAGACTACGATTGACTAAAAATCAGTTTGGAGAACAACCTTTGTAATTAAATGGTCAGAGGTGTCGAAGACACCAGGGGCAACATATTGCCAATCTGTCCGGTCAAGACAGTGTTGAACCCAAGGTCCAATTTGCACCCACTGGGTATCATGCGATTTGGCAAGAGAAATATGAGGGACAGAGTCACCCAAATAGTAAATCTGCTGGGAAGGGGTGAGATGGACAGATGCAGCAGCTTTAGTGGAGGACAGGAATAAACAGGGAACAAGTATAATTTCCGGTGTGGGAGCTGAGGAAAGAAAAGATTCTAACCAAGGGGTATCAACTTCAGCAGGGAAGTATTGGGCAGTACAGTGAAGGGTGTCAGGGACCTGGAGATGGGGAAACAAGCAGGAAGGGAATGAACTAAGGGCTTTTAATAAAATGGTGTGTGGGGAAATGGAAAGAGTCCAAGCTGCAAAAGAAGGTGTTGGGTGAGAGGATTGAAAAAGAATCATAGGGGTGGAACAGTTAAAGCCTTTGGGGGTCATAGTAATCGATAGGGAAAGTTTAGTCATGAGGTCACGTCCCAAGAGGTTAACAGGGCAGAGGGAATTAAGGAGGAAACGGTGTTGTATGGATGGACCAGAAGGAGAATTTTGGACAGGGAGTGGGAGTGAAACTTTAAGGCAATGTGGTTGTCCAGAGGCTGTCAAAACAGTAATTGTGTCATCCGAGGCAGGGACCTTAGCCAGAGAAAGAGTAGAGCGCGTAGCGCCAGTGTCAACTAGAAAAATAGTCTTTTGTCCATTAACATGCAGAGATAAAAGAGGATCATCCTCAGGATCCACAGTCAAGAGGGGAAACATGGAGTGGCTAGAGGTCCCTGAAAATTCCTAGGGCCAGCCTTGGTTTTCGGGGAAACCGGGTGTAAATTCATCACCGGGGGTAGTCAAAAGAGGCTTAATCTGACGATTTGGACAGTCTCTTTTATAATGGCCTGGCTGACCACAATTATAGCAATAGTAAGGAGTGGGGAGCTGTTGTTGTTGAGAAGGGTCTTGGAAAGAGGTAAAACCACCTCGACCCCGGCCGCGTCCTCTTCCTCGGGAGCCTCCCCGGGCACCGCGTGGACCGGTGAAGCCTCCTCGTCCACCAGTGTAGTAATTTAGTTGCGCAGCCAGCAACTTAGCCTGATTCTGTTCTTGCTTTTGCGAGGTCTGCCTTTCAGCATGTTCAGCATGTCGCTTGACCTCTTCAAAGGTAGCAGATTCCCAGCCAATACATGAGATACGGACTTTAGATTGAATGTCTGGACGGAGACCGGAGACGAAGGGAGGCACGGTTGCACGAAGTCGGTCCTCAGCCCGCTCTATGCCCGAATGGGTAGCCATCAAATCTTGAATTCTAAGCCCCCACTCATCCACAGTCTCATCTTTTCGCTGTTTTGCAGCAGAAATCAAAGCCCAGTCAGTGCCCTTTTTATATTTGTCATCTAAAGTCGCTTTCAGTAGACGCCACTGAGTTTGAAAATCTGCATCTCCATTCTGACCATCTCCTCGATGGAAGGTCTCACGCCAAGTCCACGGCTGTCCATTATTATCAGTGCCATGATTAACAGAAGCCCAAGTTGGACCCAATTTACGACGAAGGACCTGTGTCCATTCAGCAGCGTTTGGTTTATACATGCTGTCCAACTGTTCTAATTTGTTCAATAAATTTCAGTCCCCCCTCCTTTTTAGGGTCAACTAAGGAGCTGACCACCTCGTTTAGCTCACTTAAGTCCCAAATATGGGAAATGGAAATTGTCAAGGGATTCTGGTCACTAGTAGGTTGATTGGGATTATGCCGGGGATTAGGGATCTGCATTAATGGGAAAGAAGTAGACGAAGGGAAATCAGGGTCAGGGGCAGTGGGGGAAAGTGGAACAGAGGATTTAAACACATGGGGTGGGTCATCGTATAAGGGATTGAAAGATGCCTGTGTCTTGGCCTGTCTTCGGGTGGTAACTCCCTTGTGTCCGATAAGGGGCTCGGGTTTTATTTCTAGTGGTTCTCCCTCTACCTCCTCTTCCCCTGAACCTCCCGGAGAATCATAGGGTGGAGGTTCGGGAGCCTGAGTCCCAGAACCATATAATATAGGGTATAGACGTTTCTTTTTCTTTTTAGAATGGGTGTCAGGTGGTTGGGCTGTTTGTAACACTAAAAGCAATTCTTCTTTCTCTTTTCTGGCCTTAACTTCATTGGCTCTCAGAACCTCATTCTGTCTAGTGATCGCCTCTAAATTACGATCTTTTATAACCAATTCCCATCTATCAAACATATCCATGCGATACGGACCTCCCTTGCAACAACCTTGGGTATTTCTACACAATATTTTCCTTATTTCCTGAATCTCACTCGTATCACCGGTGCCTTCTAATGGCCAACGCCCACCGCTCTGTTTATTCCACTTCTTACATGCCTTTTTAAAATCTAAGCCTGTCTTTTTCTCAATTAGTTTCCTAGGTGACCCATTTTTCCCGCGACGTCTGTTGATCTTCCGAAAACAGTCCTTCCAGTATAAAGTTAGACCCATCAGACCCCTGCTTAACTTTTTTACTACTACTAGCGGAACCCATTTTCTTTTATTGTCCTAGTTTCTTTTCCTGAAACTATATCTTTTATTTCCTAGTTTCTTTTCCTGAAACTATATCTTTTATTTCCTAGTTTCTTTTCCTGAAACTATATTCAGTGTACACTGTTTTTTCCTACTCGATTTCCTTTTCTCTTGAATTTCCTAACTGTTAACAGTCGTTGTCCGTTACTGACCTTTGACGGGCAATGGGCTCTTTTCCTTAGGTGTGCCACGCACCTTGTAACCGTCCCAATGCCTATCCCACTAATATCCCAGTACGGACTCCTACATCCTTTCCCAACAGTTAATTAATAAATCTCGAGTAGATAGTTACTATTCCGGGCCGCTAGTTTTTTTTTTTTTTCTTCAATTATTTATCACTCTTATTATACCCACTACCAAGGAAACCCCCGACGGTACTTACCCTAGTCTAGGTATTTCGTCTGGTGCACAACGCAGAGTACTCCACTCGGAGTCAGGAGGAGACCGGTGACTTCTCACTCAGAAGCCGTCCTAGGACAGGACAGTCCTAACTTTTATCGGAGCTGTTTACTCTGCTGCCGGTGTACACAGTAGCGGCAGTCTGCTTCAAAGAAGACAGATCCATAAGGCGGGTACCGATCAAGGAGTCAGCCGATCGTCTCCTGCCCCACGTTGGGCGCCAAAAAACTGTCGACGATTTTTCTCTCTCTTCTTTATTTTCCGGACAGAGTAGGAGTCTCACACCAGATAAATTAATCAGTAATGTACACTTTATTGCACCTAGACTAGAGAAGCCCTCTTACAGGAAATTCTTTGCTCTTTTATAGCTTACAGAGTTGAGCAAAATGACATTATTATACCAAAAATAAAGGCGGCGGTACATATTTCTTAGAAAAAAGACTGGTTACTGAGCAGATTCTGAGACTAACAGGAACTATAATAAAAGACTGGTTGCTGGGCAGATTCCTTTGCACTGCTCACCCAGCACCCCCGTACTTCCTTATAGAAGGTTATACACAGAAATGTCACATACACATTTTGTAGCTGCTACATGTCACATAGACAAGCTGTATTTTTCCATTCCACAATATGAATATGTATTGATATGATAAATCGGAAACATGATATACTATGGAATATCTGCACAGGTGCTTGGTGAAATAACTACCGTATTTACTCGTGTACCACGCACACCCTAATTTTTACAAAGAAAATCGTGAAAAAAGTTTTGCCTCGTGTATCACGCGCATTGTGATTGTATAGGAAGCGTTTAGAGAGAGAGAGTGCTGTCAAGCGAGAGTGCGAGCAAGCGAGCCCAAGCAGAAGAAGTAAACATTACAGAATTACATTTCCTCATGTATGATGCAAACCTCATTTTCTAATGCTAATTTTCGGGAAAAAATGTGCGCGTGGTACATGCGTAAATACGGTAATACAGAGTTAAAAGAAAAAAATATAGTTAATGTGTCTTTGAAAAATTAATGGTGTTTTATTGTGTAAGGTATGGACATCCTTCAGTATTAAAACAATGAAATTTAACACAAACCATAAATTATTGATTTCCGATAGTTATCTTAATTATCATATTCATAATCTGTGTGTGTGCATTTATAGATACAGACTCCCCACCATGTTTTAATGTCTGTTAATAATACGGCAGATCTGTATGAGACACAGAGAATCTGCTGCTGCATTCACGGTGTTACACAACACAGACATAGTGAGCAACAAGGGAATGTTCTGATTTCATTAAATTAGACATGGATTTCTGTCCAGCTTTAAGTCTTCAGTTTGACCTACAAGCATAAAATGTCACAAACCCAGTCACATGTAGTAGCACTTCATCACTTGATGTTAGAGTTCCAGTAGACTATGAATCACAGCTATACTTACTTTGAGCACAGTCAAATGGAGCTATTTCATTTGTTTGTCATTTCCAGTTTATTAATCATAGTTATTGAAGTTTTCCCACAGGTGATGCATCTTTCCTATTTGCTTGGTAGTCTTGGTGAAATGCATCAATAGCACATTACTCATTTTAAACCTGAAAACTGCCAAGTTCAACATAAGAATTTACTGACATTTAGTTGTTCATATGTTCAGAATGGTCCAGCAATTTCCTGAACTCAAGAGAGTTCGCAGGTTGAGTGGGTTGCTAACAAATGTGCAGATATCAGTGTGATCTCTCTACAAGTTACTGGGTCCTTATTTGTCACCAGTGCAGGGTACATTGAAATTCTTACATGAATGTTGTGTCACTGCTCTCTGGCACCATGATTAGCTAAAATTTTGTAACTACCTTACCTTTTAAAATATCTACCTTACCTGAAACTTTTCAGAGCCCACTTTACAAACACTATCCTTAATCGGGATACATATTTGTCACATTTTGATAAATGACTATAAAATAATAGTTTGGTGACTAACAATGGTTGAGGGCTACATTCATTCTTTATAATGATATACTTAGTTACAGAGACGGTGAATGGTTTAAAAACAGCAAAGCCAATAAAGTTCATTGGGGATTTGAACACATCTGTCCCATCTGAGAGTAACCAGGCTTAAACATATTGCATGGCTTTGTGGAAGAGTGAACATTTTCGGTTTCCTGATATTTAGGTTAGCTATTTGAAAATATGTATATAACGGCAAGTGTGTTTTGTATATTTTCCTAAATAATTGCCTAAGGTGCTCATGATTTACTTGCATCAGTATCTGTGCTTCTCTCACATGTGACCATTATATTTTGTGTAAGATCATTTTAAGTTGGTTTTCACATGTATTTTGACATGAAAGAATAGCAGGAGTAATACTTGGTTTAGAAATTTCAAAGTGCAAATTCTCAGGATTCTTGATTTCTCATTGTTCATACCTGCATCAATCCTGGAACATACCTATACATTTCTGGGCTGTCCTATATAAGTAAGTGGGCATTTGCCATTTATGCAGCAGTGCAATGTCCCTGCTGATCAGCCTCAAGCATTGTAAGCCCACCCATTCTAATCCAGGCCGAAATACAACTTCTGTCAAGGGGCACTTGCAGTTGATCACATATGTAAGATACAGGCTTTCACTACAAAGCTGGAAGTAGTTTGAAATGAATAACTTCTAACTGTTTGATGTATTATGTTTTGGGAAGATGTGCATAGTGTTTATCATCTCTTTAGTCCTCAGGCTTAATAATAATAAGTACTGGCTCCACTAACCAGCAGTAGACATTTTGCAATACTGTGTGAATGCTGAAAACACTGGAGTCTTCTCATTCACTGCATTTGTGAATAGTGCACACCAAGATAGTCTACATTTAAAAATACAGATCACTTATAACCGCTCACAACTGATGTGTAGCATTATTACAGACCAGCAAATGGACAGATTTGTGTTTTATATATTTTCTCCGCTATGCTGCTGCTGCTTTTTTTTTTTTTTTTTTTTTTAATAATTTTTTTGTCTGTCATTTTCTTCCTTCTGGTTCCTCAGGACAAAGATGACGTTTCCGTGGACATGCCCAATGGAGAACCTGGCTGTGTATATTATGAACAGCTCCGGTACAATGACTTGTGGCTCAAGATTGGTGATTGTGTTTTTATTAAATCACATGGATTAGTCCGTCATAGGGTAGGGAGGTATGTATCTTTAAGTTTGTAACAGTTTGTGTTAGATGGATTTTTTTTTTTTGTATTTCTTTTTAATGCATAATCATTTATCCTTCAGAATTGAAAAGATGTGGGTCCGTGATGGAGCTGCATATTTCTTCGGCCCAATTTTTACTCACCCAGAAGAGACGGAACATGAGCCAACTAAAATGTTCTACAAGAAGGAGATTTTTCTGAGTAACTTGGAGGAAACCTGCCCCATGACATGTGTTATAGGTTTGCGTTAATTTTGTTATAGTTTTTAATTACTTTTTAATACGAAAAGATTAGTATTTTAATATGATAATAATAATAATAATAGTGCATTTTATTTATAAGGCACTTTACATTTGTAGTAAATCTCACAGTGCTACATAAGTTTAAACAAAGGCAAAACATGTTAAAAACAAAGATAAAACAACAATAATTAGTAGCATTCTTGTTAATATGCTTTCCTAAATAGAAAAGTCATTAACTGTTTTTTAAAACAGCCCACAATCTGCTGTGTTCTCAGGCTCTCTGGTAGGGCATTCCAGAGCCGTGGAGCAGCCACTGCAAAGGCTCGGTCACCCATTGTACGAAATTTGGCAGTAGGGGGGCGAAGGCGGTAGGTATTTGCAAAATGGAGGTTTCTTGTAGTGGATTGTAATATAAGGAGTTCCTTAAGATATTGTGGAGCATTTACATGGATACACTGGTGAGTAAGCAGACAAAGTTTGTATTGAATACGGAGGTGAATAGGGAGCCAATGAAGTGACCGAAGGATTGGTGAAATTTGTTCATATTTCCGCACCCTCTTCAGGATCCTTGCAGCACTATTTTAAATTTGTTGTAGCTTTTGAAGGCTCTTGTTAGGTATCCCAATGAGGAGTGCATTACAATAGTCCAGCCTGGAAGAGACAAAGGCAAGAACCAGCTTTTCAGCATCACAGAAGGAGAGGCAGGTACAGAGTTTGGCTATATTTCAGAGATGAAGGAATGTAATTTTACAAAGTTGATGAACATGTGTATCAAATGACAGATGGGAGTCTAACTTGACACCCAAATTTGTAACTGAAGGGGAGAGGGCAATGGTACGATCAGAAAAGGAAATATAATTCACGGAGGAATGAATTTGATGGGGGTACCAATTTTTAAAGAGCTTCAGTTTTGGTGCTGTTCAGCTTAAGGAAGTTCTTGGACATCCAAGCCTCAATCTCATCCAAGCAAGAGGAAAGAGTTAATGGAGGTGTAAGGGAGGTTGAATTCAGTCTCACACAGAGCTGCATAACAGTGGAATGAAATTCCATGCCTGCCGATGATGTGACCCAGGGTTAGCATATAGATGTTGAAAAGGGTCGGCCCAAGGACTGATCCTTGTGGGACACCACAGGTGACAGTGTGGGTACGAGATTTAGCGTCCCCCAGGGCTACATACTCAGCCCTATGTGTGAGACAGGACTCAAACCACTCCAGAGCAGTGCCAGAAAGTCCAATTATGTAGTGGAGACAATGGAGGAGATTATGATCTACTGTATCAAATGCAGTTGTGACATCCAGAAGGATAAGGAGTGATGGAGAGCCCTGGTCAGCAGCCATCAGGAGGTCATTGGTGACTCTGACCAGGGCTGTCTCTGTATTGTGAGAAGATCGGAAACCAGATTGAAATTTTTCAAACAGATTGAATGTTTTGAGGTGATTCTGAAGTTGGACCAAAACAAAAAATGAAAAAAAAAAGCTCTTAAGAAATTAAAGTGGATTGTTTCATTTGACACTCTTGTGTTATATCCATCTTCTTAAAATAAAAGACCAATCAAAGTAACTATCCAAGTCCAGGCATTTAAATAATTAAATATGTAGATGTTCATGATGAATTGTGAATATAGTTCCATCTTTTAAGCAAACATGCATGATTTGTTCAGTTCAGTGAGTAAAGATTCAAACATGTAAAGTTTTTGAAATTTTGCATTCATCAAGATCTGCTACCGTTTGAAGATGCCTCAAGAGTTCAACTTTTAGGTGAAGTTGGGTTTGTGCTTAAAATTGCTGCTCCAGGTAAAAACTCCTATTGTAAGAGTGATAGGCTTGTGCCAAATGTTTCCGGTTAGAAGAACTGAAGTTTGAGTATTACGCCTTTAAAAAAATATAGCACCAGTTCAACTCCCATCATCCAGTCTAGAAGAAAATTTTAGAGCATTAATAAAGTGTGAACTGCAGTGAAACGAACGTTTTTATTAATCATTCGTTAGTTTTCCAAACTTGCCTATACCGTTACAAGAAATAACAGAGATGGAAAAAACTGATAGGTTGGTGCAGATATTTCAAAAATGCACTAAATCTGTGGACAAAACTGACTGTCGGTGCTCACAGTTTTTGTCAGATTGACACTAGTCCAGTGAATCTAGATCTGGACCTAGAGTGTGTTTTTTGAGATACAGACATGCTGTGAACTGAGTACCTCAAGCTAATCATTGCACATAGCGAAGTACGCTGAATACAGGAAAGTGGTAATGAAAAGTGGCCAAATATGAGATTGTGAGTCAAAGCTATGTTATTTGGAGTTGGAGTTCAGATATTATGCAAAGTTATTACCTGGTTTGTCTGCAGTACTCCATATTTTTCACTATGTGTATGTGGCTGTAGGAGTAAATTTTCCCTGAGGTGGACCGATTCTTGCCTTGCATCCATTGCCTTTATGATAATCTCCAGCTGCATGTGATCATTATTTGGGCTAATCAGGTTCTTGAAAAGGACAGTTTTAAAATAGTTGTGCAAAATACGTTTATGTAGAGATAAATGTGTATGACAGCAATCTTTTAAATAAGAGATGGTTATAGTTGTATTTTCATATTAATAGAGTATAGCGAAATTTTTTCTTGAATGTCAAACCAACATGTTGTTTTTTTGTTTTTTTTTGACACTCTCTTTACTCCATAATTAACAAGATCTGTTAAAATATATATGTAAGTGCATTTTATTTAGTAGAAAACACAAATCAGCATAACTGATCTGCTCCTTACACCTGTTCAGTTGTGATCCTAGTCCCGGTAATGAGGTAATATTCAAGTTCTAGTTATAATAGTAGGGGTTTTAAAAAAAAAAAAAAGTGAGAACCCATTAAACTTTCTTGTTTAAAAAAAAAAAAAAAAACTAGAATAGTAAACAAGAACAAAATGTTTGTCACAATTCACGTAGTCTTTTCTAAAGCGGTTCCCTACTGATGATTATTTCTGAAGCTGGACTCCTTCAGTATCGGAGGGCAACTTCAGAGTATGGATAAGAGAAGAATGTCCTGCATGGGGTGAGGTCATCAGAGTCTCTCAAGACTCACTGCCTAGAACGGTTTTAAGTTTATTTTAATGACATTGGTTCTGGTATAGATAGTGAGTAGACCTGTGACATTTCCAGACAGCAACAAAAATCAAAGGATACCACAGGCTGGGAAAATACAGCTTATGCAAAAATGGTGCATGCAGACAAGACAAATCTTAAATGTAATTACAGGGTGTTCACCTACAGTGAGCAAATTTTGAAAGGGTTTTAGGGGTTTATGTTGATGCAGCATTGTCTTCCTCCCCAGAAATTGGAAAGGCAAGTAAATGGTTAGGTTCTGTTGTAAAATGTATTAAATGTAAATCAAGTGGAGTTATCCCCATGCTGTAAAAGAAATAGCAGAGAACTTCAACCAACTTCATCTTTAGAGTAATGAGCATTATCTGTTCTGACAGACAGAAGGAATTAAACCCCTTGAGCCTTAAACAGAGAAGACCACCTGGGGATTAAATCCAAATCTTTAAAAATCTTGATAAAGCTGATGCTGAAACACACCAGTAGAAATAAAGGGCAAGTGCATTCCAGACAAAAGATAGGCAGCAGTGTTTCTTGAAAAGAGTCCTGAGAGTTTGGAACAAACAAGTTGAAGTGGTAACCGTGACAACTTATTATAAAAATATTTATATATCAGACTGAAAGACTGAGCCAACTAAAGTATTAGCTAACCAAATGAGCACAGTGGATTAAATCATCTCCTGTTGTTTGTCAGAATGTTGTTCTTATTTACGATATTTCTTTAATTCTTCCAAAATAAATGTTTTGAATAACAGTATATGTATCTGTTTTAACTTATGTTTTTGTTCTTACATAGGGAAATGTTCAGTTTTATCCTTTAAAGACTACATCTCTTGTCGTCCTACTGAGATCCCCGAAGAGGATGTCTTGGTTTGTGAGAGTCGGTACAATGAAACTGAGAAGCAGATGAAAAAATTTAAAGGTCTCAAACGATTCTCCCTCTCTGCCAAAGTTGTAGATGATGAAATCTATTACTTTAGGTCAGTAATAACACATTTTTTAAATGAGTTTTTAAAAAACTATTTGTTGGACCTTAAAACTAATTATTGTAGAGTTTGTGCTCAGTTTTCATAAGAGTTTATCCGTTGATGTGCTAATTTTGTGTGCAAAAAGTATAACAATTTCTATTCATCAATTCAGTTGCACTTTTTTGTTTTGTTCTGCCATTCTATCATAGAAAGTTTTGGAAGGTGAAATGTGTACCACTCTATTTAAAAATTAAAAATGTGATGGTAAATCTATATTAATAAAATGTTTTTTTAACTCTAAATTCTAATATTTTAACTGTCAGTGCATAAAGAATTTAAGCTGTTTATTGCAGGATATAAAGGCATAATGAAAACTTCTAAAATAGCCCTGCTCCCCAACAAAATATTTAACAATTTATCCAAAGTGTCTAGCAAATTACAAGATGAATGTGAATGTTTTTAACAAGTTGGAGCATTAGTAGTTCCAGAAACCTTTTTGTTTACAGTTCTTTTCCCCAGTCACACTGTCTGTCTATGGCTAAACACTACTGAATTAGTGGAAAAAAAATTATACAAAATAGATACAAGTGTCTCTGATCATCTACAAAAAGAGAAATGCTGGAGCTGAACAGCTGTCTCATATAATCGTAACATCATAACTTGCAGAACACGTTTCCTTCTTCCTTTATGTGATTGCTGAAATAGAAGTACACATCCTGATCTCCTCTCCAAAAAATAACATGGATTTAGTTGATTTACCAAAAATAGCACTGCTTTTTTTTTTTTGTTTTGCACTGTATGAACAATGTGATTACTTTAATTCTGTCTATGTATTCTTAGCTGCTTGTTTTACCCAATATGAGTTAAAAATTCATAGACACAAAAGAGCTGGGTCCATTGACAGAGTAGGTGAATTTCTCACACATGCCACAGAAGGAAGTGAAAACTGAATCTTCTGCAGTTATATACAGCATTTTGTGATTGATGGCTATCCTAGGTCACTTTACAAATAGTTATTGCAATATTTCTACATGTGTACTAGCATGTGAGGCAACCATCTGGTTGCCATGTATTGAGTCAGTGGTGGGGGAGTTACTTAGCAGTGTTGTGGTTTACAGTCTGATGCCTAAACAATTTGGGGGCATGCTTCATCTAACCCTATGATCATCCGAGAAGGAAATATTATGTTAAGTCTCTTCAACTGGATGTCTTTGCTGCTCACTTTTCAAGTCTTGTTGGTCTCCTCTTCAGCTCTGTTTTGGTGCAAATACCATTTGCCATGATACATCCAGTTGAAATTCACTATTAGTCTGCCAAAGCACCTCTCTTTTGTTTTGTACACTCTCTACTGCTGATGGGTGTTTATGTGTGAAATTATGCATTAAATTTAAGTTAGCTTCATTCTCTAGACCTGACATGAGTTGTTCCTGTTTGCTTTTTTTTGTTACAGCCATATCGGTGGTTGAATTACATGTGCAGAGATGCACATTTTTAAATAGCATTTTAAGCAATTTACCCAATTTTGTTTATATGTGTTTGAGAGTTTTCAATATGGATTTATTTTTAGGAATGTAACAAGGGAGCCACAAGTGTATTTCTGTAAAGTGAAATGAGTTCATATACTCTAATGTGATGACTACAGCCAAGTCTATCATCCCCCACCCCTTTTTTATTTTTTTTATTTTATTTTTTTTATTTTTTAAGTATTTTATTGTTTCTTTGATATGTGCATGTGTGAAGGGAAATTCAGAAAAATATCTGTTGTAATAATGTGTTTATGTATATAACTTTATGTAAACTTATAAAATTCAACTTTTTTTGTCTCTTTTCTATACCTGTGTACATTCATGTATTGCTTTCTGTGCAACAAATTGTTCCAGTTAGATCATCCCAAGGGGAAATTCACAAATTCAGAGTTAACTGCATCTTAAAGGTGGCTCTGGTTAAACTTTCTTTTAAGACTTTGTGATAGACGGTAAATTTCCACTCTTTATATAATGATTCATTTCTGTCATAAGGCATATTTCTTATTTATGCCTTTTATAAACGAAGGAATTTCTTTGTTTAGTCGGTGAAGCTTAAGCAGAACTGACCTGTTTGCTGCTTGTCCTTATGAAGTTCTGTTGTAATAAAAAATGAAACTTGGATGGAATATTACAAAGTGATTATTTTAAAAGAAATCAATGATTATGTGGCATGTTGAAAGTCCTTTTTCATATTTTACAGTCCAGTTACTCAATTGCCAGAATATGTAATTTTACTCACAATTACCAAAACTGTTGATAATCACATTCCAACATTTTTATCCTTCTGATTTAATTCAGGATTCTGACATTGCATAAGTTACTCTACATGTCTTTGTGTACCTTTTAAGATTAAAAAGTGCAACAGTAGAGTATTTAGCAGTTCACTTAATGAATTATTGCCTTGAAGAACAAAACATGGGGTCATTTCAGTAAGGTTCATGTGGACTGTTGTCAATATTGTAATTTTCCCTAAATAATTAAACAAGTATTAGTGATATTGATGACAACTAAAATGACTGTGGAATGAAATTAGAAACTGTAATATATTCAACAAGACTATAAGTAATTTGTTTTATTTATAGTATTCAAGTGGAAGTTTTAAGGCCCGGTTGGCACATAAAGCATTTCTTATTTTTGGTATTTCATATTAGGTCATTTGTTATTCCCTTAGATCTTAAGACAATTTTAACCCTTCCATTCTGTAGAAGCAGATATAATTGGGTACATACACGTATATTAGTTTATTTGTGGATAGAGAGAAATCCTATATATATATATATATATATAATATATATATATATAATGTTATGTGTGTATATATATATAATAGCCAAATGCCACTGACTCGCTTCTCACGCAATCTCCTGAACCATGAGGACTTGGGACTTGAAATTTGGAATGTAGGTTACCCTTGGCCCATAGGTGCTCACTAAGAAACGGTTTAAAAAATTTCGTGGTCCAAGCGTGTATGTCTCTCCGCTTTTCACAAGAGAACTACTTAATGGATTTAGATTGGGTTTTTTTCTATAACTTGCTTGAACATTCCATTGATATTGCGTCTTTCTCATCGTGCTAAGTATCATAATTTGCTTGTGGTACCAATTTATTAGCGCAAATCCGAGTGAGACTCATTGGGCTGCGGAGAGGGGGGCGGGGCCCTCCTCACTTGCGCGTCTGCCTTGGGGCATTACCTTAACTCCACTTAGTTAGCGAATGAGAGAACTACTTCACGGATTTAGATCGTGTTTTTTTCTATAATTTGCTTGAACATTCCGGTTGATTTTGCAACTTCTCTCATTGCGCTAAGAATCATAATTCACTTGCTGGAGCGGTATATTTGCGCTAATCTGAGACAGAGGCTGTGGGCTGAGGGGAGGGGGAAGAGTGACGGCAGGAGTAGAGAGCTGGGCCAGGCCCTCCTCATTGTCCTGTTTCACTACTACACGGGCGAAGCCACGAGGGATGGCTAATTCTGTATAAAATGGGATTTTGAATTCACACAACCAGCTTTATTGATGAAAGAATCTTATTATTATTATTTATGAATTTACAATGTAAGCAACCATTGCATAGCTAAGAAGCTGTATTATTTGAAAATTGTGTTGTAGAAAAAAACTAGATTGATTGTAACTAAAGTGATAATTGAAAAGTTTCATTTTGTGTCAGAAAACCAATAGTGCCGCCAAAAGAACCATCCCCATTGTTGGAGAAGAAGATCCAAGAGTTGGAAGCAAAGTTTGCTGAACTGGAAGGCGCAGATGAGGATATGGAGGAAATTGGTGAGGAGGAGGGAGAGGCCATGGAAACAACAGTTCATCCTCAGATGCAGACACCCCTGTCCAATGAACTAGACATCATGCCTTACACTCCTCCACAGGTACGAAATCAGCAGCACTTTCAGCATTCCCTAGAACAAGCAGTGTGGCTTTTTTCAGTGATGAGGTTTAGGCTAAGCAGTGACAGCATAAATTGTCAAGATATTAGGTCATCATTAATTCATTTGGAGAATTTGATTAGGGAGACCGTAGATGAAGGTATTGTGTTTTGTTATATTTTTTTTCCTTGTACATGCTTCCTGTTTATTTAAAAGTGTGCTGTGTTGTACCACTTTACAGCTTGTCATCAAACCCAGTAGTAAGTAAAATTAATAGATGCCTATTCAGCAAATAAACAAATCTCTGGAATCCTCATGTTCACTTCCTAATCCCATAATGTGCGTTTCTTACAGCTATTTAAATGACTACTGTGTTCAGCATGCATGGTCATGTTTTGGACGTTCTTAAACATGTAATGTACTGTCGAATTATTGTATTTGTATAAATGTATAGCTGGCAAGTATTGTGGGTGCAGCAGGTCTCTAATCTATCTATTAATTCTCTCAATCATTATATACAGGGTCACATAGCTGCATTAGGCAAAAGGCAGGAACCTGCTCTGAACAAGGTGCCAGTGTATCGAAATGACGCACACACAGTAATAGGTTGCCATGCATCCTCTGGTACCCATTATACTTCATTTCTCTGCGTTATATGTACTGAAACTTTCTGAGCAATCTAAAAAGTAACATACAGTTTTGTTAATTTACTGCATTGTACTTCTACATCATCAGAAATCGTGCTCTGCAGCTATGGTTTTCACCTTTTTACTGTAGTGCCAATAGTTTATGTTCATACAATAATTATATGTTGTAATTTACTACAGATCAGAAGTAGAAAAGACGACAATGTTTATACATACCATTCCTCCATCATTGATTCATTTTTCTAAACCCCTTTTATCTAGAACACAGTCACAGCGAGTTGGCTTACTATACTTTTAGCTGCGGGAGTGCACAGAAAGCGCATGTGAACAGGATCCAGTAAATTTTTAAGAGTATGTTCACGGACAAATTAAGGGAGATTACAATTAACTGATGCTGAACTAAGGAAGTAAATTGAAACCTTGATCTTTATTCCTCCTGTATAGAACATGCAGAAAAAGAAGTGTGGTAGCTTCAGGCTCAAGGGGACCCAATGCCAGTAATGGTACAATTGGGTGCAAGACAGGACTCGGCACTGGACAGGATGCAAGCATACAGTAGAATACATTCCCACACACCTCCCCATACTCATTCATAATATGATCATAGATGAGGATGGGTAGTGTATTTACTGAAGTTCTGAGAGCCGTGTCCTAGGACTTTGCCCGTTTTTACCATCATTATCTAGTGCCAAAACCAAAGTCCAGTGGCTGTATCGCTCCTCTGTTCCTCATCCTCACAGTCATTTTTCCCCAAACTGCACAAAATCCTCCACTTGTTGCATCTGCCCACTTTCACTTGCAGAGAGCAAGTCAGTCTTTTTTGAGGATGTGACCATGAGCTCAGGTTTTGGAAGTGTTGATTCTCATCTTGGCTGTGAAGCATTCTAGTGCAAGTCAAAGCCCGTGGTTTGATGTGACCACGATGACAGTATAATCTGCAAAGATGCAGCCCAGAATGGGTTACTTCATACTGCTCAGTTTTGCATCGATGTCATGCTGATTAAAATCTTGAAAATGGCAAGGATACATCCTTGGCAGATTCACGTAGCCAATTTAAACATAACATCTAGTATGTGAACAGTTGGCCTGTATTATATACACAAAGACAAAATGGCAAGTAGCAGTCCTGGGAGCCCATTCTATTGCAGCACATCCCACAAGTTAGCACATGGAATATGGTCATGAACATTTACAAATCCAGTATATAACATATGCTATGCTATGTTATGAAGCAGTATTGCAAAGATCTCACACAGCTTCAAAGTTCATGCAAGGTGAAGACGTGTTCCCCAGCCATGATGAAGTGCACATTACACCTCCTTTGATTCAAGTTTCTGTTATCTGTTGGAAGTTTCTACCACAGGCCTTTCCATGTGGGCCCAATTAATTGGAACACACACTTTTGTCCTTCTTTTCATGAAAGGGGCCATTACCAGTCTACTAGTCATTCCTACTTTCTGAGATTAAGACAGGCCTGAGCCACAGAAATGGGCCCACTCCCAGCTACTTTTCTCTTTTTTTCTTTTTTTTTTTGTTTTTGAATGCAATTGAAATATTACCATTTTGATTATTTATTTACTTACTGATTTGTTTTATTATTTTATTTGAAACCATTTTTTTACATTTGTTCCAGTCACAAATTTGATAAATGTCAGATTTAAAATAGATTACTATCTCTGTGGTTTTAAATATTGTATCAACATGTGAATTCTGTTATTTCACATCCCATTTGTAATAACAAATATTTAACCTTTAAATGTTAATTTATGTTGAGATTCAAGTCTCGATGAACTTTTTGTCTGTTTGTAGTCAACTCCCAAGTCTGTGAAGGGCACCTCGAAGAAAGAAGGCTCTAAAAGAAAGATTAATATGAGTGGGTATATCCTCTTTAGCAGTGAGATGAGAGCTGTTATAAAGGCACAACACCCAGACTTCTCTTTCGGAGAGCTTAGCCGGCTGGTGGGAACAGAATGGAGAAATTTGGAGTCGACAAAAAAGGCAGAATATGAAGGTATCCGTCCATATGAGCTCCAAAATGCAAAATGTCTATTGATGTTTCTATTAGATCAAAAATAGATTTTTAATTTTAAATTTCAAGTCCGTTCAGATTTTATTTGGTATAGTACTATTAGCAATGTTTGGCACATATCACTTTTACAAAATAATTATATGCAAAAGCTCACTATATTGGGTACAGTTCAAAACATTTGAATCAAATACACAAAAACAAAGTAAGCAGTCACATACAGTAGGAAAGTTGTGAATTAAGCTTTATAAAAGAAACTTTCTGTAGGAAAAATAGTCTGGCAGGTACAAAATAAGCAACAAAGACAAATGTATGCAAAAGTATATCTGGATGAACCCCTTTTATCTTCGTCTTGTCAGGAAACATTGCATCTGTTCAGGCAGCATTCTGTTTTCTAGTATAGGCAGATGTTAGGTGTAGCAGACAAACCAAGATGCCCATTAGCACCCCAGTCTGGCTAGAGTTTAAGTTTTTTTTATTATTATTAATGTTTGGCAGTTATTTATAAAATGTAGTGCTTGAAAACAAAGTGTTAAATTTTGTACAGTCATATTTTATTTTTAATGCAATTTACCATTCATATCAGAATCAGAACTGTACTCTCTTCTTGAAATTTTAAAATTATTGTTGTCAAGGTTATAGTGAGAAATCCTGGCAGACAATTTTAATCTTTAAAAAGCGACTGCAGTCAACAATATTTTAAATAAAATCTAAAAGTTAAATGTCTTGGCTGTGTAAGAGTTTTAACATCTCTTAAAATAAGTGTTGCGGCAGTCTGATGTACTCATCACATTTCAAAACCTGCATAAAGAAAATGTTCCTTGGCCTCATATAGGCTGAAGTGATTCTAACTATCCCCACGTAAAATCAGTACCGAAATATCAATGACCCACGAGGAGCTAGCAAAAGGTTGTTATTGTTAAGAGGTATGGAACAGGAGTGCAACAGAGAAATACCTTAGAGACAATACAAATATCAGGAAAACTGACAAGTGGAGGGAAAATTGCTCTACTTTGGTCCATCCACAATTAATAGTTAAGTATGGAGAAAGTTAATTTTAGCTAACAGTCTTAAAAGAGATATAGGAATGTATGATAGTAGCTGGTCACTCCCAGCGGACTACAATCATTTTAGGTATAATTCACAGGTCTCAGCTCTGGGATAGAGATGGCAAAATGAAACCAGTTTGCCACAAAAAAAGGCCAGCCTTTCAATTATTTCTCAGAAAAACGTGTGTGAAAAAGACAATCTGAACAGACCAAGACAGAAGCTATTGGCCTTAATTTCAAAAGATTTGTTTGATTCAGAGCCAACACAGCTCATCATCACTATGGTGTTTCTTCTCTTCAATGGGACAGAAATTCTGATTAACTTCAAGCATAAACTGATTAGCTCCACATGTTATAATATTTTGGCAGAAATGATATGCTCTCTTCCAAAAAACAAAAGTTAAAGAAGAATTCCATTTTAACATAATAAGAATGTTAAGAACATAGTCAAACCAACCAAGGGGTTATGCATCAAAGATTCTCTCACAATTTGAGCCAGTTTGAATTGTTTTTTTGCCAGGAAGTCAGGATAAATTATCCAAGGTGACCTACTGCCATTATCAAAGAAAAAGTGACTTTTAATTAGAGGGTATGCAAATTTGATTAACCAAAGGCATTGAACTTTTTTTCCTAAATAGATCTTTTTGTTTTTCTTTTAAATATTGTTCACAAGGTGAGAAAGTGACACATTGTCCTCATGTTTTTTTTTTTTTCTCAGTAACCCCACCCCCAGTGATAAGCTGTAAATCTCTCATGTCCACTATACATTATATGCAGCATTTTTAGACCGTTTTTGTTCAGCTCTGCATCGTCCAGGAATTGCCTCTCAATGTATTTAAAAAAAAACAAAAAAAAAAAAAAAAGATACACAGCAGTAGAGTTAGAGAAAATATATTGTATGTATATTGGCAAAGATGAGATGTGGACAAAGAATATAGTTTCATAGTTACTCAAGCTTTAGGTTTAGACACCATACCTTTCTTCTGTTTGACAGAAAGGGCAGCAAAGGTTGCAGAACAGCAGGAGCGAGAGCGTGCCGCACAACAGCAGCAATGTACATCCCCAAGAGCTGGCACCCCGGTTGGTGCCCTGATGGGAGTTGTTCCTCCACCGACTCCAATGGGAATGCTAAACCAAAACATGACTCCAACATCAGGTAATGGTGTCAAAATGGCCTCTTGCTTTCATGAGCATGAACCATAAGTTTTATTTCAGATTTTATTTTCTTAATGAAACACTCAAGAATTATGTATTTTTGTGATAACAATAAGAGGTGTCAAGTGTTTTTTTTTGTTTTTTTTTTGTTTTTTTTTTAATAATGAACTGACCGAGGGACGTGATTTTTCTAGTACATATAGTAGAGAAATGTGATAAACAAAAATGTAATTTCATACATAATGTAACTTCATCAAGTGCATGTTCATAATAATTAAACAAGCAGCTAACCAAATTGCTCTTTGAAATACTAACCATTATTTAATATAATCATGCTTTTCCATTTTTAGTGCATGCTCTTATGATAGCTTATTGCATGGTACTGATGCATGAACTTTGTTGTGTTGTCCTTCAAGGCATGAAGGGTGGCTATGGACCACCTATGTTACCCTTTCAGGGCCCAGTTGATGGCATGGTCAGCATGGGCAGCATGCCACTGCATCACCTTGGGGTCCCTCCTTTACCCCATCATCTACCACCAGGTATGCCGGGCATCCCAGGCATTCCTTACCCGGGTAAGAACCATCTTCATTCTTGCCATGCAGCGTCATTGTCATCATTCTGTTGCTCATTTTCTGACTTTAGGAGTGTATCTTTTGCCTTGTCTGGTTTGTGTATATAGCCAGTCCCACCATATTTTATTGTTAGATCTTGATTCATTAATACAGTCTTTTATCCCTGAAATGGAATGAGAAGTTGTTTTAAATTTTCTCCAGTAAATAAAGCACAAGATATCTAAAATCAAGCAATCTGTTAGCTTATGTGGTCTGACTAGAGGGCACAAATAAAAAAAAATCATCATGTTTGGAAAAACTAAATACAAAGACAGTTTTGTGAAAACTATTTCAGTATTTTCATTCAGCTGTATCCGAAGTTATATTCTGACTTTACACAACTTCAATTATGTATTGAAGCACTGACATTCTTAACGCCACATTTTACCCAGGTTATAGAAAACAAATTTCCACCTTATTTAAAATTATAAAATAATGCAGTATGTACACATCACAATTAGAAGCCTATAACTTTAGATGAATGAAATCCATATTAATAGAAGCTACCATCAATTAAAAGCTAATAATCTAGCTAGGAGTTATTGGACTTTTAACATTGCCTTAAAAATGTGTAATTATTTCTGAATTATCTTATTACCTGAGTCACTATAATGGAAAAGTATAATATTAGGAAAACGAGTATAGAAAAGCATTGTTATGAAACATAAGTAAATAAACTGCAGTTGCATATTGTGCTGAATAATGGTGAGGATGAAAACTGAAAATTTGTAGGAAAACATTCAAAGCAGCTTTTTATCTCGTGGAGAATAACATACAAAAAGTGACCAATGCTGGACCACCAGTGAACAGTATCAAAAACATTCATGAAAAGATCTTGCATTACTCGTGTTGCATAATCCACATGTCAAGTTATTCAGTTGTATGCTCATAATGTCCCAAACAAATGTATTTTTGCTCCTTTTTTTTTTAATTTTTATTTATTAAATAAACCTCTTCCAGAAAATTGAAAGTGCTCTGACACAATTTGAATTATAGACTTGCCTACCATTGTTACATTGATTATTTTCCTCAACTCTAGTAGCTCTGAATTATTTACTGGTAGTCTGTGAAAACTGCACGCTTTAGTTGCAGCACAAATCGGAGACCCGTTCTCTTCCTGAGATAATATTTTCACTCACACACTCACTCTTGTGAAGTGCAATGATAGCCAATAAATAAGTTGTTACTGCGTTGGGCTCATGTTGGGGTGGGGGGGGGAGGTTCTTCAGTTCAAATGTGCATTCACATCTAAGCAAGTTCCATTTTTATTTATGAGAGTATTTTCCAGAACTAATTTATATAACAATGTTTTAGTAAAAATACACGAGTTTGGGAGGAGACAGAGCTGGAGGCAGCAGAGTAAAAGATGCTATGATTTGCACTGGGTGTGACGAGGATAGATAGGACTAGAAATTAGTACATTAGAGGATCAGCTCAAGTTGGATGGTTGGGAGACAAAGGCAGAGAGGCGAGATTGCGTTGGTTTGGACATGTGCAGAGGAGAGATGCTGGGTATATTGGGAGAAGGATGTTAAGGATAGAGCTGCCAGGAAAGAGGAAGGCCTAAGAGAAGGTTTATGGATGTGGTGAGAGAGGACATTCAGGAGATGGGTGTAACAGAACAAGAGGATAAGGACAGAAAGATATGGAAGAAGATGATCCACTGTGGCAACCCCTAACGGGAGCAGCGGAAAGAAGAAGACATGTGTTTGGGACTTTATTAGCATGCAACTGGATGATTTCATATATGAGATTTTTTTTTCATGGACATTTTTAAAGGTTATTTTCCAGCATTGGTCTTTCTGAAACTTCATTATTTCTGTTCTGTATGTATGTATTTTTTTCCCTTGGCCATCACTACTAGCTATATGGGGGATGTAATATGCAAAAAAAATCATTTTTATGTGCGGTATCCCATTAACAAGAGTGCGTTGCATCAAGAACAACTTAACTGTTGAGTAAATTGCTGTATAGATAAATATTTCCAGCTCAGAGCATGAAATATGTCTATGTACTTCTTTATACTTGACGTGATAGAAGACCTCTCTGTTTCTGGTCTCTGTGTTGCATAGGTGTAATGGGTCCGAGTGTCAGCACAATGGTTGGAAGCCCAGCTAATGCTAGTCCATACAGTCAGCAGGTGAGTTATTTTCAGTGTGTGATGCAGGGCTAACAGCATATCATAGAAATCTGAATTTCTTTAATAGAAGTATCAGAAATTAGAATGTGTTGGGTGGTTTTTTTTTTTTTTTTTTTGCTTCTAAATTTCCCTACATGAATTAGTATGGCATTTAGCAAGCTAATTAATACATAGTTGAAGTGTGGCTTTTATTTCAGCTCTTCATTTGCATGTAAACTATCAATTGGCGCAGCACATTCAGGTGGCACAATAGCTCAAAGCTGGTACCGCTTGTCACTTGGATCCAGCAGGCTGTGTTTGAATACCACACCTGGTCACAGTCTGTGTGGATTTTGTAGAATTCCCCAAATAACTGCATGGGGTTTTTCTCTTGGGTACTCTGTTTTTCCTCCCACATCCTTAAGATGTGCATATTAGTTTAATCGACGATTCTAAATTATCCCTATCTAGAAGTATGCCTGATGCTGCCAGAATAAGCTGTGGCTACCTTTGACTGATTGAATAGGTCTGCAAATGTGGTTGTGTTTTTTTTATAGCACATACCACATCTCAGATTCATGGTATGTGTCTTTCAAATATAAGCTCTCTTTTTATCCCTAATTAGAGGTAGAAAGTGAGGTAATACGAGTAAAGAACGGATATCATGTACTCTTACATTTGCTCATTAATAGGGCAGTGTGATATGAAATTAGTCAAGAGTTCAGCTTTCATCTTTTTATACTTTATTTACTTTGCAATTAAGATAGAAATGCATTTTTCTTGAATATGTGAACATTCAGTCAAATCGGAAAGTATTCAGACCCCTTCCTTTCACATTTTACTATGTTGCAGCCTTGTGATAAAATCATTTACATTCATTTCCCTCATCAAGCAACACTCAACACCTCAGAAAGGCAAAGTAAAAACAGACGTTTTGGCCATTTTTGCAAATGTTTTAAAAACTGAAGTATCATATTGACATAAGTATTTAGACTCTTTTGTGACACTTGAAATTTGGCCATTATGCATCCCATTCAATTGATCATCATTACGATGATTCTGCACTTATGTAGAAGTCCAGCTGTGGTCAGTTCAATTCAACGGACTGGATTAGGAAAGGCACCTGCATATAGAAGATCCCACAGTTGACAATGTGTATCACAGCAAAATACAAAGTCCTCAGACTGAAGGAGTTGTCTGCCGGGCTTAGAGACAGGATGGTGTCAAGGCACAGATCTAGAGGAAGCTTACAAAAAATTCCTATTGTATTAAAGGTTCCCAAGAGCACAGTTGCCTTCATAATTTTCAAACGGAAACACTGTGGAACAGCTATGACTTTTCCTAGTGTTGGCATCCCAGCCAAACTGAGTGACTGTGCGACAAACGACATGGTAAGAGAGGTGAACAAGAGAACTTGTTGTGAGATGATGGAAACTATGAGCAGGACAACAAACTTTGTAACACTCCACTTATCCGGGCTTTATGACAGAGTGGACCGAAAGAAGCCTCTCCTCCGTGAAAGACACATGGCAGTCTGCTTGGAGTTAGCAGAAAGGCACCTAATGAGAACCAAGATTCTCTGGTCTGGTGAAACTAATATTAGTATCATGGCTGGAGGAAACCAGGCGCTACTTATTACCTGTATAGTACTATTCTGTTCCAGTGGTGAACCATGGTGGAGGAAGCATCGTGTTGTGTTTTTGTTTTCTTTCTTTTTCTCCATGTGGCAGAGAATAGAGTTGAGGAAAAGCCAAACAGTATAGTACAGAAGTATCCTTAATGAAAATCTGCCCCAGAGTGCTCTGGGCCTCCAACTGAGATGAAGGTTCACTTTCCAACTGGACAAAGACCCTAAGCACAAAAGCAAAGACAACACGGGAGCATCTTAGTTACAATTCTGTGTTCTTAAGTAGCCCAGCTAGAGCCTGGACATAAACCCAGCTGAACATCTTTAAAGAGACAAGAAAATAGCTGTTCACCGATTACCGCCATCAAACCTGACAGACCTTGAGAAGATCTGCAGAGCAGAATGGCAGAAAGATCCTCAACCCCAGGGGTGTGAACCTCGTTGCATCAAACACAAGAAGACTCTATGCTGGAAGTAATACCAAAGAGGCTTCAACTGAGTATTAGGTTAAAGGGTTTGAATATTTGTGTCAACAGTTTTTTTTCAGTTCGTTCTTTTTTTTTTTTTTTAGTACCTTTGCAAAAATTCATCAGGTAGTTTTAAAACAAATAAGCAACAAAAAATCTTTCCTGTTTTGATGACATTATTATTAATTTGAATTTGTTTGTAAATTACTTCTAATGCATACTGTACTTCATATTTTTTTTTTAAGATGGGTGTGCATAACCAAGGTCAACAAGCTCCACCCCCTTACCCAGGTCAAGGACCACCAGGGCAGCCTGCCTTGCAGCAGCCATCCACACCCATGTTCGTTGCTCCACCACCAAAGACACAGCGACTTTTACACTCGGAGGCCTACTTGAAATACATTGAGGGTCTTCATACGGAGTCGGGAACCGTCAGCAAATGGGACCAAACGCTTACAGGTATTATGGTGTGACAAGTGGCTTTCATTAATAATGACTTTCCACTTGCTGTAGCTTGTTGCGTCACTAATACAGTCTCTTGTTTTAATCTTTCAAAATTCATCTTTCTCTTGAAGAAAGGGCAGATTGAATATCTGTATACTGTAGGGGGCTTGGTCGTTTTACAAAAAAGGTTTTGTTGTATCAAATGTTACATGTGGAGATAATAAGAAAATAGCAGTACATAAAACATAAACGACTAGGTTTTAATGTCTGTGAGACAACAAGTATAACTTTCAAGTTCAATTAACTTTTTTTTGTGTGTTGTAGCGAGAAGAAAAGACGTTCACCTTTCTAAAGAACAGGAGAGCCGTCTGCCTTCTCATTGGCTGAAAAGCAAAGGTGCCCACACTACGATGGTTGATGCACTTTGGCGCCTGCGAGACTTGATGTTGAGAGATACCTTGAACATTCGGCAAACGTACAACCTGGAAAATGTTTAGCAAATTTCTTTCCAAAAATCACATTTTTTTTTCCTTAAATGTCCACTGGAAAATGAGGTCCAGAAGGAAGTCTTATTTTATTGTTTAATTTAAAAAAATACAGTTCTGAAAGGTTTTATAAGAAATCTTTAAAATGAGGTTGGTTTGATTTTTTTTTTTTTTTTTTTTACATTGTTTTGTGTTTTTCTTTTTTTATATTAATATTTTTTATTTGATAATTCTGTTTTTTGAGTTTGTCCAGGCAGCTCTTTTAAGCTATTCTTTTTTTATGTATTTGCAAGTTTCTCATCTGGTATACATTGTGAAAATGCTTAATTGTTGTACTGATATCCAATGTAAACAATATGAACATTTTCATATGAAACCTGATGGGAAAAGTTGGTTTCTAACATCATAATTTTCAATCATGCTATTTCATCTGATGTCCAGTGAGTTGAATTCACAAGTTTCCAGACTGGGAATAAAGGAGAAATGGCAAAAGGGATTGAAAAAGGTTTGTGGTGTGAACTGATTCTATGCAGGAATAAACTACGAGGGACGTTCAAAAAGTTTCCGCACTTTTTTTATATATCTGTTTATTAAGAATTTCAAAAACAAATGTCACTCTTCTACATAGTCATCTTCCTTAGCAATGCAATTTTCCAAGTCACATGACACTCTTAGACACGACCAATTACTACTCTTCTGTCTTCACTGTTTCCAATGATAATATAAAAGTGCAGAAACTTTTTGAATGTCCCTGGTATTTAAAGTTAGTCACTTCAGTCAGTGCAGCCAACCAGTATCTAGCACATGGACACAGTGGTGGAGGTCTTCAATATGCTCTCAACAGTTACTGTGGGTTCTTCATTGACGGCTTTAGGTCATTATCTCCAAGAGTTTAGAACATTTAATTGGGTTGCACATAACAGGGGTAATCAGATGCCCCATATATCCTGGGACAGTCCAGTATATAATTCGAGTGTCCTGACTTGTCTAAATATGTGACAAATTGAACAATATGACTAATGCCTCATTCAAACGACTTCAGAAGTTGTTGCACTGTGGACATTATTGTATGTAGATTGCCTATCAATTGTGCATTGGTACATTTCACAACCAATCATATCAGTTTTGTTTAGAGAGAAAATAGTCCACTTAGAGCAATGGCCTTGTTTAAAAAAAAAAGAAAATTACAACAAATCCTTATGACATTAAAATATTAGAAAAGTCCTGACAAGAACAGGCCATTCAACCCAGAGATCTCGTCCATCCTAAGATTGTCCAAAATAATATCAACTTAAGATTTTGAAGGTCCATAAAGTCATGCTGTCCACCACACATTTTGGTCATTTATTCCACGTGTCTCTGGTTCTTTGCATGAAAAGGAAAAAAAAAAAAACTTTCGAACTTTTTTTTTTTTTTTTTTTTTTTTTGTACAATTTTCCAACTGTGTCACTGTGTTCATGTTACAGAATTCATTTTAAAGTAAAAGCTGGTATCTACTGCACCGATTGCTTTTATAATTTTAAACACTTTGTTTGTGTCGCCTGTTGATCTCCACTTCCTTAAACTGAAACGGTTCAACTCGTTTAATCTTCCCTAATGTCTCGCATGGCTCAGCCTTGTCACACTTCTCTGGACGTTCCCTAGCACTGCCATGTCTCCTTTTGTAATATGGAGGCCAAATCTGCACTCGGTACTACGGGTGAGGCCTCACCAGTGTGTTGTAAAGCTTCAGCCTAAACCTCCATTGACTTGTTCTCTGCTCCACACGGCTACAGGGCTGCTATTACGTTGAAAGCCTGTTTACCTTTTATAAGAGTTGGATCTGTTGTGCTCATTAAGAATTACTTCAAAGTGCTTAGAAAAAAAGTTTTGTTTTTGGTGCCTGACCCATTCTAACTCACTGGTACAACAAAACCCCGCCACATATGATACACCTTTTGCAGTATCTTGATGTCTTGTTATGCAAGACATTGAACTTTTTGGGGTCCCCCTCTATTTATGGCTGTATAGAACCATAAAACCCTTAATTTTAGGTAATTTTTGGATCATATTTTGTGCAGGTAATTACACCCTTAAGCTACAAGATACTAATAGGTGTCTTCAAGCAAGTTTTCCAGGCCGCCTAACCGACCCCAATTGCTCACCCCCAATGGGATAACAAGGAAGGGGAATCCTTTCCTCAAAACTTTAAAAAATGATGATCGGACATATAAACATGTGGAGTGTTGTTTTATGCCATTTTGAGGTTGCTGATCGTGAATATGACTGTATTTTTGATATTCGATTCTTTATCGGTGGTCCTAGCCCACTAAGAGCCATTCCCAGGAAGGTTAAAAATGACAAAATTTCAAATATAAGCATGTGAGGTATTGTTTTAGATTCTTTCAAGGTCCGTGATTACAAATATGAAGGTTTTTTTTTATCTTTTGCGAGGGTCTAGCCCTCAATCAGAGGGTGAAAAATTACTAATTTCTGTTACAGTTAAGAATATTTAGACATTAAACATTTTGGTTGAAGCACACATTTTAATATTTCAAATATTTGATACAACAGTCCTTTTTTATAATGTATGTCTACATCATGAAGTAAACCATTACATTTCCTAGTAACATCCTGAAATGGAGCAGCTAACACGAATTCAGACTTTTTTCATCTTCAAGGAGAAACTTCTGAAAACGTAAGCAGTAAGATCAAATTAAAGTCTGCAGACTAAACTGCCGGACCATTCTGTGAATGTCTGCTAGGAGAAGATGTGCGGTGCCTTTTGTTGATTATGAAGTGAACTTCACTCCAAAGCACGTTCATTTTTAATAGGAAATGTGTTGAGTCACATCCAACAGGAGGGCACCTTTCATTAAATAGGCTTAAGTAAGAACACATCAGCCTCTCAGAACTGAGCTTTTCACCTCCAGTCTCCATGTCAAGAAGCACTTGGAGTGTATTTATAGATCTAAACATGCACCTGGAGGGATTCAATTAGCTTCTGTTGCATGTTGTAGTCTATTTTCTTAACATAAAATGTTTGGAATTAATGTGTGGTTTTCATTATGTACTTACTGAAGTAAAAAAAAAAAGTTTTCAAACTGAGGGTTGTAGAGGGTCCAGAGAAGAACCATAGTGTAAGGCAGGAACCAGCCCTGTACACTCACACACACACACAGAGTCACACAAGGCCAATCTGAAAGTGCCAGTTAGCCTAAATCTGTACCTCTCTGGGAATGCAGGAGAGAAAGTCCATGCAGACATAAGGAGAACAAGCAAATTAAAACATTGGCTCCCCCCTAAACACAGTGCTTCCCAAGTTCAGTCCTGGAGGCCTTACCATCTGCTTTTAATTGTATTTCTGTCATCATTAAGCCTGATGGCTTGTCCCAGTTTTGGTGTCATGTCATTTTCTAACTGGCTTAATCCAGAATAGGTTCCCTCTTTTGGGGTGTTGAGGGTGGGAGACTATTCAAGCTAGCATAGGATGCAAGGCCGGAACAAACCATGGATAGGGTACCAGTCCATAGCAGGGTAAACACACACTAGGGCCAGTTTAGCATCTCCAGTTCACCTAACCTGCATATCTTTGAACTGTAGGAGGATACCAGAGGGAAGCCTGGCAAACATGAGGAGAGCCTGCAGCATCAATGCAGAGAGGACCTGGGACACAAATCCTGGCCTCCTTACTGTGAGGCTGCAGCACTACAACTGTGCCACCGGGTTTTAGGGTTGATATAGAAAGTACAAAAAACTGGGTTTGTTAAATTTTTACTGGAATGTAGCGAGCATGGATGTACTGTATATTACATATGGAGGATTTAGTATTTTCTTTTCTTGGTTAATATTTTCGTCATAGTCATTTTTATTCCACTTTACCAGCTGTTCTGGTTTATTAAGGCGTTATGTAATATTGGTCAAGCTCGTCGTTCATTGTTATTAATAGGATACAATCAAGGGTGCAAACTCTACAGATGAAAGGGCAATTTAATAGACAAATGACTAACAAAATTATTTCTACTTTGCTTATAAAATGTTGAACTCGCACGAGTTTTTGCAAATGCAGATTATGAGATGTACAAAAAAGGCCCGCTAGTGTCATTGACAGTGGTACGGAGGACAGTGATTGTCATTTTGCTTTTGAGCTTAGTGATTTGACGTCGGTGACATGAGCTCTGCATGCTGCACGATGAAACACGTTTTGAACCGGGACATTAGTTAATTCTCCTCACAGAGGACGCACAGCTTGAAATCGGGACTATGCCAGGACTTCGATCACCATATCCCGTACTGCCCTAACACAACATGTGCAAAACGACGAGTGACTGAATGCGCGAGGGCCGCTACTTGATTAAATAATATTTGCACGCTGTCTCCATGTTGAATAAGTATGTCTCTACTTCCAGTACTCATTTCGGCATTGATCGCATTCGCAACCCCTCGTACGTTTCGGCTCCCACTACCGCCAATCGAGGCAAAAGAAATAACAGTTTGATTGGTATACAGTATGTCACTTTTATGTTTTTGGATATAACAGGGCGCAAAAGTTAGCGGTGTTGCTGTTATGATTCTAGAAGGCTGCATAACATCGGTTACATAATCAAACGATTCTAAAGTCCGTGCATTTTAGTGTTGTGTAACCGAGGGTACCCAGCAATGGATTGGACCCTTAGTTTTGGCTCTGTGCCATTTAGCAATATAGAATAAGATTACACGTATTCGATAATGGATAATTGGACTTGATCATACATTAATACAAAACCAGAGTACTTGCTCTGAGCTCCTGCCATCCACACGAGAAGACTTGATATCAACAAAGTGAGGCGGGGCTGGTTGGTGGAGAGCGGCTTTATGTCGCGCGCCCACATCCACGTGCGCGGTTAGCGCGAGAATATAATGACGTCATTTGGCCGCGACCGGTAAAATGCACTTCGCTGTCAAATCCGGGTCTTCTAGACTCCGCTAAACTCTCTAGTCATGTTGGTTGTTTTCGTGTGTCGGACGTGGAGTTTTTTTCTGTAATATGGCGAAAGGCATCCCTCTTGTTCGAAGTCTCCTTGAGAAAGTCCCCGGCCAGAAGCTGCTTGGCCCGTACAGGTTTTTGCCTTTTTTCTTCGTGCTCGGCGGAGCGATGGAGTGGTTCATGATCAATGTGCGAGCTGGAGAGGAGACCTTCTGTGAGTGTGATGAAAGACACGCTTGTTAAAAATGCTGTTATGAATTCCTTTGTCCCTGACACAAACTATTCGTACACCATTTTAACTGTGGGGTTTAATGGCGTTTATAAAATAATAAACTGTACGTTAAACCACATATGGTTTCACCTTGAAGTTTCGGTCGTAAAAGGTCGCACTTAGCGAAGGGATTTTGAGCAACATTTTGTTGATAATACAATTTTGTTATTTAATGTCATGATTTTTTACCACATGGGAAATAGATAAAATGTATTATTATTACTTTGACTGCGGTGGGTTGGCACCCTGCCCGGGACTGGTTCCTGTGTTGGCTGGAATTGGCTCCAGCAGACCCCCGTGACCCTGTGTTCGGATTCAGCGGGTTAGAAAATGGATGGATTATTACTTTGATTTTTGCAACGTCAGCCCATTATTACATTGTAAAATTTTCTTTTGTGAGAATATCCTCCAAAATATTTGTGGTCCAGGACAGATTAGTAATCTGCAGTCCTTCACTATTTTCCCTTTTCCGCTTCTTTCTCAATGTTTTTTTCAATCGGATGCTTCATGATGAGGACACTCGGTTGTAAATGGGACCAAGCATTGCATAGAGCTGATGGGTCTTTTGTCTGTTGCATCTCCGTGTTCATTTACAACTGGTTAAGGAAGGGAAGCAATTAAAAAATGGAGATCGGCGCTGTTTAAGACCAAAAGATGCAATTGAATGTTGTGAATCTGAACTGCAAAAACAAGTCTATTACTCATGTACTCATATATGATTGAAGTGTTTAAAATTATGAAGGGAATTAGTCCAGTGGATCGAGACTGTTATTTTAAAACTAGCTGTACCCGGCCACGCGTTGCTGTGGCTCAGTCTGGTTAAATGGAAAAGAAAGAAAAGAGAAAGCGCACGTTTCTAATATGTTTAATTTCACAATGCTTGTGGGTATACAATATTTTTTGTTGTTCCATTGTGTGTGCAGATATAGAGATTGGTTTGCCAACTCTATAACACGCAACATATAATTGTCAATGTGAGAAGCAATCCGTGCCTAGATCTAAACCGCACAATTCTAAAGATTGTCCCTGAGCTTTGTTGATGGTGATTGCAAACGCCAATCGAATTGTGAATTGCAATCTCTTAAATTGAAATGGCATATCCGTTGGAATCATAGGAATGAGGACATCTTCACCTTTGAAAGGTCCTGTCAAGATTGTTGCTTCTACGACGTTGCTCATTATTTTTTTTTACTGCAAGCCGCGTGACGTTGCAAAGCTTTGACTGGTTGATATTTCGCAACATGATAATTGGGACGTCGATTTTCAATTGCAGTACGTGGGGTGGCATGCCTGGCAGATCGAGTGAATTCAAAAATTCTGTTGGATAATTAACCGCTTCATCTGCTTCCACAACAGTGTCGACGGACCTGTATGTGACTGCCTCGCTTTGAATGTTGGACTGAATCATATTGTTAAGTTCGTAGACGTTGTTGTCGTTCTTCCTGGCCGCAAGAATAGCTCGTTCACTCAGCCAATCGTGATTCTTATAGTTGGTTTGAATATTGGGAAATACTTTTTCAACCAATTCTTCTTTTGACGTCACTAAATTGCAGAGGTTATGAGGCAATGGAATTCGTCCTGAGGTCAGATCAACCGACACCTTTCCGTTCCCAGTTTCCAGCAATTGATGTGAGAACATCTCAGGTGATCGATCGTTTTGCAGCTGGACACGCATATTTGTAGTTAATTTTAACGTCTTTACGTGTCGCCACAAAGTAGAGTATTTCAGGCAAGCATTTATTTCGTCCGCTGGTGTCAATCGAGGAATTACAAGTAATGTTTGCCTGAAATCTGCAAGCAATATCAATGCGTTCCCAAATGGTGTGATGTTTCCACGCAAATCTTGCAATGATCGATTAAGAGCCTCGAGCGATTTTTTTGTGCGCCATTGTGCATTCATCCCAAACAAGAAGTTTGCATTTCTGCAATACTTTTCCCATGCCGGATGCGTTGGAAATGTTGCACGTGGGAGTTTCAATGAATTGCATGTTTAATGGCAATTTCAAAGCGGAATGAGCAGTTCTTCCACCTGGTAGCAATGTCGCAGCTATTCCAGACGACGCAAGAGCTAAGGCTATGTCATTTTGGGATCGAATTGCTGCCAGAATCAATGTAATTAGAAACGTTTTACCAGTTCCTCCTGGCGCATCTAAGAAGATTTCTCCAACCCCGTTATTGACAGTTTGCATTATTTGATTGTAAATGCCTTTTTGCTTATGCGTTAGCTTAGGAATATTTGATTGCACATACGACAAAAGATCACCCGTGTTGTAATTTTGTTCATGACGCAATTCTACATCGAACGAAACAGCAGCAGCAGATCGATTCGGTGATGGCATTCCCAATTGATTGAGAACTTTGTTCGTGATTTCAAAGCACAAATCTTCAATCATTATCAACGCTTCGTTGTAGATTTCTGCTTTAGTATAGCGTGTGTTGCTTTTACGTCCAACAGATGGCGCTGTTTTTCAAAAAAACATGTTTTTACCTGTCACAGGTGTGACATCTATATAATAGTAGGTATATAAAAACACGGGCGTATTTGAATGCGTGACATCTATATAATCTATATAAAAATACGCGCGTATTCGAATGCGTGACATCTATATAATCTATATAAAAATACGCGCGTATTTGAATGCGTGACATCTATATAATCTATATAAAAATACGCGCGTATTCGAATGCAACGTTGTGTCAATTACAAAGCAATCGGTGAAGAACTTTCGGAGATTTAAGATTTTGAACAAACGAACATTTACATTTTTATTTATATAGATAGATGAGTTCATCGAGAACACGCGGACACACTTGTTAAGGGTGAATTTCGCACAAACATTAGGAAGTTTTTCTTTACACATTTTTTGGAAGAAATAAGTGGATAGGACTGGCGAGCTTTATTGGGCTGAATGGCCTGTTCTAGTTCAGATTGTTATCTCTCTCAATATATAAAAACCCATGTCTATCAGTCCGCTTTTCACGAGAAAACTACTTAACGGATTTAGGTTGTTGGTGTTTTTTTTTTGTTTTTTTTTTTTCTTTTCTATAATTTGCTTAAACATTCCGGTTGATTTTGCGACTTCTCATTGCGCTATGTATCACACAGTTCGCATGCGGTACTGATTTATGTGCACGAATCCGAGTGACATGTAGTGCGGCGGGGACCTCCTCACTCAGGCACCAGCCTCGTGGTTACCTCCGCTTAGTTAGTGAACGAGAGAACTAGTTCACGGATTTAGATCGAATTTTTTTCTATAATTTGCTTGAACATTCCGGTTGAATTTGCGACTTCCCTCATTGCGTTAAGAATCCTATACAGTACCAGCGCTAATCCGAGACAGAGGCTGAGGACCAAGGGGAGGGGAAGAGTGACGTCAGGAGTGGGGAGCCGGGCGGGAACCTCCTCACTGTCCTTTTCACTACTACGTGGGCGGAGCCTTGAGGGACGGCTAGTCTTCTATATAAAGCTGACTGTAACAATCTTGCGGTCCTGTATGTCTTATCATCCAGTTGACGATTAGTAACCGCAAGGGGGCGCCAGAGAGCCGCAGACACAGCAATACAGTCCACAAAATAAGAATATAAATAAATACGATAAAGAGTTTTTGTTCCACAAAGCACCTACCAATGAACACCTGTCCAACAATTACCCACAATCGTATATAAAGCAGACTGTATCAATCTTGCGGTCTTGCATGTATGTTATCATCCATTTGACGCTCGGAACGTTTCTGGTGTGCTCCGTAAAAGCAACCGACAGTTTTTATCATGAAAAATCGTTAGTATTATATGTTTATCGTTTATATTATATTTGGCTTTGTTAACTATATTCTCATTTTGCATTATTCTTATTGTAACACTGTTGTAGTGGTAATAGAATTATATCAACATAATAATTTAAATAACTTTTTTTGTTGTCAAAAATTCTGCATGTAAAAACTTATTACTACACCACAAAACAAAAATTAATGTCAAGTTTTTTTTTTTTAATTATATTTTCTCAAAAAATTAAAAAAAAAAAAAAAAAAAAAAACTTTATTTTCCTCCCAGGCAACGCCGGGTATTTGAGCTAGTGTTATAATACAGCAAAACCTTAGTATACATTTGTTTGGGTGTTCGCAACACAAAGCCTCGGTATACAGTAGTGTTCATTCGTCTCCGTCATGTGACCAACTAACAAAACGTCACTTTGGAGCGTGCTGAGGTGGCTTCACTTGATATTACATATTTAGAGTAAGATCCGTGAATCCTTCACATTAACCGGTCACTTTACCATCGAGTCCCTGCACAGACTTGAATAACCGGTCGTCCACTGATATTTTGTAAGCATTATGAAGACCAAAGGAGGAAACTGTTAGGGTCTTGTTACGTAACAGTAAGTGGGTAATAGATGCATTTTTGCAGTGTCTGAACTAAAGTGTCACCCAAACGTCCGTCTTGTCCTCTTCCTTAAATACACGTCAGATAGCAGTGAAAAGACGACTCTGACATGCTGACCATAATACGCTTTACCGGTTGTCTTTTGCCCTTCTTAATTGCCATTTTCACATATGGCTTTTTCTTTGAAACTCGGCCTCTTTGACCAGCGACACCTCTTCTCTTTTGCAGAAGACACAGCTATTGGCGTACATTTATGAAAGAAGCTAACCGAGGACCTGTAAGGGGTTTGCTTTTCAGATTGTACACTCTGATATACAATTCATGAAGCTGAATTTTCTAAGATCATGCAGGATTAATGGGGAGCAGCGTCAGGTAAAAAAAGGTAGAAAGCAACTCTGGGCAGGTGGGGGTCCCATTTGCTGGAGAGCTGATGATTGTCCTACCCACACTGGTTTCAAGGTAGGAACCAAATCTAGTCAGGGCTCCAGTTCATTACGGGACATATTCACAGACACACACACACACACACACAGCTGTTTATACTGCGCCAGTTTAGATTTGCCATTTAACTTACCTGCATATGTTTGGAATGTGGGCCCATACAGGAATGGAAATGACATCCAAACTCCGCGTAGGCAGTGCCCAGGTCGGGATGATCTTATTTCACGAAAACCCGTATCTTATAGCATCAGTCTCCTGTATGAATAAGTAAAAATATTGATAAATGGATCTAGGAAAAATGTCAGAGTCTTCCAAGTGAATACCTTTAAGAGTGAGGTAGGCAACAGTAGAAACAAAAGTTATTCGGTTAAACTGAAGATTGGAGCTCTTAACCTTTTCGGCCCTGGATTTTTTGTTTTTATGGGAAAATTTATTTTGTGAGATATTCTAACTTTGGGGTGTCTAGGAAGCTCACAAAAAAATAATAATGATCACTATTATTATACAATAGCTGGCAAATACTTCAATACTACTTGTTTCACTTCCGTGTTTCGGTGGACTGTATGCCAGTCTGCACTAACAGCACCAGGTCCGGTTCCAACGGCTGCAAACGTCCCCGTGCTTTACAAAATGGCTGCCTATATATAAGTACTGTATTAGTAATAGGATGTCAGGGCCAAAAAGGGTAATGTATGGCTTTTCATTACTTTATAATGGTACAAGAGTAACAATTACAGTTTTCTTTCATTTTCTGCTGTTCAGACTACTGTCATTACTAAAAATCAAAATATTTTTGTTTCCCAGTTTCCTACCATATTGGCTGACTTTTTTTTGGTTCCCATACGGCACTCAGCTTAGCAAAGAACACCGATTAAGCATGGCTGGCCAGTTTCTCAGAGACTTTTATTTAAGTGTTGCTTCAAAGTGAAAAACAGTTTATGATAGACTGAAGGGTGGCACAGGGTGTAGAGCTGCTGCCTCACTGCTCCAGAGTCCTGGGTCCTGGATTTCCAGTCTTCTTTCCACATCCCAAGGCCGTGTGTGAGGTTAACCAGTGGCCCTACGCTCATCAATAACAGCAACAACATTTATTTCTATAGCACATTTTCATTCAAATGGTGCAGCTCAAAGTGCTTTACGGATGAAGAAAGAAAAATATACAAATTCTGGCAATACTAATTAACAGAATAAAGTATAGTCTGATGGTCAAGGAGAAAAAACTAGAGGACTGGAGAAAAAAAATGAAATCTGCAGGGGTTCTGAGGCCACAAGACCACCCAGCCAGCCCCCCACTAGGCATTTTACCTCTCTTAAATGATCTCAATCACATGTGGGAAAGTGTGGTGTGTGTGTGCGTGATTGTGCCCAGTAACGGAGTAGTGCCCCTACCTTCTGCCCAAAGTTGCTGTAGAAGGCCCCAGCTTCTCGCAAGCCTGAACTGGGTAATCGGCGTCGCAAATGGAAAACTGATCTCTTAATGAACATGTGGAGGATTTGTAATGGTGTAGGCAGGCTGTTTAATTTATGGGGGGGTGATGTGGAGAGGATCGACAGATTTATATATTTCTTGGTGAATACCATTATGGTGGTCCCAGGTTTCAGGATGCAGACTGTAAATTTAAGGATGAGCTTTAAAGTTCTTTTTGAAAATCATTATGGTGGTCCCAGATTTCAGGA
>JANRMT010062840.1:51628484-51646751 GCA_026402145.1 Polypterus bichir lapradei | reverse complement strand
TATCTATCTATCTATCTATCTATCTATCTATCTATCTATCTATCTATGGGTGCTGTGCTCCTCAGTAGTTTGATACCCTCACCCTGATGTGCGTCTCATCACAATTTGATGGTGGTGGTCTAGAGAGTTTTATTGGTCTGTTTCTTATAGTGCTGTCCACATCTGTCTGTCTATCTCTGATATATAGTGCCTTCCACATCTATCTGTTTATCTATGCAGTGTCCATTACACCCATTTGACCCTGCAAGTGCCCCCTAAATTATTCCAACAAATGGCCTGCTTGTTAGTCAAGCAATTTGAGAATCCAGACTGATGATCAAATGAGATGTCTGCCTCGACTACGGTTAAGAAACATCTACAGCTACTTCTTCTTCTTCTTCTTCCTCCGTAGCTATTCCTATTGTTATTTGGGGTCATTATCTTTGTTGACTTGACTGGACTTCTCCACTAGGGGGTTTCCATGTGATTTTTATGGCCGGATGCCTTCCCTGACATTGAGCAGCCTAATTCCTAAAGATACATATGGCCCCCCTATACCTCATTTTTATACCCCGTATTATTGGATTCTATTTCTTGTCAAACTGCTAAGATGGAATTTATCGTGTCAAGTTGTGAGCAGGATCATTACAGATGTGATCAAACCTTTTTCGGAAAGTGTCTGCACTGATCGATTCCAGTGACACGGGTCCACTGTGGCTGTGATGGTGGGCTGCGGGTTGTCTTTATATAAAGTTTTCATGTTTCCAAACACACGGTAATGCGACCAGAGGACAGAGTGCCCTGCAACATGGACACACAACGGAGGACGTTTGTCCCAGGGCTGCCGTATTCTCAAACCCGATTGGTTCCCTTCAGGTCATGTCATGTTGTCCTAATATGTTTAGGCCCAGGCTTTTAAGAAACGATACGCGTACAAATATATTTGAACGCTTTACTTTACCCCATGTAATCTGTAGTGATAGTCGAGAAAATCTTTTCATTTTATCGTTTCATACAGAATGGAGACATTGTTTACGATACCGCAAAAGCCAAATGGCATATCATCCAGGCGTTTTTTGCCTAAATATTATTGTTGGTGGGCATCATAAACAGAACACACACAGCCTCATGGGAGTGACTTTTTGAATTAAAGACAGGATTCTTGACCAATGTAAGGGAGGGATGGCAGCCTTACCCGGCCAAGACCCCCGTGAGTGGGAAGGAGCGTACACAGAACATTATCTCCCCCAGAGCACTAGATGGCACGGGGTTGCAGCAGTGCCTCAGATTCCCACAGGGCAGCATGGGACTTGGAGTTCTTCAGCTCGGCCCTGTTGGGTTACATGGGGGCGCCGCTACTTCATGGGGTTTCCGTCTCACCCGGAAGTGCTTTACGGAAGACCAGAAGTGGTCCCGGGTGGGAGATAAAAGGAGCTGCCTGCCTCCGTCGGGTGGGAAGGTGGACAAAGGTTGCATGGAGGAGGCAGTGACTTGTGGGAGACGGGAAGACGTCAAAGAGTTGCTGGGCTGCGATCTCGTGACAAGAAACGCTTATTTTGGAAGAGTTTCCCACAGCAGAAGACTCTCTGTGGGTTTAACTTGTGTCCGTGCCTGCTTGTCTGGGGTGTCCACACCAAGAAGTGAGGGGTAGAGGAGGGGAAATGCCCATCCGTGTGTAACTGCAGGACAGGCAGATGCTAAAACGTCCTTCGACGTGAGGGTCCGATACGCCCACAGATCAGCATTACTGCATGAAAGCCGAAGCTGCGACTGCAAGCGTAACAGAAGAACAGCAAAAACAGGAGGAGGGAAAAAAGCTCAACTCACCGAAATCGTTCTCCTCAGCGTGCGTCGGTGAAGCCCCCTGCTAACCATTTTGCAGACTGAGGAAGACCCCAGTAAGACCATTTACGGGAGTCCTTTAAGAGTTCCGGCCATTAGTGTCCATTCACATCCTCGCCACGCGATTCTGAAGGGTCAAAAAGAAGCCAATGTTTACCCGCGAGGACTAAATGAAGAACTTCCGTCACTTGGGTCCAATTTTGGTTGAACCACTTGGCCATCTGTTGTTGTTTTTATTATTTTTTTATTTTTCAGTTTTCTCCGACCCCTTCATCTGATTTGTTGGGTTTGACGGTTAAATGAAGCCAAGGGTGTGCCATTAATATCTAAAATATCCTGAGTGGGCTTCTATGAATGACGCTTCATTCTGAGCATTGTGCCATCTCCCATGCCTTCATTTTTTTTTGTTCCAAAGACAGGCTGTGCCATCCCGCTCTGCATGTCAGATGCCAGAATACTCCCAACACCATCCCATGCCGCATTAGGGTGGGTGGTGCCACCTGTTGGAGATATAGCCGGACACCATGTTTCCAAGACAGTGGGTGAGAAGAGTACAAAATTGAGTTTGGGCACACATTGCCAATGCCAGCTATGAACCTCTGGTTTAGTCTGAATGGCCACATTAATAAAAACTGCTTAGCCTACTGATGCCATGTTTATCAGATATCAAAAATGGGTGTTTCTGTCTTTGGGGGCACTGGCCCTTAAAAATGGAGTGCTTAATGCAGTCGAGTCCCTTGCAGGTCACATCTGCTAAACGTTCAGACATTCTCACACTGAAGGAGTAGACTCGTCCCTCGCTCGGTCGTTTTTAGGGAGCAGAAGGCCCCCTACACCACACCGTCCTGATGGTCTCGCCATTGAACGGTGCCCTCTTGCTACCTCCTCTCTCTTGTGCGACCAATGTGCCAGGCATCATGGGCAAAGGACTAGTCATCTCTGGCCAGGAGTTCCTATTTAAATGTAAAAAAAAAAAAATGTCATGAATCAATGAGTGCTCATTGTATATAGTGCCTTTCACAGGGTGATCAGTACAAGGCCAGCAGAATGATCGCCAGCCGTGAAAATGACACAGTGGCCACCAGGGCTTTAACGGTACTGCACATTTGGAAGGAGCCTCCGCCATGTCCTCCAACAGTCCGGTCAGGTACCTCCTGAGGGTGACTCCGTGCTGCACGTTGTCCGGGCGCTGAGTGCACATCGGCACTGAATTGCCTTCGATAAAGAAAACAAAGAACAAAGTCACGACTCAGAAAGGAGAACCGTTAAACAGATTTCTTGCTGGTTTCTCTGCTATGTGTGGCGACATGGCCACCTTGTGGACAGTTCTGAGTACTGCACGCATGTGGATACCGGTTTATTTCAATTCTTACGGCCATTTTACTTGCAGGTGTTAATCAACATGCAACAATTCGACACAATCGTTGTCCCTTCCAGGTTTTCTCCCTGTCTTGTGGTTGTTACTGACTAGATAAAGTTACCCTTTGTCTGTAATCTTGTATTTGAAGCAGGGTGGCCACAACATGGATGGATAATCGAATGCGGCGAATGCAAAATGGAGTAATACCGCCACCTTGTGGACAGTTTGAAGTACTGCAATCGTGTTAAATAGGATTGGTGAGTGTATGAGAGGGACAGCACGGGTATGACAGTTTGGTGACCAAGTGCCAAGAGGTGAGATTGTGCTGGTCTGGGCACGTGCAGAGGAGAGATGAGGGGTACATCGGGAAATGAATGTTGAGGATGGAACTGCCAGGCAAGAGGAAGGCCAATGAGGAGGTTTATGGAGGTGTTGAGGAGGGGGACATGTAGGCAGTCTGTGTGTCAGAAAATGATATATAAGACAGGAAAAGATGGATGATCTGCTGTGGGGATCCCTAAATGGAAGCAGCCGAACAAAGAAGTCGTCCTGTTAATGTCACACGGGTGACATGCCTTCCAGTGTGTTTTCTGTTCCTGCCTTGTGCCCATTTACTCCTTAAAAAGACCCTGTCTGTCTGTGATTTCATGCTGGAAAAGAGAATAAAAATGAATGAAAGGAGTTAAGAGAGAGACATGCACAGTGTAAAAATGTAAAGGACCTTAATGTATAATTCAGTCCAAAGACATCTCCACATGCCCCCACAAGGCTTTTCGCACTTTGTGCCACGTTAATCTTACAAAGTATGGATGCTGTTCAAGCTTTCTCCTCTTTATAGTCAATGCTGGTGACACCACTGTGGTGGGTGGCAGAAGCTCCAGAGGACCACCTTTAAATGGCGGCCTGTGTGACGTTTTGCCTCTTTGTTCTGTCACCACATGTTCTCCGGGCGCTCCTTGGCACATCCTAAAGATGTGCGCTGACTGAACTGGTGACTCTGCAGTGGCCCTCGGTGTGTTTGAGAAGCTCTTGCAGACTTGCATGTTCTCTGAAGTTCTGCCCAACTAATGATGGCTTCATACCCACCCCAGAACGTGTATTCGGAGCTCTTCACTTGTCACCTTATCCTGTCACACTTGTTCCCAAACAGTCCAAGGCTGACGGTGACTCCATTAAATTGTAAGTCACTTTGGGTAAAAACGTCTGTTAAGCAGATACATGTGAGTGGCTGAGTATGGGCGTGTGTGCCATCCAGGTTTTGTTCCCGCTCTGGTCTTGATGTTCTCAGGGTAGACTGATTTCCGTAACCGTAATTTTTAGTGGATCTTCTGTGGTTTCCAATTACTTTATGACCGCACCTATCAAATCCACGTAATGGGAACTACGTTGGGTGCAAATCCTAGTAGGTGGCCTCAGGCCATCGCTGGCCAGCTTCCGTTTCGCTTTCCCTCTTCCTAAGGAATGAACGTGCAAGTCCAAACATCCGCTCAGAGGGGTCACCTGAAGTCCCAACGTGGCCAAAGAAGTCGCACATCTTTTTGGGGCAAAAGAGGCCAAGAAAGGACACAAGAACTATGGAGGAAAATTATAGCATTTTGAGCCAAAAGAAAGAAGTCAGCGTGAGGGCACCCAACCTTTAGGGCCATCAAGACAAAACTTGGCCGTCACTTAACCCTGAGCGATTTAGAAGAAACGCCTTTCTATTTATTTAATTTTTTTTTCTTGATACCCATCTGTTGTGATGAACCCCCACCCATAAGAGTGGCCAAGGTGATTAACCCAACTTGTGACTTACATTTGTGCTCCTTTTGCCTTTTACTGATGAAGACCTTTTTCTGAAGAACTCCCTACAATCAAGAGAGACAGAAAATATCAGAAAGCACCACCGATGAAGACGGTAAGAAGCCAAGGAGTCCAGGCATTCAGGTAGGCCTCCCATTTTGTACAAAAGAACAAAGACAAAGAAAATTAGTGTGTGAGCGTCGGTGAGCTATCTGCCCTAAGGAACCAATTTACCGGAACTATTCTTGAACATTTCAGTCATTACAGTCGTATGAAAAAGTTTGGGAACCCCTCTCAGTCTGCATAATAATTGACTCTCCTTTCAACATAAAAGATAACAGCGGTATGTCCTTCATTTCCTAGGAACATCTAAGCACTGCGGTGTTTTCTGAACAAAGATTTTTAGTGACGCAGTAGTCGTATGAAATTAAATCAAATGTGAAAATGTGGCTGTGCACAAATGTGGGTCCCCTTGTCATTGTGCTGATTTGAATGCCTGTCACTGCTCAATGCTGATTACTTGGTTGGATGAGCTCGTTAAGCCTTGAACTTCACAGACAGGAGTGTCCAATCATGAGTGGTAAAAGGGATTTAAGGTGGCCAATTACAAGTTGTGCTTCCTTCCCTTTGACTCTCCTCTGAAGAGTGACAGACAGCATGGGATCCTCAAAGCAACTCTCCAAAGATCTGAAAACAAAGATTGTTGAGTCTCCTGGTTTAGGTGAAGGCTACAAAAAGCCATCTCAGAGGTTTAAACTGTCAGTTTCAACTGTAAGGAATGAAATCAGGAAATGGAAGGCCACAGGCACAGTTGCTGTTAAACCAGCTCAGCAGGTCTGGCAGGCCAAGAAAAATACAGGAGTGGCATATGCAGAGGCAGGATTGTGAGAATGGGTACAGACAACACACAGATCACCTCCAAAGACCTGCAAGAACATCTCGCTGCAGATGGTGTATCTGTACATCGTTCTACAATTCAGCGCATCTGTATGGCAGGGTGATGAGAAAGAAGCCCTTTCTGCATTCACGCCACAAACAGGGTCGCTTGTTGTATGCCAATGCTCATTTAGACAAGTCAGATTCATTTTGGTACAAAGTGCTTTGGACTGATGAGACAGAAATGGAGTTATTTGGTCATCACAAAAAGCGCTTTGCATGGCTGAAGAAGAACACCACATTCCAAGAAAAACACCTGCTACCTCCTGTCAAATGTGGTGGAGGGTCCATCATGCTGTGGGGCTGTGTGGCTAGTTCAGGAACTGGGGCCCTTGTTAAAGTCGAGGGTCTGATGAATTCAACCTAATATCAACAAATTCTTCAGGATAATGTTCAACATCAGTCACAAAGTTGAAGTTACTTAAGCAGGGGTTGGATATTCCAACAAGACGATGACCCAAAACACAGTTGGAAATCTACAAAGGCATTCATGCAGAGGGAGAAGTACAATGTTCTGTAATGGCTGTCACAGTCCCCTGACTTGAATGTCATCAAGAATCTATGGGATGATTTGAAGCAGGCTGTCCATCAAACTGAACTGAACTGGAGAGATTTTGTATGAAGAATGGTCAGAAATACCTCCATCCAGAATCCAGACACTCATCAGAGGCTATAGGAGGACAGCGTCTAGAGGAGCAAAGGAGCAAAAGGAGGCTCAACTAAGTATTGATGTCATATCTCTGTTGCCCACATTTATGCGCCTGTCTAATTTTGTTATGATGCATATTGCATATTTTCTGTTAATCCAATAAACTTAATGTCACTGCTGAAATCCTACTGTTTCCATAAGGCATGTCGTATATTAAAAGGAAGTTGCTACTTTGAAAGCTCAGCCAATGAGAAACAAAAATCCAAAGAATTAAGAGGGGTTCCCAAACTTTTTCATATGACTGTATGTACTGCTGTGATGCTGATCTGATTATAAAATAGATCATTACGATAGCAATGGATGAGAAGAATTTAGAATTAATGGCAGAATTACGGTATTTGAGGGTTCTCCTCGAGCACCTCTTTCTCTCGTACGATTTCGCTCAATAGCTAATCATCTCATCACAGGCTTCAGTTTCGAGTTTGGGATTTTTCTCAAGTGTGGTAATGGACTTTTTATTTGTAATTTTTCTATGTTTCCCTCGTAATAATCTTGCTCCCTTATTGGGGATCTTCAGAACTGCAGATCATGAATCTGCTGTTAGTTTTTTTACATTTTTGACTTACACCGACGTCACATTATGTAGATTTTACTTGTGGAGCTTGTCAGACTTGCCAACTTCAGGTGTTAATCTTCACATCAGACCCCATCAGTTTAAATGACTGAAAATCGGAGGACGTGTCTAATTTAAGTTCCAGCACAGTCGTGCTCACCTCATTTTGTTACAGCCAATGGTGTGCTGCGTAATGGGGCCAGTGCTCATCAAAGGGTTAACAACTACGACAGGTTCATCCACAATCGTGGCCCCCTTTTTGTATTTTCCATCCCATCATGGTCCGTCAAACCCGAGACATCAGACAGACGAGCTTCTCTTTTGTTTGAGAGGCCTAAAACTCCCGCGTGCTCCTTGTTTCTCGTCGTTTCATTACATGCATTGTGCTTCCAGATGAGCACTCATTGGTTGTCGGCCCTCGTGCACACCATACGAGTACGGGAAAAAAATTTGGACGTGAGCGTCAATAGAAACCAAGGTAGCCAAACTATTCTAGAACATTTCAGGAGTTATTTACTGCTCTGATGCCGATCTTTCTGATCATAAAATGGGTCATTACGATAGCCACGAACGAGAAGAATTCGTAATTAATGGCAGAATTACGGTATTTGAGGGTTCCCCTCGAGGGCCTCTTTCTCTTGCACAATTTGGCTCGAAAAGTAATCGGCATATCATCATCTCATAAAAGGCTTAAATTTTGAGTTCGGTATTTTTCCGTTTTTCCGTTTTAGCTCTCAACCGTCCTCAAGAAACGGTGACACAGACACACACACACCTATAATCGAGATATCGATGTTTTCGGTATCGAGGGGTCCAAAAATCCGTCAAAAACCAGAGACTAAAATTTTTGACAAACCTAAATCTTTTGCTCCTCCTCAAAGACGATAGGTTTTGGTAGGGGAGGGCACAAAGAAAAAAAGATTTTATCAGTACATTCAAATTCATGGAACTTCTTCGGTTAACAAAATGAGCAAACTGCCTTTACAGCCAAAAGTGGAAATGGAACCAGAAAGCATAAGACAAACAATTAAGATAACAATAAGGTGGAAAATGTTCGCCTGGTGTAATGTGCAGGTACGTTAGGGGACTGCTCTTAAGTCGTAGGGGTGGGCTTGTGCGTATGAGAGAGCAGACAACTAAAGTAGAATGCAGAGACTTCGAGTGAGCACTGGGGGGGCAATAAGCATTCCAACCTTTTCGATCAACAGTTCACGTATCACAACGATCGAAGTTTCACCATACCGACACCTTTTCTTAGCGTAGCAGTGAGTACCGGAAACTCTTCACAGATCTTCAAAGTGGCCAATAAGTAACCAATACTCACGCCCCTCACCACTCTTCACCCACTCGTGGATCTTTGACCAACTGTTAGCCTATCACAATGCTTGAAGTTTCACCCTACTGTCCCCCTTTTTGATTGTGCTAGTGAGCATCACAATTCTTCACAAGGAACGATAAACACCCTAACCTCTTCGATCAACTGTTTGTGCATCGCGACAATCGGAGTTTCAGTGTACCGTAGACACCTTTTCTTAGCATATCGGCGAGTCCCGGAAACTCTTCACAAATCTTTACGAGGGCTATAAGCACCCTGTACCACAACCCTTTCTTTGTTCATCTGTTAGTGTACCGCATCGAATGAAGCTTCACTGTACTGATAACAGTGAATACTAGAACCTTTTCACAAATCTTCACGGGGTACATAAGTAATGGAACCACTTCGATCAATTTAATATCGAGATGATCAAAGTTTCACTGTAGTGGAAACTTAGTATTCTTAGCATTCTGGTGAGTAGCAGAACCTCTTCAGAAATCTTCAAGGGAACAATAAGCACCCCGACCTCTTCAATCCACCGTTAGTGTATCGCAATGATCGAAATTTCCCCTTACCGGCACCTTTTCTTAGCATACCTGTGAGCAGTGGAACCTCTTCAGAAATCTTTACGAAAAACTATACGCACCCCCTCCACCGCCCTTCAATCAATTGTTTTACCTTACTAGCGCCTTTTCTTAGCATACCGGTAAGTGTCAGAATCTCTTTGCAAATCTTCATAGGGGGACAATAAGCATCCCTTCCTATATTGTTTGATCAATTGTTAGTGTATCGAAGTTTCGCCATACCAGCACTTTTCTTAACATAAATGAGTGAGTAATGGAACCTCTTCACATCAGACACCACTCTTCGCCCACCCATGGATTTTGGATCAACTGTTAGTGTATCACAACACTTGAAGTTTCACCATACCGGCGCCCTTCTTGAGCATACCAGTGAGCACCATAGATCTTCATGGGGATCAATAAAGACCCCAACCTCTTTGATCAACCGTTAGTGTATCACGACGATCGAAGTGTCACTGTACCGACACCTTTTCTTAGCATATTGGTGAGTACCAGAACCTCTTAGCAAATCTTTACAGGAAGCAATCAGCACCCTGCACCATAACCATTTCTTCGTTCAACCATTAGTGTATCACAACGATTAAAGTTTCACTATACCGATAAAAGTGAGTACCACAACCTTTACAGAAATCTTAACGGAATACAGAACCAACACAACCTCTTTGATCAATTCAATATCGTGACCATCGAAATTTCCCCTTACCGGCACCTTTTCTTAGCGTACTGGTGAGCAGTGGTACCTCTTTAGAAAACTTTACGAAAAACAATGCGCACCCCCTCCCCCGCACTTCAATCCACTGTTTCGCCAAACCAACACCTTTTCTTAACATAAACGAGTGAGTAATGGAACCTCTTCACATATTTTTGCAGGGGCTATTAAGTAACCAGTCACTACTCTTCGCCCACCCATAGATTTGTGATCAACTGTTAGCGTATCACAACACTTGAAGTTTCACTGTACCAGCGCCCTTCTTGAGCGTACCGGTGAGCATCATGGATTTCCATGGTGAACAATAAACACCCCAACCTCTTTGATCAACCATTAGTGTATCGCGACGATCGAAGTGTCACTGTACCGACACCTTTTCTTAGCATATTGGTGAGTACCAGAACCCCTTCTTTACAGGGAGCAATCAGCAACCTACACCTTAACCACTTCTTCGTTCAACTGTTAGTGTATCGCAACGATTAAAGTTTCACTATACCGAAAAACGTGAGTACCACAACCTCTTTGATCAATTTAATATCATGACCATCGAAATTTCCCCTTACCGGCACCTTTTCTTAGCGTACTGGTGAGCAGTGGTACCTCTTCAGAAATCTTTTTACGAAGTACAGGGTGCGCACAAAGTCTGTATACCCCTATCTTTAGGAGCATTTACAGGAATAACCATGACAATTTGGTTCCTGTGGACATCAGCCCAAGTTTTCCCAGTATTTCAAGGTGTGTTTCCGACATCCTGTCTGGTGCTCAAGAAATCACAACAACGTGGCGGTCGTTCCAAGACGAAGCGATGGGTGACACAAGCGTTTTCACGATCGAGGAGCGTTTGGTGGCCACTGTGTGGGTTCATGAGCAGCCTGTTACTGGGAGATCGATCAAAAATGTCATGGATGACTTTGTTGTGCGTTTTGGGAAGGCATCGCCGACAAAGAGGACATTGTTGCAGTGGGAGAAGAAGGCTTTTGCAACGGGCAGCGTCCGAGATGCGCCACGAATTGGAAGACCATCCACAAGGCATGAAATGTGTGCAGATGTGGCAGAGTCTGTCCAACGATCCCCAAATGAAATCCACTCGTAAACGTGCTGCTGAGTTGGGAATAGCGGAATCAACAATGCGAAAACACATCAAACAGGACTTGCAAATGAAATGTTGGCGTCCAGTGCACGTTAACGAGTTATCAGATGCCGACTTGGACAGACGTCTGGAAGCTTGTGATCTGATGCTGCACCAATTTCCAACAAATGCTGAGAAGGAAAAGGTTATGTTCTCTGACGAGTGCGCGATTTATTGCAGCTCCCGCAATCGAAACGTGTTTTCAAAATCCTCCAAAAGATAGGGGTATACGGACTTTGTGCGCACCCTGTACAATAAGCACCCCCTTCCCCGCCCTTCAATCAACTGTTAGTGTATCAAAGTTTCACCATAGCAGCACTTTTTCTTAGCATACCGGTGAGTACCAGAACCTCTTCGCAAATCTTCATGGGAGGGGACAATAAGCATCCTTTCAAATATCCTTCGATCAACTGTTTAGTGTATCACAACATTCAAAATGTCACCATAATGGCAGCCTTTCGTAGTGTACCGATGACTGCTAGAACCTCTTTGCGAATCTTCACACCCCATTCCCCTCTGATCTCTTCAAACTACTGTGACGTATCCTGGTACTCAAAGCTTCACAGAGGATGTATCGCCGTGAAAAGAGTACCGACAGTAATTTGGTTCCACTTCAAGCACTGTTGTACAAATTCCAATAGAAAATCGCTCCTATGGACCTTCATTTGGAACTTCTGAAAATGTAGGTGACGGGTGTCGGGTTTTTGGAGGTTTGTTTGCCTTTATTACTAGCTTCTAATTTTTTTTGACGTATAGTATACTGCATTTGATTTGTCTGTATGTGAGTGTGTGTGTGTGCGTATGGGTGCACCGGAGGTGCTTACTGTATGTCCCAGCGGTACCATAGAGTCTCAATGGGTCACACCTACCTGATCTTGGCAGAAGAATTTCCCCTTAGGCTCATCCTGGAAGAGAAGAAACACAAAGTGCAGTGCATTGAATCAAACTGTTGAAGCTGTTTTATCTGGCTTGCTTAAAGCATAACTTCAATATTTTTCAAGTTGAAGCAGGGGCTTAGTCAGGAATAGATTTTAGGGTGGGCCTGTGTAAAAAGGGATGTTCTAGTTTTTAGTAGGATATATAAGGGCACTTTTGCAAAAAACACATCTATTCATGTTGTGGTACAGTCACATAACTGAATTATTAGGGCCGTGCAAAAACTGAGCAAACATTATCAAGGCCATCTAAAAATGCTGTTGTGCCACAGCGGACACAGACACCAAATCAGTCCCTACCTGTCCTATAAGTTTTATGCCACACAGAGGCATCGGGGCTTTAGACTGAACTGGTTGATGATTTCGTCGTGAATCCAGATTTTCAACAAGATTATGTTCAAATGATAAGCTAGTCAAATTACTGAGACAACTTGATGACACTGATGATCTCAAATGTGTTTTGATCCGATTTCCGGATGAAATAAAACTCTCTCAGCACTGCAAGTTGTGTGATCGTTACTCGCGACAAAGCAGTAACATCATGGGACACGTCTGCAGGGCAGTTGTCAAGCTCCTCCAAAAGGGATGACCATTTTTGCTGTCTTGTTTCGATGTTTCTGTTAATTTGTAGGGCAAACACGGTGTATTCTGCGTCCTGGATATTTATTCCATATAGCTAAACGAGGCTTTTTGAAAAACCTTGATATTTCCATTTGTTTTGCCATGTCAGAAATAATCTTTCAAAGTAAGAAACTATTTCTTGCTGTTTGTTGAGAATGCTCAACTAAAAACTTAAAGTTGTGTTAAAGCTTTAAATCTGTTATGTCTGAGCAGAGGTTATTAATAGCATCATGAAATATCAATTTTATTATATGGCAGTATATAATAGATAGATGTGAAAGGCACTATATAATACATAGATAGAAAGGCACTATATATTAATATAGTATAATATACTGTATAGAGGCACTATAGATAGATAGATAGATAGATAGAAAGGCACTATATATTAATATAGTATAATATACTGTATAGAGGCACTATAGATAGATAAATAGATAGATGTGAAAGGCACAATATAATAGATAGATAGAAAGATAGATGTGAAAGCACTATATAATAGATAGATAGGCACTATATATTAATATAGTATAATATATAGAGGCACTATAGATAGATAGATGTGAAAAGCACTATATAATAGATAGATAGAAAGGCACTATATATTAATATAGTATAATATATAAAGGCACTATAGATAGATAGATGTGAAAGCACTATATAATAAGATAGATAGAAAGGCACTATATATTAATATAGTATAATATACAGAGGCACTATAGATAGATAAATAGATAGATGTGAAAGGCACTATATGATAGATAGATAGATAGATAGAAAGGTACTATATATTAATATAGTATAATATATAAAGGCATTATAGATAGATAGATAGATAGATGGATGCGAAAGGCACTATATAATAGACAGAAAGATAGATGTGAAAGCACTATATAATAGATATATAGATATGAAAGGCACTATATAATAGTGTCACACACGTGCGAGTAGGAGGACGTTGTATGGACCAAGCTAAGGTAATTCCATGCCAGGCCAGGGGGTGGCGGGGTACACAAAACCTTCTGCTGTTATCTCAGCAGACCAGCCCCGGGAAAACCTGTCTGATTCAGAACTGATGACGTCGCTTCCAGCACCCAGCATGACATCACTTCCGGTTCCAGCGCCCAGAAGAATGTCACTTCTGGCCTACAGACTGACTTTAGAAGAACATCACTTCCGGTTCCTACACATCACTTCCAGTCTGATCCTTTAAAGCCACCATCTTTGCAAACCCTCACCAGTTCTGTTTTGGACTCAGTCTTGTGAACATCTCTGTTCCTTTAAAAGCCTTTTTGGAGCCAGGAAAATGATATGGGTGACTGCCCCAAACCTTCTTGAGTGTGTCAAGTCTTATCCTTTCACAATAGATAGATAGATGTGAAAGGCACTATATAATAGATAGATGTGACAGGGACTATATAACAGATAGATAGATGTGAAAGGCACTATATAATAGATGGAGAGATAGATAGATGTGAAAGGCACTATATAACAGATAGATAGATAGATATGTAAGGTGCTATATATTAGATACATATATAATCTGTTTATTGGGAACCTTAATCTTCTTGGGCATCTGTTGCCATGGCTTCCTTTCAAATTATGTAACACCTCAATCTGACCCCCATACAGAGTTTTCTTTGTTGCTGGTCCTACTCCCAGATCATGTTGGACACCCCAATTCTAAAGAGGGTCTTCATTATAAGGTGCTTTACAGGTGTAATGTAGTTTAATGGTTTCTAAATTTCTCAAAGTTAGCCAATGAAATGACTAACTGGGGGCAAAGAGTGCTTAGGGATTTCATCCACTACTTGTTAATTAGCACCTTTTCATAACCAAGACCTCCTCAAGGCACTTTATAGGTCGATTTGATATTACGCTCCCTGACAGATGAAGTGCCGCACAGGGAGTCGGTCCGCTATGAGACACGTACAACGACCAGAATGGTGCCAGGTGGCATTTAAAAGCGCTGCCATGATCTTGTAGGGGTTGCCACTTGGAGCTCATTTTTAAGAGAGTTGTGTCTTACCTTGAAGGTAATGTCAATCTCCATTGGCTTTTCCTGTAAGACAAGACAAAATATTGAGATACACTGCTTTAAGCAGCTCATTTCATTTAAAATTAATAAAAGCAATTTGCATATCTCTTTGAGTTCAGTACAAAATGTTTCGACTTAATAATCAAAAAAAGTTTCTAATTAGGACTAACACCACTGAAAAGACCCCAGGATACACAGCATGACACTGGCTAGTCCAGGTGACCCCACGTCACAATGGAAAGACCTCTGACCTTCAAAGGCTTGTTTTCTTATTCCTTATTAATAATCTATCGTGCTTGGGTGCATCCCACTAATTTTTTTTACAATAAATATGCATTACAAGAAAAGTGTTATAACAGTTTAACACACGTTGCTCCGCCCCACTCATAAATATCAACGGCTTACCAGAACACATGGAAAAGTCTTAACTTTTGCAGCATGATGTTATTTCACCCACTAGATGGCAGCAGAATAACATCCCGATTGATATTCTGGCATAACGCTGTAAATCAGATCATTAAATGTCACCCCATGTCTTACTCTGACTCAATTGTAATAATGCAGGTTCAACAAATTTTTAATATTTCAATATTTCCTATGAAACCTAAATAATAACATCTTTTGCTGCTCAGCACAATCACAGACTCCAGCTACATTTTTGTGATCATTGTAACAAGGCTCCAGGCACACACTGCAGCGGTCAACTGTCCAGTGATACAGGCAGACATGTGTGGCTCCTTGTGTGTTTTGTGTCCACTTTTGCTTCTACAAGAAGCGGTTTTAGGTGATGTGACTCATAAAGTTTCACTCTGTGCTTGCCTCACTTCACCATCAACCTCCTCCTCTTCATCTGAGCTCAGCTCATTCACAGTCGGAGAGCATCAGAAGTGGTACACTGCACTGCTTCACTCTGTTGTTCATCGTTTGTCTCTCCGCCATGTGTCTCTGTGACACTCTCTCACTTGTCATCTGCCAGCAGAAACATGGGATTCTCTCAAGGGCTTGCGGTGGTGATAAAGGCCTGCTTATACCCAGGAGCTGGCAACTGCAGACGCCGCCATGGACAGAGGATGAGCCCCATGGTCTGTTTATAGTTCAGGTGTTCAGTACGTGGCACTATGTGGGAACAGAATCCCTGACTTTTCTCCCAAAGTTTTTTCTTTGCTTTTACATGTTGGATTTTGCAGGTATGTCCATTCCTGTCTGCACAAACCTTTTTCTTTACCCATGGTTTCTTGCCACGAATTTGTAGACATTTGGCTATTGCTGTGTGCTTGTAATGTTGGATTGTGAGGGTATGGATGGTGACTCTTAACACAACTGTTCTTCCAGTGAGCACAGGGTGTCTTGTCTAGCAATCGACATGCACAGGGCCACGCAGTTACAAAACTATGGAGGCACACGGTCACCAACATGAGGTTATGCGCATTAGGACTGCTGACAAAACTTATGTCATTTGCACCCTAGCAGACCCCTGTGGACACCTGCTGCAATGCGGACGCATCAAGTGTAAATGAAAGGTAGGAGTCATAACATCTCTTTTCTTATCTCTTAACTCTCGAAACTCATCCATCCATCCATTATCCAACTCACTATACCCTAACTACAATCCCAGCCAACACAGGGCGCAAGGCAGGAAACAAACCCTGGGCAGCCCACTGCAGGGCACACACCCACACACCAGGGACAATTTAGAATCGCCAATACACCTAACCTGCATGTCTTTGGACTGTGGGAGGAAACCCACGCAGACACGGGGAGAACATGCTAACTCCACACCAGGAGGACCTGGGAAGTGAACCCGGGTCTCCTAAGTACGAAGCAGCAGCGCTACCCACTGCGCCACTGTGCCGCCCTCTCTAAACTCATAAATGCCTAAAATAATAAGCAGCTGTAATGAACATATATAGATACAAAAAAAAATCCTGAGAAAGAAACATTAAAGCTCTGCTCACAAATGCAACACTTTAAAAATGCACCTGTAAAATTAGTGACTCTTTACCGCATTCAGGGTCACAAGTGACCCTATATGATTTGAGTGAATAAATGATATAAATTTTGAATTATTTTAGCATATTTCTGTAGATTAAAGGAATGAGGCCTACCTTGTGGACTGCGTCCTTGCTATAGCGTATGACCCCGTGAGAGCTGTATGAATATAAGGGCCAACATCCAGAAAGGGCTTTTGGGTGCCAGCCTTATACATTTCAATTAGTACACATTTGCACGGGTTTAGAGAGAAATGTAAAAGTCAAGTAATTGATAATGGATATATTCTTTCCAGAAGTAATTCTATTACAACTTGACAGAAGTAATTAATAATTCCTATTAGATTATGGGTGTCTTGGTGGCGCAGTGGGTAGCGCTGCTGCCTCGCAGTAAGGAGACCTGGGTTCACTTGCATGGAGTTTGCATGTTCTCCCCGTGTCTGCGTGGGTTTCCTCCCACAGTCCACAGACATGCAGGTTAGGTGCATTGGCGATCCTAAATTGTCCCTGGTGTGTGTGTGTGTGTGCCCTGCGGTGGGCTGGCACCTTCCCAGGGTTTGTTTCCTGCCTTGCGTCCTGTGTTGGCTGGGATTGGCTCCAGCAGACCCCCCGTGACCCTATGTTAGAATATAGCGGGTTGGACAATGACTGACTGACTGACTATTAGATTACTTTCTTTGAGTATCGCACTACACCACATTACCCACTGGGCCGGAAATGAAATCTGTGCTCCCTCAAGATGCAAGTCAGAATCATAATTCATGCGCCGCCATCTGTCTGTCCATCTGCCTGTCTGTCTCACCTTAGCATTAACACAGTCACCGTCTTACCTCGTCAACCACATCGACCTCCATGGGCACCTCCTGAAAGACAAAAAAGGTCCCTAGGTTACAATTCTTAGATTATGGAATATGCAAATTGGAATTTGTACGTATTTTGCAAATTTGGATTTTAATTGTTTCTACTTATTTTATTATTATACTAGTGAAGTCATTTTGTGGCTTCCTTGCTTTTGCCATTTGGTGGCGGAGTTGCACAGTCATGGCCATGTTGTTTACCACCACTGAGGTTTTGGTTTTGTGACTTAAACCCTTTCAAGATTAGTCAGCTTTAAAATTGTGTGTTATTTTTAACTTTGATTTTTGGTTTTCGTCTCGGGCTTTGTAATTTTTGACTTTCTGGCTTTTAACTGCCACAAGTTTGTTGAAAATGGTTTTCTCTCTCATCTCCCGACCTTGCTTTCTTCCTTTTTCCTTTCCCTATATTCCATCTCTGCCAGTACAGTCACAGATTGAGCACCCTGAGGTCCTAACAGCGGTCCTTGCTGATCTGACACTGAAGTAATGAGACACAAGAGGCCAGAGAGGTGAGCAAGATGGGAAGGAAGGAGAGAGTTTTGATTTACTGGTGGGTCAGCCACCCTAGGCACTGGCTTTTGTTATTTTGCTTTTTCTTTTGCTCCTTGTTGCTTCTTCTGTTTCTCCTACACATATAGGAAGACCTGTTCTTGATTTACCTTATACTTGGCTTCCCTGGCACTATTTGGGGTTCTTGATTGAGAACATCCTTGAGGTTCACAATGTGCACACAAACCCAAGCAGGACCAATTAAGCAGCAGGTTGACAGCAGGTCATTACTGTGGGTGGGTGACCCAATACAAATATGAGTTGGGGGATCGGGTGATGAAAGGAGACCATGCCACTCCACATTAAGATCATCAGTCTTTTGTTATTTAGATAGATAGATAGATAGACTTTAGTATAGTAGGCAGGATCAGATAGATAGAT
>JANRMT010062840.1:51608171-51628474 GCA_026402145.1 Polypterus bichir lapradei | reverse complement strand
ATAGACTTTAGTATAGTAGGCAGGATCAGATAGATAGATAGATAGATAGATAAACTTTAGTATAGTAGGCAGGATCAGATAGATAAACTTTAGTATAGTAGGCAGGATCAGATAGATAGATAACCTTTAGTATAGTAGGCAGGATCAGATAGATAGATCGATAGATAGATAGACTTTAGTATAGTAGGCAGGATCAGATAGATAGATACTTTATTAATCCCAAGGGGAAATTCACAAAATCCACATTTAGCAACCTCTCAGTGACTACAACTTTAAACAGAATGGCATTCATACAGGCCGTCTCACCTAGTCAAGATCACTAGGGGAATCAGCTGTGGTGACAGGTCCTGCTCTGCCACCCCTTCAAGATAATACCACCTTATAAATATACACATCCGTCAAGGATTCTGGTGTTCTACACAAGTAACATATTCTGGGAATGGCTCCTTGATTTGCTTTGGTCGTCTCCTGACATTCACCACCACCTGCCACAAGCTTACTTCCTTCTTCAAGGGTTTTTTGCTGCTTTTCAGGCACCTTACCCAGAAGGTCAGATCACTAGGGAAGGCCACTTGGTCTGCAAATGTGTCTGGAGATCTTGCGACTACAGAACATTTCCAGGTGGGGAATCTGACAGTAATCCTTGTTATAACACTGAGTCGTACGGTGAGATGACCAGCACTTACCTCCTCCACTTTGTCTGTCTCCATGGGCTCCTCCTGAAAGACAAGAGTAATGACAGCGTGAGGCAGTCTGGCCTTCTCCCTTTTTTAGGTTTTTGCAGGAGCAGCAGAGGTTTTCAAAAACTGGAACTGCTGCCATTTCTTTACTGAAGTGGTCTGAACTTCTGAACTTTTCCAGCTTCAGCCTGTGAAGACTGGATTGGACTTAAACACTCATAAGCAGATGTTCCAGCTTACCCTGAAGCCACCGGGTGGTGCCAGACCACCACAGAGGAGCTCTTACCTCGTCCATCTCAAGGGGTTCTTCTACCTGAAAGACACCATCAAGAGCAGTTAGATTTCAATAGGAGCATCACATCAGGTAAAGTGGACAGTTGTTACATCTCAGGCTGAGTTCCTCCCTTGGCCGGGGTTCAAATTCATGTTTTATGTCAGCTTTGTTCATTTCTGATTCTTTTCTACGTATTAATTTTATATGCTATTTGTTGTGCTATATTATCTCTTGTGATGGACAGCCGGACGCCCAAAGGATGGGGAAAAGGCAGCTACTTTGGGACACTGCCTCCCCCGAGACGCTAGATGGCGACTTCCCTGCAGCATAGCGGCACCCCGGGTTCCCGCAGGGTACCATGGGATCTGGAGTTCAGATTCACAGCTCTGCTGGGTACCATAGGTGCCGCTGGGAGACGCTGCAGGGAGACCTGGGAGTTTCCACTTTCTGCATAACCCGTTAGTACTCCAAAGTCTCGGGGATGGAAGTCCCGTAGTTCTTCTGGGCTGAAGAAAATGCAAGTTCTCCATCTGTGAGAACCCATCTACATCAGTGAGGACCTCACTTGGACTCTTAACACCACACAGCTGGTCAAGAGGGCTCAACAGCGACTGTACTTTCAGAGGATGCTGAGGAAGTTTGGTATCCTTGGCAACTTTTACAGCTGCATTGTTCAGAGCATCTTGACCAGCTGCATCACCGTGTGGTAGGGCAACACTACAGCTATGGACTGGAAACGCCTGCAGAGAGTGGTAAAGACTGCTGAGAAGATCACCAGGACCCCAATGCCCTCTCTGCAGAGCATCTACAACTGCAGAGTCCGCAGGAGAACTGCCTCGACCCTCAGTGACCCTCAGGGACCCCAGCCACCCCCAACACGAACTGTTCACACTTCTACCCTCAGGCAGAAGGTATAGGAGTATGAAATGCAGGACCTCCAGGCTAAAGAACTCTTTCTTTCTCCAAGGCCATTAGACTCTTAAATAACTGACTGGAGTTTATAACCGTGGTCAACCTCATTCTATTGACCTCACACAACTGTATTGGACTTGTCCTTCACACACCTGGGGTGGCGCAGTGGGTAGCGCTGCTGCCTCGCAGTTAAAAGGCCCGGGTTCACTTCCCAGGTCCTCCCTGTGTGGAGTTTGCATGTTCTCCCCGTGTCTGCGTGGGTTTCCTCCCTCAGTCCAAAGACATGCAGGTTAGGTGCAATGGGGATTCTAAATTGTCCCGTGTGTGTGTGTGCCCTGCGGTGGGATGGTGCCCCGCCCGGGGTTTGTTTCCTGCCTTGCGCCCTGTGTTGGCTGGGATTGGCTCCAGCAGACCCCCGTGACCCTGTAGTTAGGATATAGCGGGTTGGATAATGGATGGATGAATGGATGATTATGTTGTGGGTAGTCACCTGCTAATCATGGGCCAGAAACTGCCTATAAATCCGGAGGGTCTCCCACAGTTCCAGGTGGTTCACTTTGAATGCGTCTTGGAGTTTGGCAAGTGTTTCTTTGCGTAGTTGTGTACTTTTGTGAATCTTTGAATTTTTGACTTTAATTGCTCCATTTTAAATACTATTCTTCAAATATCTGCTTGGGCACTTGCTTGCTTTGGCCTGCCTTTTATGTTGTAGGCAACTCCATTTAGATAGATAGATAGATAGATACTTTATTAATCCTAAGGGGAAATTCACATACTCCAGCAGCAGCATGTGGAAGAGCATGAATGTTGTGTGAAGGATGAATCATTTTTTATTTATAAAGACTCTGTGCCCTTATTACTGGCCACCGGGGTTTGACGGTGATATCCCCCACTAGTGGATACTTTAGGGATTGTGTGTTTTGGGATTCCTAGATCATAACAGTAAGTATTAGGGGGTCTGATCCATGAGGAGTAGCCATCACTGATTCAGGTGGTCTTTAGGCGTGACTTGTCCTGCATTATTTGAATCAGATTTAGGTGGAGTGTGGGTGAGTGTGTGAGGGTGACAAGTGATGGTCCGCATCTCCACTCAAGTTGCATGCAGTCTTGTGTTTCTGGGGTGGATACGAGCGTCCACTGCCCCCAGAACTTGTATTGTATGTGCAGCTTAGAAGATAGAAGAAAGCACGATGCTGTCCAGTGATAACCCAACCTTTTGTTTCTGTGCATTTGCAAAGTTCATCCGCTGCCTGTTTATATTTTTAATATCTCTTTGATTCACTCTGTGAGTTCTTTAGAACGTCAGAACAATCCGGAGGAGAACGGGCCTTTCAGCTCTACAAAGCTTGCCAGTCCTGTCTACTTCATTCTTTCAAAATAACATCAAGTCGAGTTCTGAAGGTCCCTGAAGTCCTGCTGTCCACCACACTACTTGGTCACTTATTTCACATGTTTGTCTCTCTGTGTGAAGAGAAACTTCCTAACGTTTGTGTAATTTCCCCTTAACAAGTTTCCAACTGTGTCCCCGTGTTCTTGATGAACTCATTTTAAAGTCACCATCTCGATCCTCTGCACTAATTCCCTCATAATTTTAAACAGTCAGGTCTCCTCTTCATCTCCTTCTCCTTAAACTCTAAAGGCTCAGCTCTTTTCAGCTTTCCCCATAACTCATCCTCTGCAGCCCCTGAATCAGCCCAGTCGCTCTTCTCTGGACCTACTCTAGTGCTGCTGTGTCTTTATGGAGACCCAAACTGCACCCAGGACTCCAGATGAGGCCTCACCAGTGTGTTATAAAGCCTGAGCAGAACCTCCTGTGATTTGTACTCCACACATCAAGGCGCTATATAACCTGACAGTCTGCTAGCCTTCTTAACGACTTATGAATTATGACTTTATACCGCCACGACAATTGGACATAATGCAGAAGAGCTGCACTGCAGCCTTTTTGACAGATATGAGCGAACTCGCCGTCGTCTGCTGTTGTGGAGTACAAGCAGAGGTTCTGCATACGTGTGACTGGACATTCAGTTTTACTAATACATGTACGTAAATATTCTTTAACACTTCATAAAACAAAACGAAGCGATCAAAGGGGTGTAACCTTTCATGCCACCTTGTGCGTCTTTCCTCATCCACACAGTGTAGCGTTTATCCAAATACAGGCGGAATCTTTGGATTAAACATCCCCTTGAGTTCTTTGCCACCAAAATACGTTCTGATTATTTGGTTATCCCATGTACTGTTAGGGTGGCACATTGGCACAGTGCTGCCTCAGAGTAAGTAGATCAGAGTTCACATCCCCAGTCCTCCTGGCGTGGAGGTGGCGTGTTCTCCCCGTGTCTCTGTGAGTTTCTTCTCACTGTTCAAAGACATGCAGGTCAGGTGGACTGTAGACACTAAACTGGCCTGAGTGTGTGTTTGGTGTTTGGCTGGACTGGCGCCCTGGCGTCCTGGCCGGGGTTTGTTCCTGCCTTGCCCCCTATGCTAGCTGGGTTAGGCTCCAGCCCCCAAAAATAGCCCCCTGATCTGGATTAAACAGGTTAGAAAAATGACATGACATGTACTTTGAGCACCTCAGCCTCAAGCAATGAACTCTCTGGAATCCCCTCCGTCCCACCAAGGACACCAATTAGCCTCTCCCTAGTAAAATTTAATTTAAATGATTTTGGTAAAAGGCATTTGTGACCACTATGAGGGGTGGAGGTCTCACAGCCAGAAACAACCTCACAGACACAAGTCCCAGGTTCACAAATAAATGGTTTATTATAACGAAATACCTTTAAACATGTTTCTTGTAGAATTCACCGCGCAGATTAAGAATCTTTTGTCTTCTCTCTCTCCTTCCTCCTCCACTCACCCCTGGCGAGCTTTGTCCCTCCTACATACCCGATTTCAGCTCGCAGGGACAGCCGATCCCTGAAGCCCCACCTGACAGCACCCATGAAACCTAGCAAGGGACTACAGTTCCCAGCATGCCCTGCAGGTGTGCATATGGATACCCAGGCCCAGAAATGCTGCCATGTAACGTTTCAGGGTAGCAAACAGTCTTCGAAGGTTGTCTCTTCCCAGCCCCGCCTGGATGCCTCGGTACCCGCTTCTGCTTTCACGTTGGCAACTCATTCCCGCCTCCTGACTGAGGAAGAGAACACCCTGCCTTTCTTTCTGGCCACTCACTATTATGGCCTACTAGCCAACTAAGGACCTAAAGACCATCCCTGCCCATGACTGCCATCCATCATAGGCTGCAACATAACAAAATGTGAAAAAAAAATTAGGGTTAGGGTTAGGGTCTGAATTCTTTCTGAAGGTGCTATATTTAATTCCTACCCATCCACCCATTATCCAACCTGCTGAAGCCGCACACAGGGTCACGGGGGTCTGCTGGAGCCAATCCCAGCCAGCACAGGGTGCAAGGCAGGAAACAAACCCCGGGCAGGGTGCCAGCCCACCGCAGGGAATTCCTACCCGGGAACCAAGAAACAAATACATTCAACGTGGGCACCTAGAAACAAAGTGTTCTCTGAAAAGTTTCATCTAATTCACAGCTGTGAGGCAGAGCCGGAGCCATCCTGGCAGCACTGAGCACAAGGCAGGAAACAGAACTGGGCAGGACGCGCCAGTCTGCCAGTCACATTTGGGCCGAATTGCAATATCCTAACAACATAACGGGCAGGACTTTGAAGTACCAGGAGAAAACCCACCAAAGCACAGCAGCCTCTGCATGATGACCGGGGGCAAGAATCGAACTTCTTCACCCACTGCGCTGCCCACATTTAGGAACTCCATGATTAAAGTCAATTGAAAAAAGAAATTCAAAATGGGGTCATTTACTTTAAGCAAAATATGAATAAAATAAATAAATAAGTGAAGGGGTCTGAATACTTTCTCAACACGCCATATTGACTTCCCACCCCGGAGATTCAATTGAATTGAAGGGAATATAAAAAACAGCAGTGTTTTGTACCTGTGCAAGGGAAGCCAACGGCCGCCTCAAAGTGCTGCCACGACTCTGAGATCCTTGGATTTGGCTCAGACTTGCGGGGCAGGAGGGGTGAATAATCTGCGCCACCATTTTTCTTAGAGAAATCCCTTTAAATAAATTTCCCTAATTTCTTTTATATTTTTAAAACTGGCACAATATTATGCAGCATCCTCCCCAGCAGCTGAAGCCACCTAAGCTTAGACTGTGCCAGCTGGGCAGGCTGACTTATGGAGGGTGGACCGTACCATTAGTGAAGTGCGGGGTGAGAGTGTCTCCTTTTAAATCTCTCATGAGATCTAAAGAGGTGTAGTCTAGACTTGAGAGGCCATATGGGCTGGACTCTTGGACTGTAGGGGGCACCGTAGGGGTAGAGGGGCTTTGGGTGTTCTCTTCTGCCAACTCCTTAAAAAGATCTTGGGAATCGTTTACTCCCAGAGCCAACCCACCAAACGCAATCACTTGGTAGCCATCCAAATGTCTGTCATTTGCTGGTGTTCAGATGGGTGGACTTGGATATGCTGATTAAAACCTTTGAAGAAAAAAACAAAAAAGCACAACCTTGAAGAAAAAATCGGCGGATGTTAGGATTCTTTCTGTATCATCAAGGCTGCGGAAGTACAAGTTGGCCCTCACGCTGCACATTTTCATCCACGTTGAACCGTTGAGGCAAACCAAGCAGCGAGGGGGAACCAAGCCTTGGGGGTCTCATTTGTAACACTGGTGCATGGATTCATGCGTTAATACAGGGTGAGTCAAAATTATATTAACATTTGAATGGCGGAAACAAATTATTCACAAAACGTACTTCATATGTGCAAGATGACTTGCAGGAATGTCTCAACCTGTTCGCCATCATGTTCAACACATGGACCGTATGTGGCACATAAATTGTCCACAAAAACTGTATATAAGTATATACCTTGGTGTTCACACGTGATTTTGACTCACTCTGTATTACCCTTCAAAGTGGAGGCCCCTCATTTAGAGAAACTGCAAAGAAAAATCCAAATGTCGGCGAGTCCAGTGGTGCCCTACACCATCCAAAGGCCATTGCAGACTGATAGGAAGAGATCAGGCAGAGCCAAAGTCACAAGCCAATCAGAAGACGAGTTTCTGGGGGTCCCCAGCTGATGTGATCACCGGTGCCTCACAGCACAGCAACTTCATTTCGTTTGTTAATTCCTGCCATTATCACTGCAGTATTGTCCAAGTGGTACTTCAGAAGGAGTAGTAACTCAGTCTGCTCCAACTCTGCTTTAAGACGCACACTGGGGTTTCAAGTAATCAACACGAGTTGGGACACCTGTGCAAATTGTTTGCTTCCACTTTGCAAGGCTTCATTTTACTCGAATGGCTGCAGAACATCTATACGTTGTAACCTGTTAGTTGTTCCCTGAAGAAGGCCCATTTTGTTCAGTTTTTGCTAACCTAAGCTTTAAATTTAAACCTCTGACAGTTTACTGCTCACCTTTTCACCATTTTAGGTCATTCATTGCATTACAGCTGATTACATCTGAAGAAAAACTGAGGTGTCCTAAAACTTGTCTCCAGTGGTGTAAGTTAAACAACATATTAATCCATCCATTATCCAACCCGCTATATCCTAACTATAGGGTCACAGGGTCTGCTGGAGCCAATCCCAGCCAGCACAGGGTGCAAGGCAGGAATAAATCCCCAGCCAGGGTGCCAGCCCACCGCAGGGCACACACACACCAAGCACACACTAGCAGGCTGCTTTGATAAATCCAAAATTTGAATTAAAGTGTGTACACTTAATGATTCCTTGACTTTTGTTTTATTTGTCGTTGTTTATTTGTTCTATGCCAGGATTTCATGAAACTTTACGACACACAGGCATTTCCATTAGAACTGAAAAAGCTGGGCTGTTCTTAAAACCTTTGTCCGGTAATGCGTAGTATTTGTATGTGATGTTGCGTTCTGTGATAAGCAGCTCTGAAGCTGCGGAGTTCCATTCCTGTACATTACGTACCAATAAAAGCACTTCTGCTTCTCATTCTCATTCTGTATCCAGGAGCCCTGCGGCGTCTGCGCAGACCGCCAAACCAAAGTTCTAAAGCTCCGCCAATCACGTCTCCCGCCTGCGCAGATCTGCCACGCACTTTCTTAACAACGCCGTCAAAGTTTCCAGCTGTTCGGCTAGAGATGTTCTCGTCGCTATCAACCCAGCTTTGTTTTACAAGAAGGTGTAACTGTGAAGTCAAGTGAACGTGTTCCGCAGCGGTTTTTTATTTTTATTTTTATTTAATGCCGCAGTTCGAGGGATTACGAAGCGGGCTGCGCGTCTGGAGCGCCTAAAGGCAGAATCTGCGGCTGTAGACGAGCCGGGCGGTCAGAGAAGCAGCAGCAGCGGTAGCAGCTCGCCGCTCCGAGTGCCTGAGGTGACCTGCACGGATCGCTCCTCCGAGATGAACCGTCTCAGCAGGACCGCTTTGATGTGGTGCCAGCAGCTGTCGTCTGGGGCGCCGCTGACAGTTCGCCGCGTCTCGGCCGGGTGTACGGACCACGGGAAGGGCAGCGGGCAGCGCCCGGTCCCCTCCGAGCTGCAGGCTGAAACGCCACTCAGCGATGTTCGACCGGAGAGAGGCGACAAGGAGGCGCACATGTGGGCGAGGTACAACGACATGAAGAAGCTCGTCCATGGTAAGACTTGTCCGCACGTTTCGTCTTTTTTGAGGGGGGGGAACAAGCGCTCCGCTGTGAGCCATCGAGATCGCTTACTGTACGCTTTTAAAAAATACGACTGCAAGTTTACAGTAAACTCCTAGCTACTCATTGCATTACGTTCACAGAATTTTCCTGTATCGTATTACTGCATATTTTAACAAAAGGACAATGCTACACTCTGAAAAAGAACAGTCCTTGAATGGCACCTTACTGGGTTGTGCGGTTCGTTCAAAGGCGTCTGAAGTTGCTTCTTTGTCATTTCAAAAACTTCCTAATGTGTAGGGAAAAAAATCTTGAATGTAAGGTGCGCTACTTAGACTCTTAAAAAATAAAAAGTGCCAGAGCGGTCCTTCAGAGGGATGTCCAGTTTGGGTTCCTTAAAGAACCATCCACGTGAAGGTTCCAGAAAGATCCATTTATTTGTTTCGATCAGTAAGATGCTCCATAAATAACCAGGAACAGATCGTGGCAGATTCATAAAATGTTAACGGTTCATGAGTTTAAAAAGACTATACAATAACACAGCTTTTCTTGATCTGGTAGAGTCCTTCTAAGTACCCCTGCATTAAAGTTTAATTTTTATTTTTCTACATGTTCGTGATCAGGGACCTGCAGTCAGGGTAGGCAGGTGAGGTCATCATCCATCCATCCATCCATCCATTTTCCAACCCGCTGAATCCAAACACAGGGTCACGGGGGTTTGCTGGAGCCAATCCCAGCCAACATTGGGCACAAGGCAGGAGCCAATCCCGGGCAGGGTGCCAACCCACCGCAGGAGGTCATCATGAAAAGTAAAAAAAAAAACTAATAATGATAACATAAAATACATTTGTCCACTGGTCTGTGCTATAAATTTGTTTTCTATATGATTGCAATAATTTTGATAATTGTTATAGTCAAAATCGCTGAATTGGTGCATTTCCTGTTCCAATACACGAGAGAAACGCGTTTTACGGGATTTGAACCAGCAACCTCTCTAACCTCAGAGCCACCACTCCACCCACATTTCCTTGGGTACTCTCTCAATAAGCCCCCACAGGAAAGCCAGACTTACCTAGCTGGCAAGCATCAGCTCAACGAATGGCTTTGGGGGGCAGGTGCGAAAGGTGTGGTGTGCCCCCCATTAGTTTAAAGTATGTCTGTTTGGGATTGGTTTGAATCAGAGGCCATTCTATAGCACGACGCCCTATTGGTGTAGGGATTTGGACCAAGAATGTATCAATTTGGTTGCTTTACCCCTCTCTCTCTCTCTCTCTCTCTCTCTCTCTCTCACACCATCAGGATGAAGCAGCATCTCACATAACATTGACCGAAAAGAAGAGCACACTGAGCAGCACAACGCGGCAGACATATTGAAGCAGGCATGCGGCCCGTCCTGTAGTAAGCTGACATTGAACATAAGAACACTTTGGACGAGAACAGGCCATTCAGCCCAACAAAGCTCGCCAATCCTCTCCTCTTATTTCTTCCAAAAAAACATCAAGTCGAGTTTTGAAAGTCGATAAACTCCTAATGTCTACCACACTACTTGGTCGCTTATTTCAAGTGTCTATCGTTCTTTTTGTAAAGAAAAACTTCCTAATGATTGTGAGAAATTTCCCCTGTAGCCCTGAATCAGCCGAGTTGCTCTTCTCAGGACCTTCTCTAGTGCTGTTATGTCCTTTTTGTAGCCTGGAGACCAAAACTGCACCCAGGACTCCAGATGAGGCCACACCAGTGTGTTATAAAGGTTGAGTAGACCCTCCTGTGACTTGTACTCCACACATCAAGGCGCTATATAACCTGACAGTCTGTTAGCCTTCTTAATGGCTTCTGAACACTGATGGGAAGTCAATAGCTTAGAGTCCACTACGACTCCTAAATCCTTCTCATAAGGGGTACTCTCGATAGTTGGATATGAAAGGTACTACACTATATGATTGATAGATGGATTTTACATGTCTGTGTGAAGACAAACTTCTTAATGTTTTTACGAGATTTCCCCTTAACAAGTTTCCAACTGTGTCCCCGTGTCCTTCATGAACTTGTTTTAAAGTCACCGTCTCGATCCACTGCACTAATTCCCTTCATCATTTTAAACCCTTCACTCAGGTCTCCTCTTCATCTTCTTCTCCATAAACTGTAAAGGCTCAACTCCATCAATCTTTCCTGATAACTCAACCTCTGTAGCCCTGAATCTGCCTAGTCGCTCTTCTCTGGACTTTCTCCAGTGCTGTTATGTCTTTATGGAGACCCAGACTGCCCACCATACTCCCGATGAGGCCTCACCAGTGCGTTATAAAGCCTGAGCAGAACCTCCTGTGTCTTGTACTCCACACATCAAGGCGCTATATAACCTGACATTCTGTTAGCCTTCTTAATGGCTTCTGAACACTGTCTGGAAGTCGATAGCTTAGAGTTAACTACGACTCCTAAATCCTTCTCATAAGGTGGACTCTCGATAGATGGATATGAAAGGTACTATATTACTATATGATTGACAGACAGATTTCACGTGTCTGTGTGAAGACAAACTTCTTAATGTTTTTACGAGATTTCCCCTTAACAAGTTTCCAACTGTGTCCCCGTGTTCTTGATGAACTCATTTTAAAGTCACCGTCTCGATCCACTGCACTAATTCCCTTCATCATTTTAAACCCTTCACTCAGGTCTCCTCTTCTTCTCCTTCGCCATAAACTGTAAAGGCTCAGCTCTTTGAATCTTTCCTCCTAACTCATCCCCTGTAGCCCTGAATCAGCCTCGTTGCTCTACTCTGGACCTTCTCCAGTGCTGTTATGTCTTTATGGAGACCAAAACTGCACCCAGGACTCCAGATGAGGCCTCACCAGTGTGTTATAAAGCCTGAGCAGAACCTCCTGTGACTTGTACTCCGCACATCAAGGCGCTATATAACCTGACAGTCTGTTAGCCTTCTTAATGGTTTCTGAACACTGTCGGGAAGTTGATAGCTTAGAGTCCACTACGACTCCTAAATCCTTCTCATAAGGTGGACTCTCTAGACTAGAAATGATGACTTAACTAGAAACGTTTTATGTAACTAACAAGTCTTTGTTCCACCTGAAGCTACACATCAGCATTGATCAGGTAGTATGGTTGCCAGTATTCACTTGTACTTTGCTTATTGTTATTATTTTATGAATATTATCAATAATACATTATTTAAAGTTGTAACTTCACTCCTGCTTGTCTTTTACGCTGTGTAATTGCCTGAGGTTACAGATGTAGAAGGGACAGTGGTGGGAAGTTTTAAAGTTCAAAAGTGTTAAGTCTATGGAATTTGGGGCATTCTGACAAAGGCTACACATTAAAGAATACAAAAAGGGAAAGCTGAGTTAATATAGAACTCCACGAAGGCAAAGCAGCAGGTCGTGTTCGCTGCAGAACATTTGGCGTCGTCCGTTAGACTTCTGCAGCTGTGGTTGCAGGCAAAGAAGGTCCTTAGCAGGACGGGGGGGTCCAGCGTGAAACATAAGCAATGCTGGCAGGCCTGACACTTGGCAACTCCTTTTGCTTCACACCAGTGCACCTCTTCCAATTTCAACATGGAGTTACCTGCACCTTTTCACACATCTTCTCGAATGTTGATGCATCCTGGTACTTGATTTGCCATCAGAAGAGTCCCACCGCCAGTTTTGTTCCACCTCTGTCTTTTCAGATCTGCTCCTCCCAGGCGTCTGCAGTCTGCCCAGCCCGTCTATGATCTACGCCAACAACGAGATCAGTCTGGAGGACATTGACATCTACGGCTTTGACTATGACCACACTTTGGCCCACTACTCCACTTGCCTGCACAGACTGATCTTTGAAGCAGCGAGAGACATCCTGGTTGAACAGTATAAAGTAAGACGTACTCTTTGAATTTTTTCTCTGAAGGAATGTTTGCTGTCAAAAGCGGAGAGCGTTGGCTTGGCCAGCCACCCTGAACTGAGTAGGGGCTCTGAGCGTTTTTGTTAAAGTGTCACCTCAGCCTGAATCATGTGGGTTTAGGGTAAGGTGTGCAGGCATCAAGTCTATTATTCTCCACTACAAGTGGTTATTAAATGAATATGAAGCACCCTTTGCTAGCCCTGATAATAAACTCTTTATTATTTTACTCCTTTCACCTGCCATTTGTCATCACGTCAAAGTTCTGGAGTGACACAGTGCTGCCTTATCACTCTAAGAGACTGGATCTGCAAGAACTTTGCATGTTCTGAATTTGTCTTCACGGCGTCTTTGTTTTTTATTTATTTATTTATTTTCATATGCCAGTTGTGTTCAGTTAATTGGCATCTCTTAAACTGGCCCGATGTTGCTGGGGAGTGCCCAGTAGGTACCGATCCTGAGAATGGAAGGCACACTTGAACTCTGATGGAGTTCAGTCATACAGGGCCCTTGGGTCATTGGAAAAAGACCAAATGTGTGTTAGTGAGTGGTGGTCAAAGCCCATTTGAAGCCCTGGGGGGGGAGATGGTGCCCCTCGGTGTCCAGAGCTAGTACTATTAGACTTAGACGACCCTCATCCCCCTCAGTGTCCCTAGTGTGCATAAATGGTGCCCTTCTGTGTACATACTGCACACTTTGTAACATTCCTATTTTTTTTTGGGGGGGGGGGGGTTGGCTGCTCCTTGCCACCCCCCAGCAAGATGCCATCCCAGAATGGCTGCCCCCAGGGCACCCATACCTCAATCGGCCATGGGTGCCAGAATCTCTGGGGCAATCAAATTTGTGCAAGGTGGTCACACACGTCAGGCTGGAGCTCCGTCCAGAGGTCTCCTCATCCCATTGTAGGTGGGCCGTGGCCGACCCCGGACGAAGCCCCCAGGCGATATGTCGAGCACGCTTGTTTCACAGCAGCAGTATCATAAGTGGATCATGGCCGACCCTGGTGGAAAGCCCATCCACCGGTTTGATGATCGCGCTCCATTTACTGCGGCAGCATTGCAGGTGGGTCGCAGCCGACCCTGGACGAGCTCCCCAAGGCCCACCCTGACGGCACTGCATTGATGACTACACTTGATTCATCTGACCCTCAGATGGTTTGGTGATCACGTGAGACCACTTCATCCCACTCTGATGATTGATGGAGGGGGACCCCCACCGGGTCACGAACAAACTGACACCACAAATGTTGGGAAACCCGTCATTAGAGAGTCTTCTTCTGTTGATCAGCATCAAAAAAGCCAAACCAAACCCCCTGGGATTCAGTGTTTTAGAACAATAAAATGAAGTGAAAACGTCTAAGGGGGCTGTATTTGCGTGAATGTATATTTCTATATTTCTGTGTATGTTTATGTGCAGGTTTCGCAGCAGTCGCTATCGCTGCCTGTCATCCAGCTTCTTGATTTCTAACCTCCATGTGTTTTTTGCATGTCCTCCTCATGACTGTATGGGTTTGTCTCGGGTTTCTCTCATTTTCTTTTCAAAGACGAGCGTCTGAAGGTGACTGGAGGCTCACGTCCCCATGAAGGACTGGCACCCAGTCCGGGGTTTGTTCTTACCCTGAACAACCCAAGATGGTGGGCTTTGCTCCAACACCCCCTGTGACTCCGAGTTCCATTAACTCTTTGAGTGCTGAATATCCATCTATCCATTCTCCAACCTGCTATATCCTAACTATAGGGTCACGGTGGTCTGGTGGAGCCAATCACAGCCAACACGGGGTGCAAGTCAGGAAACAAACCCCAGGCAGGGCGCCAGCCCACTGCAGGGCACACACACCCACACACCAGGGACAATTTAGAATCGCCAGTCCACCTAACCTGCATGTCTTTAGACTGTGGGAGGAAACCCACGCAGACACGGGGAGAACATGCAAACTCCACGCAGGGAGGACCCAGGAAGTGAACCCGGGTCTCCTAGCTGCGAGGCAGCAGCGCTACCCACTGCACCACTGTGCCGCCCCGGGCTGAATATTTTTTCCAAAAAAATCAGTTTTCTGAAAAGCACACAAAGAAACGGTTTCACACATAAGTCAATACAGTATAAAACGTCTGTTGCTATGTGCTGCGGCTGCTGTTGGCGCATATTTGGCATCTCTGGTGGCAGTGACTGCATGGGGGCACCTCAGTGGTCAGCAGGAATGCACGGTGTGCCAGCTGCCTGGCTGTCTTCACACTGCAGGTGGTTGGCGGTCGCAGGGTGACGCAATATGGTTTGTACCTCTTGTCATCGTAAGTGGTGGTCCTCCCAGGCAAACACTGCTGAAGGCGCATCGGCTCCACGAAAGTGTTCAGCACCGCGATCAGCTGGGGACCGATCACATGATGCTGGTGCCTCAGATCACTTGCTTCAAACTTGGAGTCCGACGAGTAACTTTCCTTCTAGCAACGAGAGTCGGACTAAAACGTAAGGGTGAGTTTTGTTGCAGTTTACAGCCGATTACCGTCCTCCAGTCCTGAATTTTGACAAAAGTCGATATCAACGCTGAAAGAGTTAAGCGGGTTTGAGAATCTTGCGCTATGCTCTGTGTGTAATGTGTTTGTTTTTTTTTCCCTTTAGTATCCAAGAGGTATTCGGAGTTGTGAATATATTCCCAACTTTGCTATAAGAGGTCTCCATTATGATATTAAGAAGGTAACCTTTGACCGTCTCGTATTTTACATTATGTGCGTAAGAATTGCCTAAACTCCGGCAATATTAACAAGCACAGCTTTGACTTTCTGCCAAGGTTTGTTCTCTGGCTTACATTTATTTTGCTTTCAAAGATTATTTCTGGTTTGAAATGGTTGTTTTTGCACACGTTTGTGTTTTTATGTCATTTTTGTTAAAATTGTTACGTTTATTATATGACATTTATGTCTTGTGTATTCATGTTTGCCCCAGTTCCTTGTTCTCTGTGGGTGGAGCCCTAAGAGGCGGGGCCATCTTGATGTCACCACGGATGGACCGCCCACCCAACCCAGTCTTTATATTTCAGGTCACTCAGAGGCTCATTTAGGTTTTTGCGGTGACTTTCCTTACGCTTTATCTTTTGTCTTCTTTCTCTTCTTTAAGATTCAGACCTGTTAGCGTTGAGTGGCCTTTCTAGGCAAACCCGTTTTGCTCTTTTTCTTAATTGTCTTTCACTTTTTGATTATTTAGTAATTGCTTTGGAATTTAAATGTAAGTGTTTTGCCCTTATCCTTTTAAGCCAGTGATTCAGAGCTTCCTTCTCTCTGGAAAGGTGTTTTTTATTTTAATTTTTAAAGTGGGCACGGTGGCACAGTGGGTAGCGCTGCTGCCTCGCATTTAGGAGACCTGGGTTTCACTTCCCGGGTCCTCCCTGCGTGGAGTTTGCATGTTCTCCCCGTGTCTGCGTGGGTTTCCTCCCACAGTCCAAAGACATGCAGGTTAGGTGCATTGGCCATCCTAAGTTGTCCCTAGTGTGTGCTTGGTGTGTGTGTGTGTGCCCTAAGGTGGGCTGGCGCTGTACTTGGCGATGTTTATATCCAAGTTTATAGTCCTATGAAAAAGTTTGGGAACTCCTCTCAGCCTGTATAATAATTGACTCTCCTTTCAACAAAAAAGATAACAGTGGTATGTCCGTCATTTCCTAGGAACATCTGAGTACTGCAGTGTTTTCCGAACAAAGATTTTTAGTGACGCAGTATTTAGTTGTATGAAATTAAATCAAATGTGAAAAACTGGCTGTGCACAAATGTGGGTCCCCTTGTCATTGTGCCGATCTGAATGCCTGTCACTGCTCAATGCTGATTACTTGATTGGATGAGCTTGTTACGCCTTGAACTTCATAGACAGGAGTGTCCAATCATGAGAGAAGGTATTTAAGGTGGTCAGTTGCAAGTTGTGCTTCCTTCCCTTTGACTCTCCTCTGAAGAGTGACAGACAGCATGGGATCCTCAAAGCAACTCTCCAAAGATCTGAAAACAAAGATTGTTGAGTCTCCTGGTTTAGGGGAAGGCTACAAAAAGCCATCTCAGAGGTTTAAACTGTCAGTTTCAACTGTAAGGAATGAAATCAGGAAATGGAAGACCACAGGCACAGTTGCTATTAAACCAACTCAGCAGGTCTGGCAGGACAAGAAAAATACAGGAGCGGCATATGTGCAGGATTGTGAGAATGGTGACAGACAACCCACAGATCACCTCCAAAGACCTGCAAGAACATCTCGCTGCAGATGGTGTATCTGGACATCGTTCTACAATTCAGCACATCTGTATGGCAGGGTGATGAGAAAGAAGCCCTTTCTGCACTCACGCCACAAACAGAGTCGCTTGTTGTATGGCAATGCTCATTTAGACAAGCCAGGTTCATTTTGGAACAAAGTGCTTTGGACTGACGAGACACAAATGGAGTTATTTAGTCATAACAAAGTGTCATTTTGCTTGACTTCTCGTGACAGAACGTAAAAAATCTGATGAACATGAGGAGGCCATTCAGTCCATCAAGCTCCTTTGTTTAGCTCAAAGCTAAGCGGTCCCAATGTCTCATCCAGATGGATCTCAGGGTTTCTCCTTCCCACAACTCCTTGCATAAACAGAGATAGCCCAGTCATTTCAGGCAGCAGCACTAACTGCTGTGCCGCCAGACTGCAAGATGAGTCTGCTAGCCCTGCTTTTCCACAGCACTGATGGCCTTTGGGGTTTGTTTTATTCGTTTCAGAGTCTACTGATGAAGATCGATGCTTTCCATTACGTTCAGCCTGGTACTGCCTACAGGTAACGTGCCTTCTCGTGACACACACCTGATGAACGTCCAACATTGTGTTTCAAACTTTTGTTTTGGATGGAGAAATTATCTCTCATCTCACCTTTATGCCCTAGTGGTGGTGACATCATAAACCAAGCACTTGCTGTCATTTTTTTCTTAGTGATGTTGTGGCAGCTGCTATGTGAAAAACAAAATGGCATAAGAAAAAGATACAAATACTTCACCTGCGTTAAATAAAATTTGAAATCAAAATCCAAAAAAAGAAGATCAGAAAAACATAACAGGAAATTCATTAAAAAATCCATCCATCCGTCTTCTAAGCCCACTTTATTCAAAGTGACACCGCTTCATAACAGCAGTTAGTGGCCTTACTTAAGCGTCAGTGCCCTGGATTTGAATCCTGGGGCCGACGTCACCGATCAGGCGCATCCCACATCCCCCAATACGCGGTGTGAGCGGGTAGGTGAGTGGGCCCTGTGATGGACAAGTCGCTTCGATCGGCTTTACCTCCACTCCTGATTAGCAGGTCAGGAAGGGGAAGGACGGGTGGAGCTTTATATACAGTAAGTTAAGGTAAAAAAAATGCCATTATTTTCTTTTTCCAACAGAGGCCTTCAACCCGTAGCAGATGAGGAGGTGATTGAAATGTACGGAGGGACAAAGCATATCCCGCTTTACCACATGAGTGACTTCTATGGCAAAGTACGTCGTCCCACGTTCAGACCGCACGACCCTTTCTTGCTTGTGTTTCATCGCTTTCTCAGGAAACGACGGATGAGCTTCCTTTTGTTTCTGTTTCTCTAAGACTGAAAGCTACACAAAAAGGCAGCAGTTTTGTTCTTGACGATGAAAAGGTGAAATATGAAGGTGGAGACCAGAAAGGCCGACACACTTGGGGGTACAAAGTCGTGGAGGCCGTTCAGTCCAGATCAATTCAGATTATTCTTGAATAGTGGTACAACCTCACAACACATGGATAGATACGAGAGGGGCTAAATAATAGATTGATAGATAGCTAGTGGGCGGCACGGTGGCGCAGTGGGTAGTGCTACTGCCTCGCAGTTAGGAGACCCGGGTTCGCTTCCCTGGGTGGAGTTTGCATGATCTCCCCGTGTCTGCGTGGGTTTCCTCCCACAGTCCAAAGACATGCAGATTAGGGGCATTGGCGATCCTAAATTGTCCCACGTGTGTGCTTGGTGTGTGTGTGTGTGCCCTGCGGTGGGCTGGCGCCCTGCCCGGGGTTTGTTTCCTGCCTTGTGCCCTGTGTTGGCTGAGATTGGCTCCACCAGACCCCTGTGACCCTGTAGTTAGGATATAGTGGGTTGAATGATGGATAGATAGATAGATAGATAAAATACACTTTCTATATACTATATATACACCGTATAGTCCCTGTTTATTTTGGTAATGGTATACAAAGGCTCTCGAGACTCCAGCATGTACTGTATATACTGTAAGAAATTTACTTAACAGAGAGCATATCATACAAGATATTAATCACAGATATGTTAGTAGTTGTTTGTTGAGACAAAGCGTTTATAGATTTGAAAACACGAGATCATCTTTAGCATAAAACTGATAGCAGGAAAATCTCAGGCAATCGCCTGTTCTTGAAAGTAAAGTAGCATGATCTTAACCTGGTATGGAGACTCAAGGTCAGAGACTGCATTCTAGGCAAGAACTAGCGTACTTTAAAGCACAGAGACAAAAATCAGGGAAAAAATGACATTTTATTTTGGTAATCTTATGGCATGATTTCAAGGATAATTTGAACAGAGCTCTTAAAACAAGAATAGCTTATTTAAAACAGTTAGAAAAACCTTGTGAGTCTAAGATGCTAAAGTTTAATAGAAAAGATTTTCTGCAACCTTGATAGATAGAGAGAGAGACATGAAAACACTATATAACATATAGATTGATAGATATGAAAGGCACTTTATAAATTATAGATATTTTAGTGTAGTCGGCAGGATTAGATAGATAGGTATGAAAGGCACTGTATGATAGATAGATAGACAGACAGATATGAAAGACACTACACTATATAACATAGCAATAGATAAATATGAAAGACACTATATAACATAGCAATAGATAAATATGAAAGGCACTATATAACATATAGTTATTTTAGTATAGTCGGGAGGATTACATAGATAGGTATTAAAGGCTCTATGTGATAGATAGATAGATATGAAAGGTACTATATAACAGATGAATATTTTAGCGTAGTCGGCAGGATTAGATAGCTTTTGCAGGTCACCATATAACACATAACAGAGGCTGTCTGTCTCCCCGTCTCCTTTCATACTGATGCCCCAACCTGACACCCTTCTGTGGCGCAGAGCACACATACAGGATGTTCTGCCCTCTGGTGGCCACTTTACTACCGCAGTGGCAAATGCAGGAACTCTTTTGCTGTCAGTTTCATTCTCTCTTGTCTCTCTTCTTGCCTCTTTTGTGCAGCAGGACTCTCTTTTTGGTTAGATGGTTCAAAAAAAGATTCTGGTTATCCCCAGTCTTCTCCTCCTCCTCGTTCCAGGGTCCCGCCATCAAGCAGTTTATGGACATTTTCTCCCTCCCTGAAGTGACTTTGTTGTCCTGTGTGAACGACTATTTTCTCCGCCACAACATTGACTTTGACCAGGTGCACCTTTTCAAAGACGTCACAGTAAGTGGAGTTTGCTGCAGTCTTGCTGTGTCTGACACTTACTGTGGATTCAGAAAGCCTTTAGACCCCTGGACTTTCTGCCCAGTTTATTGTGTTGTGGATTTCATTTTAAATGTATTAATATTTGTGCAAAAATGGTAAACGTATTCATTTCAAATGAAATGTAAAAAACGATAAAGTCTGCAGAAATGGAAGGGGTCGGAGAACTTTCTGAATCCGCTGTAAATGGGCAGACTTAATAGTCACCCTGCTATTGCTCACATTCCTCTTGTTGCAGTTGGAATTTGTGTTTAGTTTTGATGTTAAATAAAAGATTATTAAGTAATGGTCTGTTTGGCTTCGGCCACCGCAAGAACGAATTGTTGACTGAGTGATAGGAAGCTTGAACTTGCATAATCACCTTCTGTTTGATAAACCACTGTGTGTGTGTGTGTGTGTATGAGTGTGTGTCTGTGTGTGTGCACATGT
>JANRMT010062840.1:51585199-51608161 GCA_026402145.1 Polypterus bichir lapradei | reverse complement strand
TATATATATATATATGTGTGAGTACGCATGTGTGTGTGTGTGTGTGTGCATGTATTGCAGTACCGGTTTGGTGGTCTGGCAGAAGGCTGAGTGTGCTTGTGTCGTGTTACCCCCACAGTGAGTTCCCCTGCTTTGTGTTGATTTTCCTTTCTTTTGTTCATTTTAAACTATTGTTTTTCATGTGCTTATTGTATTTCTTTATTCTTTGCTAGGATTGTTCTGTTTATTTATTTCTTTATTTCCTACCATCTCTAATGTGTCCCTTGTGTTTTGTGGGCGGAAGCCCAAGAGTTGGGGCCACCCTGACTTCACCGCTGTCTGGCCCCCCCCTCAGCCTTTCTACTCAACAGCGTGACGCTGACACCACCAAGCTTCACCGCTGGACTGGTCCCGTTCAGGTGATGAGCTGTGCCTCGTTTCCTCCAGACGTGACGCTTAGCGTTGAGGCCAAAGAGTTCCATCTTGGTTTCATCACGTCGGGGAGCCTTGTTGCAAAGTCCAAAGGGGCTTTCATGTGTCATCTGCCAGAAAGTTCAGATTAGTGGAGTGCTGTGGTGGTGGTTCTCCTGCCATCTCCACCCCAGGCTCTCTGGAGCTCAGGCAGTTCTTGGTCACCTCTCTTACCAAGGCCCTTCTTCTGCCGATTGCCAGCTCTTAGAAGAGTGGTGGCCATACCAAACCATGGAGGCCGCTTTGCTCTTGGGAACCTTCAATGATTTTGTCACCTTCCCCAGATCTGTGACTCCGCATAATTCTGTCTCTAAGCTCTGCAGGCAAGTCCTTTGACCTTCTGGCTTGGTGTCTGCTCAACTGTGGCTGTGTGCCTTTCCTAATCAGTCCAATCAACTGAAATGACCACAGGTGGACTCCAAACAAGGTGAAGAAACATATATATATATATACTGTATATATAGTATCAAAGGCCCAACACAGACAGACGCAGGAGGCACACTTCCCCGTTCCCACAGGCACAACACAGTCCCAATAAGCACCAGACACACACAATACTTTTCCCTTCTTTATGTCCTCCATGCCTCTCTGGCAAGCTTAGTCCCTCTCCTCCCAACTCTGGCTCCCGGAGTGGTGGCTGCTGGTCCCTTTATTAGCCCACCCGGAAGTGCTCCAGGTGTTTGATGACCCATTTCCTGCTGCACTTCCGGGTGTGGTGGAAGAACCGCCCACATTGGCTCAGGAACCAGTGCAGTGCCCCCTGGTGGCACCCCCTGATCCCAACAGGGCTGTAATGAACTCCAATTCCCATGAAGCCCTGCGGGAGTCCGAGGTATCACTGCCATCTAGTGGTCCAGGGGGGAAGTGATGCTCTGTCCACACTTGCTCCCCCAGGTCCTTCCAAGGCAGAGGTGTCCCAGCCAGGCAGGGGCCCTGGCCACCCATGACAACATATAAAAAAAGATAACAAGGCGACAGAAAAAGGACTGGGGTGGCCACCCGTATACTTGATACAAATGCGAATAAACTGAGCAGTCATAAGGTCTTTGCAGACTGAACTGACTGAGAACAAGATGGCGTTTTTATAGGTGGGCTGGAGGAAGTGGTGTCACTGAGCACAGTGATGTCATATGGTGGGGGGGGGGCAGTACCAGAAGTGATGTCACTGGGGCCAGAACAGGTTTAGGCGGGACAGGAGATCTGCAGGAGGAAGATAGAAAGGGTCAGTGCCCAATGCCACCCCCTGGTTTGGCATGAAATTGCCATCTTTTGATCCCCATTAGCTGCATCCGACTTGCACGTGTGTGACAATATCTGAGTCCATCCATCCATCCATTATCCAACCTGCTATATCCTAACTATAGGGTCACGGGGGTCTGCTGGAGCCAATCCCAGCCAACACAGGGCACAAGGCAGGAAACAAACCCTGGGAAGGGCGCCAGCCCACCACAGGGCACACACACCAGGGACAATTTAGGATCACCAACGTACCTAACCTGCATGTCTTTGGACTGTGGGAGGAAACCCACGCAGACACGGGGAGAACATGCAAACTCCACGCAGGGAGGACCCGGGAAGCGAACCCAGACGGGTCTCCTAACTGCGAGGCAATATCTGGGTCATTGTTTTTCATTTAACGTGGGAGCCCCCTTTTTGTGTATCCTGGTCCAGCTGCACCATTTGAAGTTTTGCACCACATGGACCTTGGTAAATTTCTGTGGTGCCCCCCCCCCTGATGCCCTAAGTATGTGCTTATTTTGCTTAACCCAGCCTTGCGAGAATAGCAGTTGGAGCTCACGAGTGCCCAACAGACATTAAACGGCAAACAGCAAAAGAAGCCTCATGGGTTTAGGACCTCAACAGGGCAGCCCGAAGAGGGCCATGATTAATGTTTCACTTTGCCGCCTTCAGACGTGTCTCCCTTTAACCCTGAGCCACTTAATTCTACCGAGGGTAGCATTGCTTGGTACAGTTTGCTGGCGCAAGTCAACATTATTATTAATAGCGGCCTTTGAGCCAACACAAACAGACCTTATAGGGGAGCTGGGCTTGGCACCTCTTAGGAAAAAAAAAGAAGCCACGGACGCGCAGGTTTTGGAACACTCCTATGCTGCCTTCTCGGGTGTTTGTTTGATTGATGACGGCCGTGCCATTCGCCGTGAACTCAGGAAAGCCGTACCGAGGAGATGTGCGGATGTTTTAGTTCAGCGCTCGGCCTGGTTTACACAATCCAGCGTCGGTGTTTGGCTGCGGCGTCAGCCTCCGTGACGAGCTCCAGACACAGGCGGTAACGTCAGAGTGGCCTCAAACAGGAGAGCCGTTTCACTTGCAACGTACCATGGGGTGCGGCGCTCCGGGTGTGCGCCCAGGGGCCCGTGATGGCAAGGGGCCTTTGCACCAACGATTGAGTATCCATGAGTCGAAATGATCAAGAGGGATTTGGGCGGGGGGGGGGGTCGATAAAGTGCCTGCAATAAATGCCCCCCGTGTCTGTGCGCCGCATTGTGAAGGTTTGATCAGCTCTCTGTTAAGGAGCTAAGTGACCCAGGGGCCTGTGGGGGGCTGAATGCCACCTTGATTGGACCCTATTACCTATATATATATATATATATATATATACTGTATATATCTATATCTATATCTATATCTATATATATATATATATATATAAATATAATATATTGTCACAGACATCATAAAGGTTTGGGGTAGCCACCCGTATATTGTTTCCCGGCTGCAAAATTGAAGTAAATTGAACAGAGGTGTTCACAGGTTTGAGTCCAAAATAGTACTGATATTATGGAGATACCGGAAGTGATGTTGTCAGGACAGGAAGTGACATCATCACCCGCACTGGTGCCAGAAACCGGGAGTGTCGTCATCGGGACTAGAAGTGACGTTGTCATTTGCGCCAGAACCCTGTGGGATTTCCCGTGAATGTTCTGCGAGAGATTGAGAGAGACAGTCAGCGCACACCCGCCGCTATTCTTTAGGCCTATCAGGTGTCATGTGTGTGACAATATATATATATAAAATCCACCGTCCATCTGTCTGTCTGTCCGCTTTTCACCAAAGACCTACTTAACGGATTTAGATCGGGTTTTTTCTATAATTTGCTTGAACATTCCGGTTGATTTTGCGACTTCTCTCATCACGCTAAGTATCAGAGTTCGCTTGCGGCACCGATTTATAAGCGTGAATCCGAGTGACACACTGCGGGCCGAGGGGAGGGGGGGGAAGTGGGCGGGACCTCAGGAGTAGGGAGCTGGGCGGGGCCTCCCTCACTCACACGCCAGCCTCCGTTCAAGTCGCTCTACTTCTCGCCACGTACCTCGCCTCTGCTTAGCTAGCGATACCAGTTTGTTCGGCAGACGTTATCGTGTAGAGATTGTTAAGGAGTAACGTTTGACGTTTTTGAGAGAGGGAGATCAGAGCCACGTGTGTTTTAGATGGTCGCTGCTCATTGCCATAGATATCACGGCCACGTGCTTGTCTCCCCACACGGGGGACGCGCTCCCGTTAGAGCTGAACACGATCAGATGCCGTGCCAACTTTTGACGTTAGAACGTACCTACTTTCCGCTTGGCCGGAATTCCATTTTATTTAATTGATTTTTACAGTTTGTCCTGTTTCACTATGTGGGCAGAGCCGCGGGGGACAGCTAGTTTATTACATACAACTAGCTGTGTAAGGCTGTGCTGTAAAGTCTGAACTCCTAGAAACTATTATAATTGTCAGAAAAAACATTGAAACACAGAGTCGCCGTTTTTGTTTTGTGGACGTGCTCGCCCACCTAGTCTATCAGTGGCTAAGCGAGTTTCTCTCTCCTTTGTCTTTCCTCGGCTCTTTCACTTTGGTGATGGAGTCGCTTTCTTTCAGCTTCATTCTGTAGCCTCGTCTTTCTTTCTTCTTCCGACTCGTTAACTTGGGGTCACCTTGCTGGCTCTTTGAGGTTCATGCTGTAGCCTCGCACTTCCAGGTACACACACTTCCATGCGTAGAAGTTTATATATAAGAAGTGTCTACTGAAGTTCTGCACAAACAATCCAAATGTCTCCTTAGTGCTGTCTCTAGTCTGGTTTTGCTCCACATACTGCCATTACAACATTACGAGTGATTTTAGATCCTAGGCGACCCAAGAGATATTCCAAACTTTTTGCCCCACATAGTTGGAGTTTTGACCACAAGGGGGCACCACTGATGCTCCAAACCTCTGACACAAGATCACCGAACACAGTCCTGAGTTCAAATAGGCAAATAGCTCACCGAGTGTACACAGCCAAACACACCACAAATCTTTGTCTTCTCCTTCTGCTTCTCCTGTTGAGTGTTGCCTGCTGCCTCCCGATTCTGACTCAACTGGATGGATGGGGCTGGAGAAAGTCCGATGAAAGCACTGGGACTGGAGAAAGTCCGATGAAAGCACTGCTGGGTCAAGCAGAAGCCCCAAAAAATCCTGAGATCATGAATCCCCCACAGCACCAACTGGCAGCGCCCACGGGATGCAGCAGGGCTGATTCACAGCACCACAACTCCCATCATGCTTTGCCAGTGTCTACATGGTAATCGAGGTCCTGGGATACTGCTGTCTACTGGAATCAGGATCAACAGATTCTGAAATAGGAGCAAAAACTGAGTCTCATACTCATCCCGGATGGGATGCTTGGCCACCGCTGTCCTCCCAGTCCGGCTTCCCTTCTCAGCAATCCTGCCAGGCACTTACAGAGTGGAGAATATCCCTAAAATGTCTCCTCGCAAACAAGGATCTTTCTTTCTTTCTTTCTTTCTTTCTTTCTTTCTTTCTTTCTTTCTTTCTTTCTTTCTTTTTTAGGTCACGCCTGGCTCTGTCATTTACCTTCTGCTCAGCGTGTGGCGTCATTGATGGCTTGTGCTTGTCATTGCAGGATGCGGTTGGAGACGTTCACACGAAAGGCTTGATGTACCAGTGGATCGAGGATGACATAGGTGAGAAAGGGCCACTTCATTTATTTCATGTTTTAATACTCAGTTTGTTGCTTTGAATTCTGGTCATGATCGATTCGGATTCTTTAGATGATGTCTTTATTTATTTAGTCATACATGTAATTCCATCTATGATCAATCATTTGGAATTGGGGGTAATTGGAAAAGGAGTTAATTAGCAGCAAAAACAGGTCACTAATTAGCAAAAGGGTTAAAATGAAAACCTGCAGCCACTGCGGCCCTCCGTGACCGGAGTTGGGGGTCCCCTGCTTTAACGCTTGGGGCTCGCAGTCCACGAAAGACTGATGGTGCCTGCCCGGGTGGTGCTGAGCCCAGCATTCATGGGTGAGGTTTGTCGACTGTGATGCGTCTTCTCCAGAGATGTTTTTCTTTCTTCAGCTGCTCATTTCATTTAACTAAACTGTGAGTGAGAATTTCTCATGGCTGTTTATTTTACAGGACCTTTCCCACCGTGTTTACATCCCGCTTCCGGTAATAAAATGCGATAATATGACCCACAAACAGTGACTTACATTTTCCAATGCTGCGTCCCGTGTCCTTTGCGCTGGCCCACTCGCTCCTTAGACATCACGTTTAGTTTAATAACGCAGTGCGCCTTTACAGAAACAGAGCTGGCCAGGCTTATATAGTTGTGCTTGAACGTTTGTGAACCCTTTAGAATTTTCTGTATTTGTGCATAAATATGACATAAAACATCATAAGCTTTTCACTCAAGTCCTAAAAGTAGATAAAGAGAAACCAGGTAAACAAATGAGACAAAAATATTAGACTTGGTCATTTATTTATTAAGGAAACTGATCGAATATTACATATTTGTGAGTGGCAAAAGTATGTGAACCTCACGGATTAGCAGTTAGTTTGAAGGTGAAATTCAAGTCCCGTGTTTTCAGTCAATGGGATGACAATCAGGTGTGAGTGGGCACCCTAATCCTAACCCTAACCTAATCCTAACCCTAATTTTATTTAAAAAACAGAGATCTACAGTATCAAAGTCTGCTCTTCACAACACACGTTTGTGGAAGTGTATCATGGCACGAACAAAGGAGATTTCTGAGGACCTCACAAAAAGACTTGTTGAAGCTCATCAGGCTGGAAAAGGTTACAAAACCATCTCTAAAGAGTTTGGACTCCACCAATCCACAGTCAGACAGATTGTGTACAAATGGAGGAAATTCAAGACCATTGTTACCCTCCCCAGGAGTGGTCGACCAACAAAGATCACTCCAAGAGCAAGGCACACGTGTAATAGTCAGCGAGGTCACAAAGGACCCCAGAGTAACTTCTAAGTAACTGAAGGCCTCTCTCACATTGGCTAATGTTCATGTTCACGAGTCCACCATCAGGAGAACACCGAACAACAATGGTGTGCATGGCAGGGTTGCAAGGAGAAAGCCACTGCTCTCCAAAAAAAACATTGCTGCTCGTCTGCAGTTTGCTAAAGATCACGTGGACAAACCAGAAGGCTATTGGAAGAACGTTTTGTGGACGGATGAGACAAAAATAGAACTTTTTGGTTTAAACGAAAAGCGTTATGTTTGGAGAAAGGAAAACACTGCAGTCCAGCATAAGAACCTTATACCATCTGTGAAACATGGTGGCGGTAGTATCAGGGTTTGGGCCTGTTTTGCTGCATCTGGGCCAGGACGGCTTGCCTTCATTGATGGAACAATGAATTCTGAATTATATCAGAGAATTCTAAAGAAAAATGTCAGGACATCTGTCCATGAACTGAATCTCAAGAGAAGGTGGGTCATGCAGCAAGACAACGACCCTAAGCACACAAGTCGTTCTACCAAAGAATGGTTAAAGAAGAAGAAAGTGAATGTTCTGGAATGGCCAAGTCAAAGTCCTGACCTTAATCCAATCGAAATGTTGTGGAAGGACCTGAAGAGAGCAGTTCATGTGAGGAAACCCACCAACATCCCAGAGTTGAAGCTGTTTTGTACGGAGAAATGGGCTCAAATTCCTCCAAGCTGGTGTGCAGGAATGAGCAAAAGTTACTGGAAACGTTTAGTTGCAGTTATTGGGGAGTCACACCAGATACTGAAAGCAAAGGTTCACATACTTTTGCCACTCACAAATATGTAATGTTCGATAATTTTCCTCAATAAGTAAATGACCAAGTATAATATTTTTGTCTCATTTATTTAACTGGTTTCTCTTTATCTACTTTTAGGACTTGAGTGAAAATCTGATGATGTTTTAGGTCATATTTATGCAGAAATATCGAAAATTCTAAAGGGTTCACAAACTTTCAAGCACAACTGTAGAGGTTTTTTTTTTCCCATTGAAGTCATTTGGATTAGAAGGTTGAAGATAAGGCTGGTAAATAAAGACTATCAAGCCAAGTCTGTATCCATTTTTCATTTTCAGAGTCGCTTGAAAGCATTCAGACCCCATTTCGCTTTCTACACATTTTATTTAGTTGCGGATTTCATTTTAAATTTATACACTTTCCATCAATCTACACCCAATAACCCATAATGACAACATTTTCAGAAAGATTTGCAAATTTCTTCAAAATCCAAACCTGAAATCTCCCATTCCTTGAAGTATTACGACCCTTAGCTGTGAACCACTAAATTGTGCTCAGGTGCCTTCTGTTTGCTTTCGTTCTCCTTGAGATGTTTCTAGAATTTGATTAGAGACCACCTATGGCCAACGGAACTGACTGGACGTCGTTTAGATTGGCACACGTGGAGCTGCAGATAGAGGGTCCTACAATTCACATTCCACATCAGGAAGTCCAAGGAACTTCTCTGTAGACTTCCAGGATCAAACTGGGGTGAGGCACAGCATCAGGCCAAGGGGATCAAACCATTTGTAAAGCTTTGATGTGTTCCCAAGAGCACAGTGGTCTTGAAAATTTTGAAATGGAACAAGTTTGGAACCATCTTGAGTTGGCCATCCAGACAAAAATGAGTAACCAGACAAGAAGGGCCTCAGTCAGGGAGAGGAGCAAAAACCCAATGGCCATTTTAGCAGAGCTTTAGAAGTCCTATGCTGAAATGAGAGAACCTGTTGAAAGGACGACCATCTCAGCAGCACTCCGTCAATCAGGCGTTTATGGTTGAGGGGCTAAAGAGTTGACTAAAAAGGTGTTTGATGATCTGGAATCTGAGAGCACGAGGAACAAGACCTGTCTGTCCTGGAGGAGGAGGTTGGGAGTGTGCACTGATTACAGCACGTTGCCTCACCCACCACATGGCGAACCCCCTGGATTGAGATCTGAGTGCAGTCGTGCAATGGGTGACTTCTCAGCAGCACAGTGTGAGGTGCCAATCCTGCCACCAACCCCCAGGTTTTCCCTGCAAGTTGGAGGACCTGCTTGCAGGACTGGATGCAGATTAACGTCATACTCTGGATAAAGCAATTGCTGGTTAAGGACCTTGCTCAGGGGCCCAACGGAGTAGAGTCCCTTCTGGTGTTTATGGGATTCGAACTGGCAACCTTCCAACTGCTGGCATAGATCCCCAGCCTCAGTGCCACCACTGATGAGGCAAAAATTGAACTCTTTGGGCAGAACCTCAGCGTTTCTTCCAGTTGATTCTGGGGTCCATCAGGGGTCTGTTTTTGCACCTACTCTGGTCAATGCTTGCATGGACTGGGTGTCGGGCAGGGTCCTGGGGTCCAGTGGCTGTAGGGCATCTGTTGGTGAAGAGAGATTCACTGATCTTGACTTTCCGATGATGCTGTGATCTTCACAGAGTCAATGGAGGCTCTGATGGGGGCTCTCTAGAGACTGAGTGAGGGGTCTGAGGGTTTGGGCTTGCGAGGGTCCTGATAAAAACCAGCAATCCAGGCCTTTAATGAACTCTTGGGCATGGCCATCAGCAGTGTGTCTGTCTGCGGAGAGAGTGTGGACCTTGTTGAGAGGTTTACTTACTTCGGCAGTGACATTCATGACTCTGGTGACTCTTCCTATGAAGTCAGTAGATGGACTGGGAGAGCATGGGGGGTCATGAGGTCTCTGTAAAGGGGTGTGTGGCGCTCCTGATATCTCTGCAAAAGGACGAAGGTCCAAGTCTTTTAGAGTCCTGGTGCTCCCTGTTTGTTAGACATGGTCGCTATCCAGTGACCTGAGATGAAGACTGGACTCCTGTGTCTCTTCAGAGAATTTTTGGGTCCCGCTGGTTTGACTTTGTGTTGCTCATGGAGTCCCGAATGAGGCACATGACCTGCATTGTGAGGGAGCGTCAGTTACGGCACTACAGCCATGTGGTGCGATTCCCTGAGGGTGGTCTTCATTGTTGAGGACCTGAGCAGCTGGACCAGGCCAAGGGGATGCCCACATAACACCTGGCTGCAGCAGATAGATGGTCATTTCTGGAGGGGGATGAGACTGGACTGCATGTCTACTGGGGGGGGGGGGGGGTTGCCAACCAGCATGCCAAGCTGTTTCATCATGTGGTGGGTGCAGCAACACGCTGTACCAATGCCTGCTCCCTAACCTGATCTGACCTAACCTGTCAGAACTCCAAGCGCGACCGGGCACTGCTCATCACCTGCCTCAAACTGTCCCTACAGTGAAGCTTGGTGGTGGAACATCAGGCTATGGAGGTGCTTCTCAGTGGCAGGGACAAGGAGACCAGTCAGAACTGAGGGAAGGAGGAATGCAGCCAAATACAGAGGGGTCCTTGACACCACCTTTCACCAACTTTCAGCATGACAATGAACAAAAAGCAGAGAGCCAGGACAATGCGGGAGTGACATTGGGACAAGTCTGTCACTGTCCTTGAGTGGCCCAGCCAAAGCTCAGACTTGAACCCTTTAGAGACCTGAAGATGGTGGTTTACAGAGACAGATCTCTGTGGGAAGGGTGTCCGTCGGACCAGCCTGGCTGCCGTCCTGGCTTCCCGATGAAAATAAATAAAACTCTATTTTGTCATATTTGTGAATCTGAGTGCCTCAGGGCCACTACAAATGGGCGCCCTCAGGGTCACATAAGCAGGATTTGAACCCGCATCTCCGTGGGGTAACGTTCAGTGCATTAGCCGCGACGCCACACGGTGTGTGTCCAAATCTGCAACAAGCCACCGAGTCATTTTTAAAACATCTGCAGGAGACACCTGAACAGCTTTCAGTTGACCAGGCGACCTTGATGGCCTGAAGTTCTCTCCTTGTTTGTGAAACATGCCATTTTCTTATCGGTCGTTTGATGATACAGCCTTTGGTTTTCCAGGTCAGTGATCTCTTTCATGTGTCATTAATTAATTAAAGCCGTTACGTTTCTGGACCGGAGTTTTAATAAATGCGCCCAATGCCAAATCTGCTGCTGACGTTTTGCCAGACGTCTTTACAGGTCGTACTTTTTCAGTTGTGCTCTGGCCTGCTTGTCCACGTCTGTGCTCACCTCTTCCTTTCTTGTGTGTTTTTTGTTTTCTTCTCTTTTCTCCAGAGAGACACATTCTGCATGGCAATGAAACCTGTGAAGTCCTCAGCAGGCTGGTTAACAATGGCAAGACCCTTTTCCTCATAACCAACAGCCCCTTCAGTTTTGTGTAGGTGGAATTCAGACAAGTTTCACATTTCGATCCTGAGTGGAGTCTCCGTAAATCATCCAGCCAGACCCGTTCACTTCACGTTCGGCCTACAGAATGTTACTCAACGTATCTGGCCAGGAGTGCGTGTTCCCTAGGAGGTGTGACCACCAGGGGGTGAGGGGCATGAAGGGTTGCAGTGCCCCAAACCTGCCCAGACACAATTACACAACATGGCCAAACACAAAAATCTTCTTTATTTATTTCTTCAGTGTTCTCCAAATTCTCTTCTGCAATAAATCTCTTTTCTCCTTCCAGACCTCCCGTGAAGCCTCATCCATTGCAAGCCCACACAACCGACTCTGACTGGGACCCGGGAGGACTTCTGGTGCCGCAGCATTGCACACTGGGAGCACTTCTGGGTTAGGCAGAAGTCTATTAAAGAGGTTTTAACAATCTCCCCTGCAGCTCCCCCTGGTGGCACCCGAGAACCCCAACAGGGCTTTCCCATGGGACTACAATTCCCTGCCTGATATTCCCATGGGTGTGCCACCAGTGGAATGCTGCCACTGTGTGTACAGGAGCGGCTGACACCCCCTGTCCTTCCACTGTGGCCCCCCTTTCTAGAAGGAAGCCAACCTCCATGCCAGCTGGGATGCCCGTCCGTCCGACACGATACTCACAGAGGATATACCCCAAGTGAGGTAAAGCCCAGCAGTTCTGTAGGAAATATGGCTACCAACGTCCGGCTTGCTAAAAAACATACACGGTGGGTTTGACCAAGGTTGACTGAAGGAACATCGTTTAGTGGCTAAACGCAGGTCGTTGTACTTGTGGTCCTAATGTGATGCCCCCCAACAACTGAACTAAGCCACAGGGCTAAACCATAAGTCCATTTGTTTTCTACCACTTGGGTCCCAGGGGCAGCAAACTTCCCTTTTGTGATCCACCTTCTCCGTCTCCTCCTTATATCCAGGCCAATCGAGAGATGTGACAGTGACACTGAGCAAATCTGCGCCATTATTCTAATAAACTAACAAAGATTATGGCCCAGGTACAACTTCAACCCTTAAAAAATGGACAACTAGAGACACTTGACTGATGAAGGTGGAAGCTTTATCACCGGGACCACAGACTCACCACGTGTCCTCGTGTGCGTAGGGAAAGCTGTACGGCCAACCCAAACCAAATTATCACAAAAGTGCGGATCATTACAGACTAACCCTCATACGTATAAATGAGTGTGTGTGCTGCGCTTGAACGTCGGCAGGTAGGCTTCTATACCTTCCTGTTTTTTGCAGAGGGATGAGTACGTGTGGCGAGCCGTGTTTGTGTCCCGTTTGGAAGGCTTCTTCTGCCACGTGTCTCGCCTCAGCTTCTGTAAAGTCGCTCTGCCCTGTGGTGACATCTACTTGAAGCTGTCTTACCAAGTGACAAGTTGCATTAGGGCTCTTAGGTCTGCCTGGTCAGTCATTCTCCAGGAAAAAATCCTGCCGACTACGCCACTTTAAGATAAGAGGGCCACAACATCAGAGATTTGGGTAACCAGCCTGGTAACACCATTTACAGGAAGGCAATTAATTAAAAAAAAAAAATGTCCAAACAAAAATAAACAGAAAAAGACCAGGACCACCGTCGGTAACGTAGTAATCTGGAGGTCCCAGTGCAGCTAAATAAAGCGTTTGCCATGGGAGATCCATTCCAAATACGTGCACACGTACAGTAAGAAGCCTCCATTTGAAAGAACTTATTAAAGAGAAGTGTGACTTACCACCATTTAACCGATCGTCAACAAGGAACAGCACTATGGGACTGGCGGGATCCTGCTGCCCCTTTAACTGAAAAAAAGAAGGCCCAGGGATGCAGTTATTACCCCAGTTATTGACCTGGAGGCCATGGGATTTGTGTTTTGTATGAATATGTGTGAGTATGACACTCTTTGTCTCTTTTGTTCATGTCCCATAATTCACTCCTCTTTTTTTTTTTTAAATCCCAGTAACAAAGGCATGACATACATGATTGGAAAACACTGGCGAGACCTTTTCGGTGCCATCATCGTCCAGGCTGAGAAGCCCAGCTTCTTCACCGACCGGCGCAAGTAAGTGCTGCTCCACTCCCAATTTAGGATTTTGTACCATCCGAGCTCTGACAATCAAGTTCACAAACTCATCCTAGAAAAAGTGCCACATACCTCATTGCTGACTATCAGTACGGTCGCCTTTCGAAAGGACCCCCCCTCTTTGGGAAGCTATGCACCGCCACCAGCGCCTAGGCCACCCGTCAAAGCAATTTTGGAGCTCTTTCTCTGGACTGGCCATCAGGGCTGTCGTCGTATTACGCTTGATGTCCTGAATGTCTTCAGAATGTCTGCCTTTTCAATGTTTCCTTTATCTTCGGGTAAAGAAAAAAGTAATTGGGGGGGGGGGGGGGCTGTTCCAATACAGTGTGGAAAATGCCCCGCCATGGACAGACACGCACACCCATAAGTCCAAAAGCCTTTTCTTTTCCTTTCTTTCTTCTTCTCTATTCTTTCACCACCTTCACTCCTCTCCCGCAAGCTCTGTCCTCTGCCTCCCGACTCTGACCCCTCGAATGGAGTGAGGCGGCCCCTTTTATATTGCACCTGGATGTGATCCAGGTGCTTGTTGACGACCTTCCTGCAGCACTTCCTGGTGTGGCGGAAGTGCTGCATAGGCACCCAGAAGCACTCCGGGTGGATCTGCTTCCTGTTTCTTGGTGTGGCAGAAGTGCTGCAGTCCAGGGCTTAGCAAATGTCCAGGGCCCCCCCTGGCGGTGGCCACAGGCCCCCAACAGGGTTGAACTTTCAAGGTGTATTCCTGTGGTTCTGACACCCACCGGGACGGCTGCCCTCTTGTGTTCCAAGGGAGATACTGCTCCTCTCCCAGTCCTTCCAGTCTCCGGGCGAGGGTCTCATACGACCATTAAAACAGTTAGTGGTTTACTGGCTAAACACACCCCTCACAGACGGTGAGTGCCATGGGAGACATTCATGCAACGGCACACAAGAACACGCAACGACAGTAATGAACGCCACTGAGCAAGACGTGGACACAAACACAGCTGTGAGACACCAAGGTTATGAAACCTTACCGAGCTGTTTGTACTGTGCTGCCAGTGTAAGCGCGTGGTGGCAAGCCCTCGTATGTGCCAGTGCCGTTCTTCAGTCTACATCAGTTCATGGCAGCTAATCCCACCTGTGCCCATTTACCTCCTGCTGCAGGCCCTTCAGACACTTGGATGAGAAGGGGTCCCTCCAGTGGGACCGAGTCACGAAGATAGAGAAGGGGAGGATCTACCGCCAGGTAAGCAGAGGCCTTCGGGGTCGGGGGGCTTCAAGAAGGTGGTCCACTACCTGTATAGTGCACTTGAGTCTTTTTTCCTTCACTTGTAGCCTTTTCTTTCTTTCTTTCTTTCTTTCTTAGTACACTGTATCAGTAGATTCTTCTTCTATCTGACCAAAACTAAGAATCTTCGTCTGAACAGCATAACATTTTTTGGCCCAAGATTTCTTTGTTTATCTCCCAGGCTTTTCCTGGCTAGCCTTGTTTGGGTCATTGGACTGAAGGCTTTTCACTAACTGTGTATTTGCAGGGAAACCTCTTTGATTTTGTGCAGCTGACGGGCTGGAGGGGCTCAGCGGTGCTCTACTTCGGGGACCACATCTACAGCGATCTTGCAGTAAGTGCCGATGATATGACAAGAGCGGGCTGACGGCCCCTCATGGATTGTAAACGACACGTCACGCTGGTATTGAAGGTGTCGTGTGACATCAGGTGCTGCGACCTTCGATATTGAGATCCCTAAAATGGCACCCGTAAACCAAACAAAATGGCGTCACAGCAGTGCAAAAATACAAAATGAAGAATCCTCTTCTCCACAAGCTGTTGTAAACGCTCGGGGTCGCTGTTGCCCCTTTCACCCCAACAGGCTGATGCTCAGGACACAAAGTAAAAGCAACAGGAAGTATTTTAGTACTTTTTCTTTTAAGTAGTGACTTCAAAGCACCCCAGCCACAAGTTAATATACAATAATCTTCTTCTTCTTCTATTGGCTGCTCCCATTAGGTGTTGCCACAGGGGATCATCTTCTTCCATATCTTCCTGTCCTCGTCATCTTGTTCTCTCACGCCCATCACCTGCATGTCCTCTGTCACCACCTTCTCTTAGGCCTTCCTCTTCTCCTCTTCCCTGGCAGCTCTATCCTTAGAACCCTTCTCTCATTATACCCAGCATCTCTCCTCTGCACATGTCCAAACCAACGCAATCTTGCCTCTCTGACTTTGCCTCTCAATCGTCCATCCTGAGCTGACCCTTTAATGTCCTCATTTTCTGTCCCAAAAAACTTCTTCTTTCTGCTGCTCCCGTTAGGGGTTGCCACAGCGGATCATCTTTTTCCACATCTCTATCCTTAGCACCCTTCTCCCATTATACAATAATAATAAACACAATCTCTCCTCCACACCTCCCAGCAAGCTCTGTCCTACTCCTCTCGACTCCTGGGTTCCCATCATTCCTTTAAATAGTACTTGACCCGGAAGTGCTTCTGTTCTTCCTCCCACGTGACTTGACAGAATTCTTTAATCAGCACGGAAGTACTTTGGGGCTTCCGTCCTCATGACCTCCTAGTACTTCCGGACTGCAAGGGAAGCATGACTCTCCAGGTCCTTTTACAGTTTCCCCCTGGCGGCACCCAACAGAGCTGAGAAACCGGACTCCAAGTCCCAGGATGCCCTGCAGAAATTTGGATTACTGGTACACTCCAGTGGAGCTGCCATCTAGCCTTTTGAGGGAGGCAGTGTCCTGGAAAAGCTGCCTTCCCCCATCCTTCCATCCTTTGGGCGTCCCGTCCCGGCCGTCCCTCACACTATGCTGACTCAAAATGAATGGCCAGAAATCTTCATAGAGTTGCGTGAAAAAGTAAGTACACCCCATGAGAACGGTTGACTTTTTCAGCATATCTGAACTTGCGGATGACTTGCGCCAACATTGCCGACGGATGAAGGTGTAGCGGTGCTACTGGGGATTAAAAACTGAAACTCCCAGCAGTCCCTGCAGTGGCTCTGATTGGTCTTCTGCTGAGAGTGCAGGGGCTGTTGGGGTCAAAGGAGGTCAGCGCAGCTTTTAAAAAGGGGCCGGTGATCAAGAAAAAAAAGAGACGTGTTTTGTGTCTAAAGTCTGTCTACCTTCCGCTGGGTTTCCTGTGCTTATTCATTTTTTGTCCTGATCGTTTCTTGGTCGGGGTCGGGATTGTCTGCCGTCTGCCTGTGTACATGAGGACTGTATGTGGTTTTATGGCCATCCTGTGAAGAAAGGAGCGCTCCTGAACCCGTCCACCCGTCTTCACCATTTCAGGACCTACCGGTAGGACTGTCTTTACATTCCCCTTCAACGTGCGGATCTCTGGACTATCTGTCTTCATCATTACATTTCATCCGTTGCTGTTTTCCATGGACTTTATAGCGAGTGTTTATTGTACATCACCGTAAGGGGCACAGGGTGGTATCGTTGTTCCATTATTAGTGTTAATGCATTCTTTATTTGCTGTTTTATTTCCATTGACTTTTTGTCTTTGTTTGCGAGTAGGTGAAGGTCGGGCCAAGGCTGGGTGCATCCCTGGAGTGTCCACTAAAAAAATAAATAAATCACCGTCTCTTCAACGGTGTAAATCTTAGCGGCACCGGAACGCTACAAAGGTGATCGACGTGAAGTCAAACATGAGGAAAATCTGCCGAATCAATCATTTATTTAACAAAAAGTCGATAGGTGTCATGGTCTCCTGGGGGAAAAAGTAAGTCCACCCTTGGCCTCCGAAGCCGAACAATGAACTGCTTGCAGGCTACTAAGGGTTAAAAGCTGACAAAGCTGTTTTGCACTAACGGCAGGCGTCTGTCATAAGACAGGGTGCAGTCAGCTGACCTCAGACAACTTCCAGTTTCTTTAGGAACGCGTCTGTTAGACACTGGAAAGATGACCATTCCTTCTTTAGGGTCCATCTGACACGTACACGAAACAGAAACCGTTGGCCGATTTGCACAATATAAGATGAAACCATTTTATGCTTTTTGATAAGTAAGGGGAAGGGAGGAAAAAAAATCTAAAACTGACCGAAAAGGGGAGTCTGCGCTCTTCTGCCTTGCGACGCATGAATCCATGTAACTCACCGGTGCCTGAATGAAGACCGACTGATTGCACTATTGCTGTCTTCCTCGGGGGCTACTTCCACACCCCCTTTAGCAGAAACGACTTCATGTAGGCATTTTGCGTAACTGCCCACCCACCAGTCTCTGACATCGACTCGGTGGAATTTTTTGACCGCTCCTCCATCCAAATTTCCTTTCCGTCACACGGTGTTTATGGGTTTTCTTGCATGTTCTGCCCATTTCAGATCATGCACTCCAATGGGATTCTAATCGGGGCTTTGACCGGGCCAGTCCAGAGCCCTCCATTTCTCCATTCCATGGTGAATTTGCTAGTGTGCTTCAGGTCATTATCATGTTGAATGGTCCATCTCTGGTTCCACTTCAACTGTCGGACAGATGGCCTCACAGCTTCCTCAAGCACACCTTGATATGATGCGGAATTCATTGGTTGACTCGATGAGTGCACGTTTGCAGGAAATGACGCCTCCTTCCAGGAGGCTTGGGCTTTTATGGAGGCTGAACAGGGAGGGGTGGAGTCAGTTGCCTTTTTCGACACCGTGGGGGACAGAAGGAGATGACACTGTTAGTGAGAGCGCCCCCTCTCGTCCTAGCGGATTATTCCATACCTCGACAGAGCCGGTAGGGAGGTCCTCTGACAATCTGTAGGCACCGTCTGCGTAAACATCTACTATCTGTCAGTCCAAAAATGTTGAAGAAGTCAACAGTTTCCATGGGGTGCACTTACCTTTTCACAGGACTGTGGGTATCAAAAACTCCTAAGCACTCCTATGCTTTGAAGTGTAACACTCCTAACACTCCCGGCCTGATTAGTTGCTTGCTCGAGTATGAAGGTCAGCCTTCGGTACTCACGTCCTTATCACAATGGCCAAACAGTACAGTGCCATTCTTTGTGTCCCTGCAAGGTCACCGAGTGGGATGTGACCGGAGCAGCATAATTAAGCCGCGTCATTCAAGTCAGAAGCAGTAACTCTTTGGAGATAAAAGGTAACCTAGTGAAGCATGAAACCTGATCTTGCTTGGCGCTGGGGTCCGGTCATGGCCGTGTCATGTGAATCTGGAGCCGCTACTCGCCATTCTTTCTATGCGATGGCCCTCACGTGCCCTGAAAGCGCATGACCTCCGAGTGCAGGCGCAGGCCTCATAGTTACAGAGTAACCAGCCGAATGTTATCTCTGAAAACAAGGGCTGCTCAGTTTTACAGAACACCATCTGCCATTAGCGTTGTTTTACAGGTGACCATTTATGGAGGCATGCTGAGCAAGCGGTGGGGTGGTAGGGGGCTTCACAAGCAAAAAGGTGGGCGGTTCATACCTCATTCAGCACCTCGTTAACCTCTGGCATTTCTGTCGTTCCCCAGGTAAGGCCTGGCATTAGGTTGAAGGGTATCTCGGGCATAACAGAATAAGCAGGGTGGGTTCCTGCTTTGTGCTCCATGCTGCTGAGAAAGGGTCCAGTTACCTTTGACCCTGAACTGGAATCAGTAGGCTAAAGGAACAGTCCGCCCACCCCACGTTACTTACCCCATGTGGTTTGTAGTGATGGCAGGGAACAAAATTTTAATCTTATGTTATTAGGGAGAACGGACATAACAAAGTTTTTAACAGATCTGGCGTCCATGGTGACCCATAGTGCGGATCGGTAAAATTCACCAAACCATTTTTAAGGCAAATTTGATGGTCGGCTTAGACAAGCTTTTTTATTTTTTTTCTTCCCAGCACCCCATGATGCTTTGCAAGGGCCAACGTGATATCACAGGGCTGTAAACAGCCATGTTGGGTGGGGATGTCGCAACCCGATCTGTGCTAAGTGCCTGATTTTCAACACATATGCGTATCATAAGCGTATCGCATCTCTCGATATCTTTACGGTGCTGCCCAATCCGCTTCAAACATGTGAGAATAAGTACAGTGTCACAAAAACAGTCCAAAGACATCAAAAGGTTGGGGGCAGCCACCCTTATATTATGCCCTGGCTGCAAAGTGGGTAAATTTGGTTGCAATGTTCACAGGTTTGAGTCCAAAACAGAACTGATTTGAAAATGAAAATATGGTGGCTTTAAAGGCGGGTACAGGAAGTGATGTCATCGGGGATTGGAAGTGACGTCATCAATGGCCCCAGTACCGGAAATGATGTTATCAATGGTACGAGTACCGGAAAAGTGATGTCATCAATGGGACCTAGCGGGATTTCTTGTGGATGGTCTGCAGTGGTTTGAGGGAGAAAGTCAGTGCAGCTCGCCACCTCCTGGTCTGGCATGGTACTACTATTATTCAGGCCTTTTAGCTGCCTCCCAATCACACGTGTGTGATGATAGCAATTACACGCTTGCGTGACGACACTGCCCAGATGGATTAGGACGCACAATGTTTTCATATGTGGGGTACATTTGCTGTCCGTTATAAGAATATTCTGAAAATACTTCGCTGTTCTGCGTAGATTCAATGGACGTTGTATCTTCACTGCTGGATGAAGCATAGGGCATGTAACATACTAAAAAAAATATATAATTTTCGGGTTGAGTGTTCCTTTAAGAAACCGGTGTGATGTGTTATTATGACTGCAGGATATGAAGTAATTATCTATGGAAGGACTTGCAATAATATTTTATATCTGTATAGGCGCCATGCATTATGTAGTGGTCGTGGAGATGCTAAGATTCACACTGCCTGAAGACGGTGATTAGTTTATTTTATTGTGGGGACCCCAGGAACACACCCAGTCTTGACCCGGCACGCACACACACGCACACACACACACACACACAGTGACATCGATAAATAATACTGAGTGTCTTAATCAAATAATGAACAAAGAACGCACAATGTAAAAAAATCTGCATATGTAAAAGGCCCTCCCCTCCAAACGGTGATAATAAAACACTAACAGCAAACAATAAACTCTAACAACAAGGTCCAAAACATTCCAGTATAGCAGGAACAGATGACAATGGGTGTGTGGATGAGAAACCCTGTGAACAGCTTTTTCAAAGCAATGTGAAGTTTTGTCCTACCAGGTTCCTGTTGAGGAGTGAGGATTTCTGGTGATTGGGAGCACTCCCCGAGACGAAGACGTATCCAATCAGGACAAACTCGCACAGTCAAGTGGGGACAGGACAGCAAATACCGTACATCCAATCAGAAACGGTAATCCAAGGCGGTCGAGTCGTAATCTAATTGTGTGTGTGAGGCGTATTAATAAATACACAGATGATCACATATTCCACCCGGTGTCTTTTAGGTTCCTTTTTAAAGAGCCCGCATGCTCAATGTTATTCCCAGCAGGCCCTGCACCCTCCGAAGATGTCCAATAGTGTTATACCGCAGGAGCCACTGGGAGACGTAGGACATTTTAAGTAGTGCTGCTACAAAGTTCTGATTATTCATGGCACATAGTGAGACACACTACATACTAGTAGCCTTACTCATTCACTGATGTCTTTGGTATTAAAGATCAGGCTGGTCCTGTGGGATGGCAGGAAGTTCGTTCAACTGCAGGATCCATGCCAGAGATGAGAAGAGGATTGGACTTCTGGGTGGCAACCACAGCTGATAAAGAGAGAGACACTCAGGCAGATGGACGGTGATGTAGGGAAGGCAATTACAGCAAGCTTTGACGACTTTACACGTCCCCAGTCCAAAGATCTTGAGCTCTTTTTTGGACCTCAACCTCCAACAATCGCCAGGACAGAGCATGTTGTAGATGTTGTAAAAGTGATCGGAATATGCGGCCTTAGCCATTGCGGGTTCAAAGCTGAAGTTACCTTCACTGTACAAGAGACCACTCTCGACAGGGGCAGGAAATACCAACATCAGCGTGAGCGCATTGAAAAGGGCGAGAGACGGCTGCTTTAGGAGATGCAGTGACCATAGTGGACTAGTAATGATACCCCCCACCGGTCTGTATCATGTCATTCCAGGGCTGAAAGGCAGTCCCACTCTGCCCCCGCTCTGCACACGAGGTGCCATGACTGCTACTACTGCATGTTGTTTGCTCTTTTTTAGGATCTTATGCTTCGACATGGCTGGAGGACGGGGGCAATCGTACCGGAGCTGGAGAAGGAGATTCAGATAACAAACACTGTAGAATACATGCACACGCTCATCTGGCTTCAAGCTCTTACTGGCCTTCTGGAGAAGATGCAGGTATGAGAGGACAAAATGGATTGGGGGGTCCGAACACCTCTACAGAACTCGTACTAGTCATTCATGTTCTGAACTTGTTAATTCCATTTCTTAATTACAAGTCCATGAGGCTCTCCCATTAACTTTGATATCAAGTCAGGGACCAGCTCGGAAGGACCACCTGTCCATTTAATAATCAATATGATGATGATGATGATGATAATGAATTTTTAAACCTATTACTTTGACTTCATGGTCATGAGCATCAAAGCCGAACCCAGTAAATTTGGGACTACAGCAGAGTTCATCCCTGGATAGGGCACTACTCCATTATTATTGTTATTATTATTATTATCTGAACTGACTATGTCCATGTATTTATTTGAGGCTATCATGAGGGTCTTTCATAGATTGTCCTTTCTGTAGCTCCCTCCCCTCAAACCAATTTGATGAGGGTATCCCTATCGGGAGACAGCCAGGGGCAGACTCAGGACATGCTGGAGGGATTATATAAGGCAGACCTGGGAGCATCTGGGAACTCCACACAAGGGTGAATTTGCAGAGGGTTAGGGTGGTCTGGTCACACCAATTCACTGGACGAGCACTGTAGCCTGTACTGGCAAGTTTGAGACAGGTTGTCTATATCACGGTTTCTTCAACTATCGTTCATGACCCAAAATGGGTCACAGGTTGTGCTGTCTTTTTGGTCGTGACTCACTGTTTTATTCAGTGGGCAAGGGTTATGCGTGGTGTCTTGCAATGGGTCGCTTCAAGCCATTGATATTGCTCCACTATGTCTGTCAGCGGCGATTCTCCAGGAGGAATAAATTATGATGGTCTTCATGGACACTAAGAAGGGTATGATTGGGTTGTGAGAAAATAAAGTTTAAGAATTACTGATCTATATAATAAAATGGTAAGGAGGTCTGTCAGTCTTCTGGTCTACAGAAGGAGGAAAAGAGAGAAGGTTATCACATAGCGCCACCCCCTGGCTTGGTGGAGAATTACCATCAGCATAAACTTCCATATATATCTGTTACATAGTGCCTTTCATATCAGTCTATCTATTATATAGCAGGTGTCTTTATCTATCTATCTATCTGCTGTATATAGTGCCTTTCTTCTATCTTTCTATTGTGGCAAAGGTGCTGTATAGGCGTCGACCTGACACAGACTGATAGCAGAGGCATGTATAAAAATGAAACAAACGATTTTGTTTTTGTCTTTAGCCGTGGGGTACGTCTTCCCCGTGTCCCACAGACCCTACACAGTCCTGAAAACACACCAAAAGAAAAACACCCAAAAACACACTCTTCTTCCTCCACTCCTCTCAGGTGTTGTCATCGTCATTGTCGTCCTCCTCCTCCCGACTCTGGCGCCTCGAGTAGTGGCTGCAGGCTCCTCTCATAGCCGGGTGTGGCTGCATTCCTGCCCACAAGGGCTTGTTAAGCTGTGCAGCTCCTCCCCATGGAGGGCTGTCACCACGCAATCCCATGGCTGCTCCCCCGGACCCAGTGTCAAAGGGGCGTCCCGGCCGGGTATGGGTCCTGGCTGTCCGCCACACTATCTAGCTATAATAGTGCCTTTCTATCTATCTATCTATCTATCTATCTATCTATCTATCTATCTATCTATCTATCTATATATTATATAGTGCCTTTCATATCTATCTATCTATGTACTGTATATAGTGATTTTCCTATCTATCTATCTATCTATCTATCTATCTATCTATCTATCTATCTAT
>JANRMT010062840.1:51539505-51575134 GCA_026402145.1 Polypterus bichir lapradei | reverse complement strand
TATCTATCTATCTATCTATCTATCTATCTATCTATCTATCTATCTATCTATCTATCTATCTATCTAAGAGAACTACTGCACAGGCCCCTACAATATGATAATGACACTTCTTACAGATTGTGTTATAATGTGTACATATATACTTTTCTTTTATATTCTGTTTTTGAACATAATCTGCATTAAAATTTGTCAAAGGTGTTGTATCTTAAGACCTGCTGGAGTAACATTTTTCTTTTGCATTAAGTGCTTTCTTGTTCATATATGCCACATTTTATTTCTTTAAGGATTCCTCTTTTCTGTCTGTCCAGGGTGAAGATGGATAACTGTTACAAATGGAGCAAAGCATTATGATATTGAAGGGGAAGATGGCACAGATATTCTGACACTAGCACTTTTACTTTATATAATCCATCCCAGTGGGACAGTTAAGAGCTTGTAGAAGAGCACCATGGCCACTAGCTATCCTCCTCCTCCTTTTGAGGAGCAGGGAGAGGTGCGGGAAGGCTTCCTTTGTCCCCTCTGTTTGAAGGATCTGCAGTCTTTCTACCAGCTTCAAGCCCACTATGAACATGAGCACTCAAGCGATGATGGTGATGTTAAGGGTCATCTGAAAAGTAAGTAGTTTCGGCTACGATGCTAGCCGTATGAGTAGCTGAATTAATATGTAACTGGATGCTTAGTTATGCAATATTGTAAGCAAAAGGCAGTGCGGGCCTTCTGAGCAATTTTACAGGTGCTGTAGAACTCCCTGTAATGTTTATATTGCTCATATAATAAAATAGTTAATAAATGGCTTCAGTAAAATGTGATTTGAATGTTTTTCATGTAATGTAATGTACAGTAAGAAGCCGTGTTCAGCTTGTTTGCATGTGTTTTTTTTTTTATTTTTTATTAAATCCATTATCAGGGGCCACCTCAACAGTGACAGTAGTCTTTTAACTTGTATCAATCTTTTAAAATTAATCCCACGTATCCAATTCAAGGATGGGGTGGGAACTAAATAGATGATCCACTCTGGATGGGATGGCAGCCAATAACAAAGCGAACTCACTCACACACACACACCCATGCAGAGTAAACTTGGAATTACCAGTTAACCTAACTTGCCCATCTTTTAGATGTGAAATGAAAGCCTGAATGAATGCTCAGTTTTCTGTGAGGTAACGTAAAAGGAAATCTCTGCCTATAAATAAACTGCGGTGTTTAAAATTGAATTTATGTGCGAAGGATTTCAAGAGGGACAAAATAAGTCGGTTTTAGATTACACCAAGCCCAAACTAAACAGCATTTTATTTTTGATACTTTTGTACAGAACCCCAACGTTTCATTTTAGAAATAACAAAAGAGACCGAATCCATGAGTTAGAATGGAAATTCTGATGTTTTAAAAACATACTAGTAAAAGTAAAGACAAAACGTAGCAGTTTTAGTATTAAAACTAAACCTGTAGCCATTCATTAAGCATGCGTGCGGAACAGAACCTCCAGTATGTTGTCTTTGTTGGTTTACTTGTTGTAGTACTCTGAAGGGTGCTCCTTCATGGGATTGGTATTGTGCTGTATTATTAAGGATGTCTAATGTTCTCGTTCAGATTTATCACACGTCATTTGCACTTTTTTCTTAGGTTTGGTACAGAAAGCTAAGAAGGCAAAGAACAAGCTGCTGAAGAGGGACGGTGAGGAGAGGCCCGAGTCTAGTGGGCAAGACCGATATGATTATTTGTACAATGGTGGGATCGACCCCTTTCTTTGGGAGCCTCAAGAGATAGGTAAGACTCGTTTGCATATTTTCAATCTAAAATGTACTATGTAAAAATCTCACATCTTTATTTACTTAATTCTTGTAGATGTGCATTTAGTGGCATCCCTTCACACCCATAAAATGCAATAGGAGTCAAATACTTTAAAAAACGTGTATTTGTTTCTACAGACACAGAAGGCTGGGTTGGTAAACAGAAAAACATACAAAGTACAATAGAAAAAAATAAATCCTTTTGTGAATTTGAGGCTCCTGACGAGTATTGCTGCCACTGTTTATCAAGTACTATGGCCTACCCGCTGTCCAACCTTTCAAGCATCACAGTAAAGCGTTCCTTACTCATCACCCATGTATCTTTCTCTGGGTGCTGGCCTCTGTTTTTCCAACCAGTGTGCCTTTGTGCCAGTTCTCCTCCATATCCTACATGTAAACATTCTGTGATGCCAGACAACTTCAAGGTTCATTTCCAGCAAAGCCCTGAAAACCGTTTAGGGTCAGAGTTGGCCTTTCTTTTGGATCTACGGCAGGGGTGTCGAACTCCAGTCCGGGAGGGCCACTGTGGCTGCAGGTTTTCATTCTAACTCTTCTCCTAATCAGTGACCAGTTTTCACTGCTAATTAAATTCTTTCACCCTTCATTTTAATAGCCCTGTTTTTAAAGATTCAGTTGTTTTCTTCATTAAATGACAGCCAAACAGAAATGAGAACCAAGCCAACAGATGACCAGCTAAATTGGGGCTTCAAACTCCAACCAATTTCACTCCAACTAGATTTTTAATGAGAATCCCATTCATTCTGTTAATTAAGCTTGTTTTTGAGCACCGTCAAGATGTTTTGGTGACCTGAGAGATCAACCTTACTGAGACCTTCACCTTTCTTTATTTTCAGATATTGTGTGATGGGCACAGGTGAGCTGGTCATGTGGCAGCTCGTTTTTAGTCTCATTTTTGTTTGGTTGCTAATTAAGGAAAAAGAAACAACTAAGTGGGCCTGAGTCAAGTTAATTAAAATTAAGATGAAAGAAGTTAATTGGCAGCAAAAAGTTGTCACTAATTAAGAAGATGGTTAGAATGAAAGCCTGCAGCCACTGCGGCCCTCCAGGACTGGAGTTCGACACCCGTGATCTAGGGGCATGAGGATTAGTGTTACTGTATCTCTAAGCACTTAGGATCCTTTTAAAGCTCAGTCTCCATAGCATTTCTCCAATGACCTCTTACCTTTAGAGGAGAAAATGTTTTCTTTCTTGTAAGCCAGGGGCCACGTGTTGCCCCTAAATCTCATCTCTGAAAAGACAGGCATGCACCAGCTTCTTCAGGTAGGCCTGTAAGAAAACGTGCATGTTTCTCATACAGCCGTTTCTTCTCTTAAACACTTTAAATATCAACATGGACAGAGCAGGTTGTATCTGAACCTCTGCAGCATTGGTTGTGTTAGCACTGTCCCATCTATGGGAATGTAGACTCAATATCAACTTTAGTAACATTTAAATATAATGCAGTCTGTCCCCTTTATCATGGCCAGAGTAGCAAAAAAAGTTTGATATTAAATGTTCAATTGAAATGTGAATGGAAAAGTTTGTATTGGAATCTCAGCAGCACTGCTAACATTAGTGGTGTGTCATCTATGGGAGAATTTCTGAACCACAGGTTGGTGTTGTTAAATCACAGGTAGGTCAGCAGCCCACAACACTGCACAATATTGTTCCCCATTTTGAATTGTGCTTGTTTCAAGTAGGGGGAAGCACCCCCCTCCCAGTATCACGATTGTTTCACAAAGGGGATCCCCGGTTTTCAGTTAATGCATGTAAATCATCAATGAACTTTAAAAAGGTGAAACTGGGTTTGCGAGACCCTAAAGGTTACGAAACACTGATCTATGGAGATATTAAAAGCAGTGTGTCAAGTATTATGTATGTCTGCTTTAAACATGGACAGGGTAAATACTTATTCTCTCTGAAGCATTCATTTATTATGACAAATAATTACAATACTGTATTGCTTTTTTTCCCTCACCTCTAATATATTCCATATTACTTGAGAGGGACTCGGAGAGGACTTAATGAGAAGGTGCTTACCGTATGTATTATTTATTGAAGCCCAACTGAGTGAGTTAGTCATGCTATGAATTGTAAGATACAACAGTAAATTTAGCTGAGAATGTAATTAGATAAACTTTGAAAACCGTTTTATAATAAGTGTTTCAATTGACAAAAATATATGTGCTGTGTATATTTTATATTATATTTGTTTTTCTAAGGTGCAAAAAGAAGTCATTTGGATGATTTTAAAAAACACAGAGCTGCTAGGATTGATCACTACATTATTGAAGTTAACAAATTGATTATCAGACTGGAGAAGGTAAGTGCTTCTTATCTTAGCAGGGCTCATAACTCTACTTTGGCTACTTGTGTTTTTGTTTTGCACTTCTTAATAGAGCGTTGTTGTAAATGGCATCATGGAGAAGCTACTTGACCCAATATAAGCCAGTCAGGTATTTCTCCTATAAGTTAAATAAGTGTTTTTCTTTTGTTGGCTTTTTGATTTTTTTTTTAACCTGTAGCAGGTGAATGCAAAATGCCTGCAAGATTTTAAAAATACCTACTATAAATATTTTCTTGTGTTTATACACCGTATTTGAGTGGATCTCCTGAGAGTTTTTTTTTTTGTTGTTCTTGTTCTTGGGTGATATTTTTAATTGCACCAATTAAAAAATTCTATTGTTGTAACCATAACAATTATCATTGGAAAAAACCTGGCCCACTGGACAGTGAGAGTAAAAATGAAACTTGACAGAATCCCAGAGTACGTCTTGGACATTCCAGTCAGGTCTTGGCCTTTTGTAGTGTCTGATGCTGTCAGGATAGGGCCAGGGACCACTGCAACTCTGTCAGTTAGTTTGGGAAATTAATAAGTAAATAAGGCCTGAAAGTGTTGAGTTCTGTCTATTAAAAATCATAGAATTACTACATTTAATTAAAAAAAAAAAAAGTAAATCACAAATGGGTATATTTTGTATGCATTAGACTGAGTGCAGGTATATTTATGTAAGTAAATAAGAATTATTTTATTTTTTTTTGTTTAAAGACAGGAATACAGATATGCTAATACTAGCAGACACTGGGCTGCTTCAAGGCTATTGTAAAGAAAAACCCTGGAGTGTAGAGAGCAGTAGATCTCTATTAAATTAGTCTGATTTGATTTTTAGACAAGCCTTTCTTTACCACTGATTAATGTTATTAACCTGATTAATTATGCCTAAAGTGTTTTCCATTTGATATTACAACCAATATGTTTGTTTGTTTTTTTTTTGGGGGAGTTTTTCTTTGTCTTCTTAGAGAGTCAAGGCTGGGGGGCTGTCAATAGGCAGGGCCTGTTAAAGCCCATTGCGGCACTTCTTGTGGGATTTTGGGCTATACAAGAAATAAATTGTATTGTAATTGTTTGATATTAAAACCAATAGAACATTAAACAGGATATACAGTAAGTGAGCTTTGAAATATCAGAATAGATTTTGTGTATTAATCGTTTCACTTCAATTTTAAGTGTAACATAATGTATCCGTATCCTTCTTGTTTCTTGGCAGCTAACAGCCTTTGATAGAACAAACACAGATGCTGCTAAAATTCGAGGTGGGTAAAGTTCAGAAATTACTATATAAAGTACAGCGTTATGGACAATTACTTAAACTTTCTGTATTTTTCCTTTTGACTGTTACAGCGATTGAGAAGTCAATTGTTTCTTGGGTCGATGACCATGATGTGCCATTTTGTCCAGATTGTGGAAACAAATTTAACATTCGGAACAGACGTCACCACTGTCGCCTTTGTGGGTCTATAATGTGCAAAAAATGCATGGAATTTCTGACCCTTCCTTTTGCAAGTTAGTGCCTTTGTTTTTCTTTTAATTATTTCTATTTTGTGCAACATTTTGAAAACTACAAAAATAGTGATTAGCAACAATATGGAAATAAGTTATGTTATTATTTTTAAAATCCTACATATATCTCTCTCTCTTTCGAAGCTCAGTATTAAAGTAGTGCAATTGTTGGCACTCTTAGGTTTTAAATAATAGAGCAAAAAAAAGAGGAGTGCTGTCTTTATCAATTTTTTATTTCTTTTGGTTTAGACAGTCATTATCTAAGGAACATTTCAGACTTAATGAATTTAAATGAACCAGTGGGAAGGATCGGTTACTCACTTTTTCTTTCTTCTCAGGTAAGATGACAAGTATCACCAAAGGAGTGCCATCTTCTGTGGCCAGTCCTAGCCAGTCACCCAGCAGCAGTGTACAGGGTTCCAGACGAGGCAGCATCAGCAGTCTGAGCAGTGTCAGTTCTGTCCTGGAAGAGAAGGATGATGATCGCATTCGTTGTTGCCGCCATTGCATGGACACGCTGTTGAAACACGAGCAGCAAATGGAGGAGAAGGACCACATTCCTGAAATTGTAAAATACTATGAGGTATAGTTTTATATGACGTCATATTTCTCTTTATTATTCAATTTGAAAATGTAAAAGTTTGGTTTTCACAGCATATTTTTAACAAATAATATGTTTTCTAGTGGTCATAATAAAATATGCCATCACAGAAGCTAAAGGAAGTATTATTTTTAGTTACATAAATGTTTTTTTCACTGATTGTTCCACACAAGCACGCCATTGAAGTAGTGTACCCTGTTTAAAGGTTAATGTTTTAAAGTGTACCATTTTGCAGATTGGCACCCCATCCAGGATAGATATGTCTTGCATTTAATATTGCTATGATAGATCCTGAAATTCCTCATAATCTTGAACAAATCTAACATGTGTTCTTTTAAATGTACTTTTTTTTTTGTTAAGCATTGCTCAAATAAGACGCACCTTCAGTCTGTGTCCACGGTCTTGAGATCACACTGGCAGCTCTCCTCTGCACTTTCTCTAGCTGTGTCCATCCATCCATCCTACCTACCTACCCACCCTTACCTTACCTTACCTGCCCTTACATTACATTTCCTATTAGTAAATAAATCTTATATGTGAATTAAAGCAAAGGTTAATATTTTCTTTTTTTGGTATATTTCTGTAGTGTGTGCACTTGAAGGTACGGTGATTCACTATCACAGATGAGTCAGCATTAGGGACAGGCACTTTATTGGGAGTTGACTGGTGGGGTGTTTGTCATACTGTTACTAAACGACTAAAAGTAAAATGTACTGTACTTCTGGTACTGAAATTAATAAAATGCTTGTACCATACCCTTTAAAAAATGTTTTATTTTTTTCATTATATTTTTTGTGTTTAGTTTTTGGAGTGAGCGCAAAGACTCTGTTGTACAGAAGTAAAGAATAAATCATAGAAAATGTGAATTAATAGTTGGTATTTTAAAACGGAGTTTAATGTACACTTCGAATAAAGTATTCAAGTGTCCCAAGTGAAGTGAAATCAGATTGAGATGCAGATTCTAAATGTACATACAATTTCATTTAACACCAATGCATAGATCTCGTTTGCTTTCTCTTTCAGAAACTGAGACAGTGTATGGAAAAGGTGGATCAGAAAGCTCCTCCCTATATTAAAATGGCTGAATCTTTGAAGTATGTATAAATAATTCTTAGGCCTACATATTTTTTTTTTCACCTTCTTGAAACTTCTTCTTTAAATCATGTTGTTAGTTTCCACCCAGCTTCCACATTCTATGAACTCTCCAAACGTATGTGCTGACTTTATGCTCAAGTGGCTGCCCAGTATGAATGGTTCATACCTGACTATGGAAGGACTCATTCCTGCTTAGAGTAATTTGCATCCCTCAATCAATATATTCAGCCCTTTTTCTAAGATTATGATCCATCAGATAATAAATTGCAAACAAAACATTCTCAATGAATAATGGAAAAAAAATTGTGCTATCTTTTTTATATAAAATATACAGAAGGTCTTAGCATTTATTGTCCTATCTTAATGGTCACAATTTTAAGAATTTTGTTTGTCATTTTGTAGGCAAATATAGAAAATTAGTATTATAAGGCTGTAAATTGTATTACTGGTTGTAATAATGAACTGACCAGTGAAACTATTGGTGTACCAGGAGGATTCTGTAAGCCTTCATGTATTTTAAGTAATAAACACAAAATCAGCGTGCATGGGTGCTGAGTGCAGAGAAATTGATAGTTTTACCTAGAAGTATGTTTGGCTGTTTATCTTCTGATTAATATCACTTTTTATTATCCTTTTACATCTAATATTTGTGTATTTGGTGACGGCTAATGCTGGATAAACTTGTCTATTTCTTTAGAATGGATGATTCATGTTTTGTCTCCCTGAGGTACTGCTCCTTTGCAGGTTAATTACTACTGTAGGTTATTGTGTGTTTTGTTGATTTAGATGGTTTTTGTACTTCATTTTCCAAGCAGTTGACTTGTTTGACCTTTGCATAGCTGTTGTCTTTTCTCAGAGGAGCAGTCTGAGGATAAGACACGAATTTAGTGAAGACACTTTTATATTTTAAAATGGATAATTCCCTTAATGTATGCTTGATGTATGATGGAGAAGAGAGAGCAAGAGATGAGCTGACTTTGCTAGCTTTTAGCCTCTTGCTTTATCCAATTTTTAAGTGGTGGTAAAATTTGCATGAATATACAGAGAAAATGCCTCATTACAAACATTTCTGTCTCCTTACTAACTAAGTACCTTCAATTAATTATTGTTTTTTCTTAAATCTGCCTTACTTTATTGCAGTGCTGGTGAAACAACATATAATTTAGAAAATGCTAACAGTCTCAGAATGGAGGTACAGAAGTACTATGAACTAATTGATGCACTAAGGTAGGCATTGAACAGAAGGGTTAGTGATTTCTTACTGCATCCTCGTCTCTTCTCCTAGACTGCATAAACATTAGTTAAAGTTCTCTGTTTAGCTCACAGTGCATTTTGGCAATAGCTGCTCCTTAGCTAGAAGTAACGCTCAACTCTGGAGCTTTACTGTACATATTGTATCTGTATGTTTGGTTTCATAATGTAAGCATTTCTTTCATTATTCCTTCTTTTGACTTTGAATTGTTATATCTTAAATATGTTTATTATTTTCTTTCATGAAATGACATCTAAGTAAGTTTAAACCGTTCAAGACCTGTGAATGTTTAAGCCCCAACTCGACTTGTTTTTGCTGTGAGCCTGAAAATCTCATTCTCCCATCTCCTCTCTCATTGTAGAAATACAGTGATTTCTAAATTTCCCCCTGGGGATAAATACAAATTAAAAATTTCAAGTTTGGGCAGAAACCTTAAATGCTTTCAAGGCATTTTCTTTATTTCCAAAGAATATTATGCCTTTGCTTGCAAGTTTTCAGTTCAGGGATTCCTGCATTTGTCACCTTTAACTGCAAGCATCTGTTGTGCCGTCATACACTTCAAAGGCAGGTTAGGCCTGCTGATGTCCTTCTAGACATGATGACCAGTTGAAGACAGTAGAACACACACACACACAGAGGGGTGGGCAAAAGTAGGTTTACAGTTGTCAGTATGCGAAACACAGAGTTTATTCTTGTATTATTATTATTAATTGTCTTCATATTATTAAAGTGTGCTCAAGTGTAGCAATCATAACTTGCATGTCTTTTTCTATATGAACAACTGTAAACCTACTTTTACCAATCCATATATACTGTTTGTGTAATGTGTGTGTGCGTGTATATATATATATATATATATATATATATATATATATATATATATATATTGTCACAAAAACGAGACATGAACAGATAAAGGCTTGGGGCAGCCACCCGTATAATATGGTATCCCGGCTGCAAAAGTTGTTATTATGAAATAAACAGCACTGAAGTGCATACAACTGAGTCCAGAACAAGACTGAGGGAAAAAAGAAAAAGGGCAGGCTTTTAAAGGGGAAGACAGGAAGTGAGAGGTCATAAGGATCGGGCACGTGTTAATCAATCGTTGGATCAAGCCCGGGCGTGACATCAGAGGGGCCGGAGCTGGTAAGGTCTATTTCCATTGGCTCGGTCCCGGAAGTGACGTCAAGAGAGCCAGGTGGAATCTCCCGGGAATGGTCTACAGGAAAGGGAGAAAAAGAGTCGGTGCACTCTGCCACATCCCGGCATGTTTTAGAACTACCTTCACTCAAGCCCTTTAGCTGCCTCCCATGCACACGTGTGTGACAATAATATATATAAAAAATATGTATATGTGTGTGTGTTTTTTTTTTTTTGGGTGTTGTAATGTCTGATTCTGTTGGTTTGTTCCCTATTGTAGTAAGAAGATTCTTACTTTGGGAATAAATGATGAACCTAAACCACATCCAAAGGCCCTACAGCTACAGAAAATGATAAGATATTCTGCCACCCTTTTTGTGCAGGTAAAACCTAAATGGTTTCTAAATGTATATTGTAAATATGTGGACGCTTTGTGGCGCTATTGCCCACCTTTTTTTCCCCAACAGACAAGTACGCAGGACACGGGTTAAAATCACCCAGAAGTTGATTTTTAATAATTTTCTTAAATACAGTGCACCAAGCACCACTGTCACCACAATTAACAAATCAATAACAATAAATCAATGCTCCTCTCCTCCCAGCAGCTCTGTCAAACTCCCACCCAACTCCGGCTCCGCTTGCTGGGTTTCAACCAGTCCTTTAAATAGTTGTTAACCCAGAAGTGCTCTTGTTCTTCTGTCCATGTGATTCCATAGCACTTCCGGGTCAGACAAAGACTTCTGTTTTTCTTCAGCCTGGAAGTACTTCTGTTTCTCCGTCCTCGTGACTGAGGAGTACTTCCAGGCTAACGGGAAAATATAAATCCCCGCATCTACCTGCAGCATCTCACGATGGCACCCAGCAGGGCTGTGAAGCCGAACTCTATCCTCCATGGTGCCCTGCGGGAATCCGGGGCACCTCCATACTGCAGGGAGGACGCCATCTAGCGTCTTGAATGTGTCGGCCGGGCTAAGCTGCCGACCGTCCATCACAATATGAACAGGCAGATTTGCATGCTTAAAAAATCAAATTGTATGACCATAAGATTTTTTTTTCTAATTTTCTGCTTTTTCTTTTCTTTTCTTTTTTTTTTTTTTTTTACTCATTTTGTGTTTTTGCATTGGTTTTCTTACATTCCTGTGCTTGTCAGACAAAACAACTTGCTTGATACTATATTTGCAAAAACAAAAAATGTATGGACAGGCAAAGTCTATAAACAAACATATTGTCTGCAGTGAACGTTGCCACATTTTTGTGCTTTTTAATTTTATTCATTCTTTACTTAAAAAAAAAGTCCTGTGTAAAATTACAGAGCATAAAAATGTTAATCACATAGGGAAGTAAATTCATATTTTTAACAAGTAAGAAAACTAATAATTACGTTTTTGAATATGGTTTTTATATTTTATTTGTACACAGAAAACACAACAAAAAGAGAAACTTAAATAATCTTTGAGATCTGCAAATACCCATAAGCTACTCCCGCCAGCAGCCATGCCACATGCCCTTCAAAACGGGTCACCCACCTGAAGCTAAGCATCTTTGGGCCTGGCCAGTACTTGGATGGGAGTCCATCCAGGAAAAGCTTGGGTTGCTGCCGGAGGAGGTATTGGTGAGGCCAGCAGGGGGCGCTTACCCTGAGGTCTGTGTGTGGATCCCAGTGCAGTGACGAGGACACTGTGCTGTAAAAATGGCGGTGTCTTTCAGATGAGATGTAAAACAGAGGTTGTGACTTTCTGTGGTCATAAAAGATCCCTGGGCAATCCTTCATAAAGAGTAAGGACTATCCAGATGTCCTGGCTAAATTGTCCTTCATGGCCACCTAATCATCTCCAGTCTCTAATTGACTCTTTCACCAATAATCTCTATATATAATCTTCATTTGGATCTTGATCTTTGTTTGTCCGCGAATGAATTAGAAGAAGAAGCACTAGATGGCAGTAGAGAGACAGCTAAAACATAGGCATTGCATTAAGAATCTCCTCCAGGCTTATACTACTGAAGACTGTAGTACGCCAGTCACACCTCAAAACACAGACATTCAAACTGAACAAATTGTTGTGCTTTAAATTAACTAAAGAGATCTTCATTTAGATCTTGATCTTTGTTTGTCTACGCATGCGTAGACCACCTTCCAGTTTAGTACGTTGTTGTTACTCACGGATGTCAACAATGTGCTGAAATAACGAAAGGGGTGGTGGACAGTGTTACACTGGTTAGCTCCTGAGGCCTGGTTAGAGAATGAGATTGTCGAAGATAAAAGGTACGTGCCTATGTAACATATGAATGAAAGAACGACAGTGGGTAAAATGAATGACAACGTAACGGCACGTTCCGGAAATTATTATTGTTACGTTGTAGCCGGCGAGTGCTGCGCGTCTCACAGTTGTACCGTGGCTTGCTCACATGTCAGTGAAGTGATCCCTATTTATGCTTTAAAGAGCCTGGATACCTATGTGTCCCCCTTTTATAACCATTGCTCCGTGTATATTGCCTTACTCTTTGGATTGCCACAAAGCAACCTGCGAGATTGGAGAAAGGTTGAGAAGCCATCGTGAGAGGAAACGACAGCGTCGTGAAAACGAGACGGACTGTGAACAGACAGAAGCAGAAATGCTCCTACACCACCACATAATTACTATTCGGACAGTGATTCCGAGTAGGCCGTTCCTATCGAATCAATATCCAAGGGTTTTCTTTTGTAATTTTGTTTCCCTTATAAAAAATCATAATGCTATGTGACGAAGGGCCCAGTTCATGACTGGCAGCCACGTTTAAACAGGGAGCCCTTCACAGACAACTTTAACACGCGCAACGTAGTTGGGCGCACATGGCTAGTTGCTAATAATTTACTATGAAAAAAAGCACTTTGAGCAGTGATCATAGCGCTATATAAATGTAAAGAATTATTATTTAGTTTTATTATATCTTTTACTGTCTTGTGTTATCTAGGAAAAACTGCTTGGACTGATGTCATTGCCTACGAAAGAGAAGTATGAGGAACTAAAGAAAGAAAGAATGCTAGAAATGGAAAAAAAAATAAAAATGGAAAGAGAGGTAAGAAATCCTCTAGATGTTGTCTGTCTGTTTACTTTTAATGGACATTCTGGACATGTGCTAGAAAGTAATCCATTTTATCTGGTATGCTACCCTCCACAGCAAGAACCATCCTTCACAGTGTACTTTAACCCATTTAGGGCTAATGTCGACTTTTGTCGACAGCAGGGGTTGAGGTTGGATGTTAACTTTAGTTGATATCCAGGGGTAGAGGGTAATAAATAGCTGTGGATGTCGACAAAACACACCATCACGTTATGGAGAGACCCTCTTTGCCAGGAGGACTATTAGACTCATTGACTTGACATCGAATCCCTGTGTGTGTGTGCGTGAATGTGTGTGTGTGGGGAGCGTAGAGTTTTTAGATGGTTAGAGAATTTAAATGGTTAGACAAACAGGTATATAGTAAGTATGTAAGCTATGTTACAGTCGATCTTAGAAAGCTAATGATTAATGTTAAATGCATTTAGTGGTTCCTTTGTATGCTTTTTAGAAAACTGAGTTTTTGGGGAAAACTGTTCAGATCTGGTAGAAAATGAAAAAAATAATTAGCCCTGAAAGAGTTAAGAAGCAAACATGTAGTCATTACAATACACTAAAATTATAAAGTCAAGTACAGTGGACTCTAAGCTATCGACTTCCAGACAGTATTCAGAAGCCATTAAGAAGGCTAACAGGTTATATGGCGCCTTGATGTGTGGAGTACACGTCACAGGAGGTTCTGCTCAGGCTTTATAACACACTGGTGAGGCCTCATCTGGAGTCCTGGGTGCAGCTACAAAAGGGCATAGCAGCACTAGAGAAGGTCCAGAGAAGAGCAATGAGGCTGATTCAGGGCTACAGGAGATGAGTTATGAGGGAAGATTAAAAGAGCTGAGCCTTTACAAGTGGTGAAGAGGAGACCTGAGTGAAGAGTTTAAAATTATGAAGGGAATTAGTGCAGTGGATCGAGACGATGACTTTAAAATGAGTTCATCAAGAACACGGGGACACAGTCATTAAGGGTAAATTTCGCACAAACATTAGGAATCTTTTCTTTACACAAATAACAATTGACACTTGGAATAAGCGACCAACTAGTGTGGTAGACAGCAAGACTTTAGGGACTTTCAAAACTCGACCTGATATTTTTTTTGAAAGAAATAAGTAGACAGGACTGGCGAGCTTTGTTGGGTTGAATGGCCTGTTCAAGTCCAGATTGTTCTAATGTTCTAAGTGAACAACAGCTGGTAAATTAGAAAGACACAATGTTGTATTGCATAAAGTAATCCCATAGAAAACTAACATTTAACAGATATTAGCTTATAGACAACACTTGCATATGCAGAACACGCTGTGTTAAGACATTGTATACAAAGTACTGAACGTTAAAAGAGCAGAAAGAACAGGAAGGTGGGTCTTGAATGACAGGCATAGGGTGGGAGTTCCAAAGAATAGCAAGCCAGAAAAGAGAAGGAGATATTCTTAGCCTCTGGTTGGCACTCAATTGTCTGTACCATATAAGACAGGTGTTCTGGAATTAGTTCAGTTTATTATTATTTTTTTTTAAATTAGTAGCAGAATATTTTAATGGGAAGCTAGTACAATGGAACCTTGGATTGCGAGTGTTTTGCAAGACGAGGTAAAATTTTTAATACATTTTAACTTAATAAATGAGCGAGGTCTTACAATACGAGTAGTACGTATATACGCTTTGTCTTCCGAGTGTCACATGATCACAACTGAGCTGATGGTGGTTCTCTCTCTCTCGCTGCGGGATTGTGGGCAGTCGTCTCCCATTGTTGGGCTCAGTCGGTGTCCCTCACTCATATAGTCAACATCCGTACGACTGTGTACTAGAGCATCGTGACCACTTGTGTGTGTGTGTAACGTGCGAGTCCCTGTCTTGCACCCCAAAACACGAGGCTGAGTCTCAGTACTTTAGCGACACCAGCTTTATTCAGCTTGAAACAGGGACAGCACGGTTATTTATTGTAGCGGGATCTGCCACTCTCCTATACACAGATATAGAATGAGACCCTGGCAATGTTTTGTTGATGACAGGATGAAGGTTTTTACTGTAGCCAAGATTTGCAGTTCAGAGTTCCGTATACTGTGAAATATTACTACCAGACAGTTTAAAAGAGGAAAGAGGTATGTAAGATGATGTAGCAGGGTCCGGCGTTTAGAGAGAATCATGTCTTCTCGAGTGGGCCATTAAGACATTAGAAGAAGAAGTTGATAATGGGACTCATTTCTTTGACTTGGACAAGATAACCCAAACAGCAGAAGATTGACTTCACATTCAGGGACAGTTCCTATTGTATGCTTTGCTCCGACTTTGTAATCTGTAATCTTCCCACTCCACTCAGCCATACACAAATAGATCTAGTAGTTTTGTGATGCCACTTCAAACTGAATGCTCTCAGATATCTTTATCACATTTTACAGTCTTCAAAAAGATTTGTTTGAGAGATGCAGGAAAAATATCTTGACATGGGGTTAGCAAAGTTTCTGTAAACTGCTGCAGCGACAGCTGTGGTTTATGTATAGTCATACTATGAATAGCTGTGGGTGGCACAGTGGGTAGCGCTGCTGCCTCGCAGTAAGGAGACCTGGGTTTGCTTCCCGGGTCCTTCCTGCGTGGAGTTTGCATGTTCTCCCTGTGTCTGCGCTAGTTCCTCCCACAGTCCAAAGACATGCAGGTTAGGTGCGTTGGTGATCCTAAATTATCCCTAGTGTTTGCTTGGTGTATAGGTGGGTGTGTGTGTGTGTGCCCTGCAGTGGGCTGGTGCCCAGCCCGGGGTTTGTTTCCTGCTTTGCACCCTGTGTTGGCTGGGATTGGCTCCAGCAGACCCCCGTGACCCTGTAGTTAGGGTATAGCGGGTTGGATAATGGATGGTTGTTTATACAGTGTAAGATGATTTGCTTTTTGATAAAAGTGTGGGCGTTCTGAAAAACTCTAGGTCATAAATTCCAATGCACCCAATTTGAATGTCCCCATAGTAAACTGATAGGAAGTGAAGATCGTGTTACAGTCCATCAGTTCTGAAAGTTAACTTAAAGCAAGGTGATGTCAATGGTTCACAGTAGGGCTCATGTTAAAACTGATATGTTGGTTTATGTAGAACTTGTATAACAGCTGGTGAAACAAGCAACTCCCATATGCTCCATAACGCGGTGTTTTAGCCAGTATTTCCAATTTTAAGTGTATAAATCCTAAAGTGATTTCAGTTATATAAATTAAGATTGTGACAGAATGGGCCCAGAATTTCCACTAATTACTATCATTTTATATTATTATTATTATTAATATCTTTAAGGCTGCAATGGAAGCACAGAGGAAACGGATGGAGGAGAAACCCAAAGACCCACAGCACTTGGCATCTACTGCCAACGGTGATGTAGGCCGCACACAGAGATCAGCAGTGGTTAAAACAGGTGGCTGGCTACCATCCTCAAGTCTGCCAAGAAATCGGGAGAATTCAGATCCTCTCCTTCAGCAGATCGACAACATCAGATCGTTTATCCAGCAGGCAAGAGAGGCCAACCGAATTGATGAGGTGAACATGCTGGAGGAGAATCTCCATCAGCTCCAGGATGAGTATGACCAGCAGCAGACCCAGATTGCTATTGAGCTTTCCAAAAAGCTGGCAGAAGAGGAGGCCATGCAGCAACAGCAGCTTCAGCTTCTGCACGAAAAAGAGTGGGAACGGGAACAAAAAAAAAGGATTTCTCAACATTTACGGACTCGTTCTTTGGACTTCCGGGAAATACAGCCTGTTCAGATGGGTGTTTCAGAGAACTACACTGCTGATGTGGACTCAAACTCGTACCAGAAAAAGGTTAGCCCTTTATCGAAAACACAGTCTATGAGAGCTTTTCATCATCTTCCTAAACAGGATCAGCCAAGTTCACTGCCCCAAAACACAACTGAAGCACTCCATGCAATGGCAGACGAACATGGCAGCAAGTCGCAAACTTCTTTGAATCCCTTTGACGAGAATGATGCCTCGCCTAACCTTGACGATGATCCCTCCAACCCCTTCTTGGAAGAAATTATGAAAGAAAAGTCAGAGTCCGTAAAACACGTCCTAAATGGTAAAAAGGAGTATAATCCTTTTGAAGAGGATGAGGAGACGAGCACTTCTGACGTGGTTACCGGTGGAGAGGCGTCCAATCCGTTTGAGGATCCTGTCGGCATCTCCAACCAAGGTGCAGCCAAACAGGTAACCTCAACAAACCCTTTTGATTCTGAAGAGGATGATGTGCAAAAGGACAGTGAAATTGAGGAAGAGCTGCTCCTCCAGCAAATAGACAATATCAGAGCCTACATTTTTGACGCCAAGCACAGCGGCCGCACGGATGAGGTGGAATTGTTGTCGGAGAACCTCAGAGAACTACAACGCACTTTACAAGAACAAAAGCGGAAAGTCCAGTGACTTTTTTCTTTTTCTGTCCCCTTTCTATACCAGCTAATCTTAAGGAGAACTGAACTTAAAACACTACATGATGTGGCTTGTTTGGTTTAAGCCGAGTAGTTGTAATTCAACTAGTGTTTGTATATGGATGCAAAAAAAATAATTGTGTACTGCTCCTGCAACAGTGTTGTGACTCTTAAACAGAGTCCATTACATTCTGCACTAATGCCTGAAGTGATTATATGCTTGGCAGCAACGCTCCATCCAGACTCATCTACAACTCTCTGCTGTTTTGACCACTGTGGCATTCTTTATTCTTTAAGGATACACGCCTTAATTGTCCTGTTACTAGTTTAACTAAAACAAATAGCAAGTTTTATAGTCGTCATCTGCATCATGGCACTGCTTGTACGGGCTTCCTACTGTGAGGCTCGGCCTGCCCTTTTTCTGGAAGGCACTGCATCCACTGGCAAGAATGGAGTAAATGATTAAGGAGGGCATTTAGTGGCAAACTGGCACAAAGGCTTCTGCAGCGCCACTTTAAGAAAGCAGTACAACTACATGTCCGTGACGTCACCAAATCAGCACGAGCACCTGGCCCCATTATGTAACCAGACTTTTCCATGTTGATATTCTTTACTGTATGGTCAAACAAAGCAAATCCCAACGGTTAAAGAGTAAGTTGTTACTTTCATTTGCAAGTTTTTTGATTAGTTGTATTAAATATAATGCAGAACTTTTTTGATAACTTGTGTTTGATGACCGACAACTTGTAGATCTGAGCAAGTAAAACAACAATTGAAAATGTCCCTTTCAGGCAATAGCTTAATATAAAATAAAAAATAAAAAAAACTCAAATTTTGAACGCCTTTCCCGAGTTTCTCTACAAGATGAAAGCAGCCAAATGATTTAGGTGGCCTACCATACAGCAGATTGATTATTTACTCGTCAGCTTCATTTCTCCTCCTGTATCTAATTTGGTTTCAGTGTGGCCTGTGCTAACGGTAGTACTGTCCTGTTATCGAGTGTGTTGCAGTAAGGCCTGTTCTTACTGATGCTTCACATGTGTAATACTTGCCTTCAATGTAACTAAGGTCAAACAACCATTTGAACCTTTATTTGGAGTCCTGCAAGGCAACATAACATGCACACTACGAGGTTTTCATTTAAAAATTGAATTCTGTAAACAAAAACAATCACCAGCTACACTAGCATCTTCACGTCATTGATAAAAGTATTACCATCCACACTGAAAGGGCACAGAATGTTGATGTTCGCCTACACTGGGGATGGAGTTCATCTCAAAACATTAGCAACCATTTTGAGCGTGGACTCGCATCAGGTCAGGTTAGGAAGCATGCACTGGTACAGCATGACACAACGAAACATCTCAGGATCCTGCTTGACAACCCCGTCAGTGCCACCCCCCACAAATGACCCTCTATCTGCTGCAGCCAGATGTTACGTGGGAGTCCCCTTGGCCTGGTCCAGCCACTCGGGTTCTCAACAATGAGGATCCCGTGAGCCGGATCACCCTCAGGGAATGGCGCCACATGGCTGTTAGTGCCGTAACTGACGCTCCCTCACAACGCAGGTCATGTGCCTCATTTGGGACTCCGTGAGCAACACAGAGTTAAACCAGTGGGACCCAAGGACTCTCCAAAGAGACAAACATGAAGGAGTCCAGTCTTCATCTCAGGTCACTGGATAGCATCCATGTCTCACAAGCATATAGCAAGACAGGAAGCGCCAGGACTTTAAAGGATTGGACCTTTGTCCTATGGGCGGCATGGTGGCGCAGTGGTAGCGCTGCTGCTTTGCAGTTAGGAGACCCGGGTCGCTTCCCGGGTCCTCCCTGCGTGGAGGTTGCATGTTCTCCCCGTGTCTGCTTGGGTTTCCTCCCACAGTCCAAAGACATGCACGTTAGGTGGATTGGTGATTCTAAATTGGCCCTAGTGTGTGCTTGGTGTGTTTGTGTGTGTCCTGCGGTGGGTTGGCACCCTGCCTGGGATTGGATTCCTGCCTTGTGTCCTGTGTTGGCTGGGATTGGCTCCAGCAGACCCCTGTGACCCTGTGTTCGGATTCAGTGGGTTGGAAAATGGATGGATGGATGGACCTTTGTCCTTTTGCAGATATTGGGAGCGCTACACACCTCTTTCCAGCCACCTTAAAAAAAAATGCAGTTTAAATGCAGACAGTAAAACAACACAAGTAGCACCATGGAAAACAACTCCTCTACGCCTGCTATGTTGGAATATAATACTCGTCCATGTGAAGTGGCTGAGGGTTTGTAACAAGCAGGATCCAATCAGGGACGAGCAATGACATAACCATAAACCAATCACAGTGCATTTAAGAGCCTGCATTTTCAAAACTCTTTGTTCAACCATGAACACTCCCAACGCTTAACTGCCATTTTCAGAAGTAACCAGCATAGCTGAAATACCCAGGAGGAAAATGGTGTTTTTTATTGTTTGAGAAAAATATAATTAAAAAAAAAAACAAAACACAACTTTAAAAATAAATGAACAAACAATGAAGACTCACTAATGTGCTTGTCTGGTGGTCTTGCATCTACGTTGTCATGCAGCTGACGCTCGGAACCGGCCAACTCGATTTAATTTCAAAATCAACAGGCACGTGGGATGGTGGGGCTCAAACATAAAGAATGCTGCCAGTCACCTCCAGTTCGCCCTCTGGTGGTCGTTCTGAGTGTCAACTGGATGATAACATAATAATAATAATTCTTTGCATTTATATAGTGCTTTTCTTACTACTCAAAGCGCTCAGCAATTACACGTTAAGGGCCTTGCTCAAGGGCCCAACAGAGCAGAGTCCCTATTGGCATTTACAGGATTCGAACCGGCAACCTTCCGATCGCCAGTGCAGACCCCTAGCCTCAGAGCCACCACTCTGCCTACATGCATACAAGACCGCAAGATCACCCCCCGCCCTACCCAGAAGGGGGTGGCTTAGGGTTGATTTCACCCCACAGTATTTTTAGTCAACCAATGAGAAACATGTGTACCAAGTTTCATGAAAATCGCTCCAGCTGTTCAGAAGTGATGCTGGAACACACACACATACATTGACTTTTGTATATTTTATATATATATATATATATATATATATATATATATATATATATATATATGGTGGTCTAGATCTAATTATGCAATTTTCATTACGCTATAACTTAAGTCTATTACATAGAGAATTCACAAAAAATTATTTTCGTTGCCAATAGATGGCAGCACCTGCCCTGCATTTCAAAATGGCGGGGAGACGGTTGTTAGTCGAACAGCGGGTGTGATGTATTCGCCTTTTCATAATTGCCTAATTAGATTTGGACCACCCTGTGTGTGTGTGTGTATATATATATATCTATCTATATTACAAAAAAAATCTTGGGAGGGAGACGAGACATGATCGTCTCGGAACACACTTTGAAGACCCGCAAGACAAAGAAGTGAGATAAAAGGACAGCTGCCGTACAGGCTTTCAAATGATCGACGCAGAGCGCAACATGCAGATCACTCAGCACAGCACTACAGCTTTATTACTGGCAAATATCAAGAAATAAAAAATGAATGACATGAAAATAACAATCTCTTTAAATTGTATATCCAGATAACCAAACCTGGGGGTTGGCGAGCAGGAGGCAGAGCCACCTAGTATATATATGTGTGTGTATATATATATATAATATAGAGAGAGAGAGAGAGAGAGATTACAGTATATCCATATCTCCATTTTTTGGGGGCTAAACCCACTAGGGATGTATGGACAAAAGACGAAAAGAGAGGCTGACGTAGTTTTTAAACAAAAACGTTGTAGTGTGGCTGTAGTTTAAATGTACTTCTGTAGTAAAAGAAATTGATCCCAATAAATGACAAGGATTTTAAGTAAAGACGGTACTTGGGATTAATAGAGGGTCCCCTACTTGTGAAGATGACCTCCCCTCAAACATATTATTTGTTCAATAACAACAGTTCCTAACATGTCATGCGCCCTTCATTAATGCAGTTTGACTTGGTGGGTGAGCTATGCTTTATCACTTTAACATTCACATTCAAAGGAATGGTTTTTCCATATTGCTGTGGCTGAAGCGAAGGTGCCCATGATGCCAGGCTGACTGACTATGACATGTAAACACAGTGTCTGCCCTGAGACTGACTGGGTGTCTCACCAGTACCCATCCTGTACGCACCCCGCCTCCCCTGCTTGTGGCAGCCTTCAGCGAGGTGTGAATGTAATGGAGGTCTGTACAGTGCTTAACTGTGTTTTGTTGCTCCGTTTTTAATTACAAACCTTTTGAAGGACAAAGCACATTTGTATTCTTGTCTAATACAATGGGGTCACTGCATTCATTACAGAATTGCTCAGCTTCAGCCTGAATAAAACCATTAGTGATTTTTATATACAGTGGCATGTTTCAGAAAAGACAAAATTGTAAAATGGTGTACTTAGCAGTGACGCCAGACTGGGTGTGCCCCCACCCCACATCAGGCCACTGCCAGCCTGGATTGTATGGCACTAGTTGACAAGACCTTGGGCTGCCCTCTAGTTACATTTTGAAGTATTGCAGCAGGTTATGCTGAGCAAATGAGTTGTTCCCCAGTACTTCATCTGTTCCAGTCTCTTGCCACTTTACTAATTCACCAGGCATATGATGCCAGTTTGGCCGTACAGTGCCATGTGCATCAATTTCACTATCCATGTCAACAGCTAATGACCAGTTCACATTGCCATCACTACAGTACTGCTTGATTCAACTTGTGTAATTTTCAGTCTGTCCCATTTTTCTATTAAGTGCATGATGAACACACAGAGATGCAAATGGAAACAAACTAGATGGGAGAACTGCTGGCTGCTTTGTCACTTACATCTATTTACTAATAAGGTGCCATTAAAACAGTGAATGCAGCTGTTCAAGACTGAAATAAACTATTAAGGGTGGGGAACCTTAACAAGCGAGACCACTAAAACGAAGCATCATAATGTCACTTAACCAATAAGGGATTCATCAGCCACAATTGACTTCTCATTAAGAAACTCGATTGGAACAAAAACCTGCAGCCACTGTGCTCCTCACCCCTTCGCTAGATGGGCACAGAGTACAGTACTGTCCAGACGGTTATTTATGCATAGCACAGCCTATCACGACAGAGGCTTGGGGGTAATGCCAAGTAGGTTAATGACAGACTTGCTGTGTATGGACTACTGTAGTGTTCAGTTGTGTCTCTGTTCCACGCCTGTCCTAAATTGTGATTTATCAGCACTAGATGACTGCACTGGACTTGCAGTTACACGAGCGACACAGAGAGACGGAGCAGAGTGCTGTGATCCAGAATACCGGACAACATTAAGCAATAGAATCGAGCTCCGCTCCGTTGAGGAGTTATTCAAGTTGCACACATTTAATAAGTTTTACCTTTACATTTTACATCAGTGATGTTACGTGACACAGCCTGTCTTTTTTTTTTTTTTTTTTTAACACCCCCCGATGCTGAATGTGTGTCTCTTGCTTTGTTCTCATAAAACATTCCTAAATGATGATGACTATCAAGTAGGCATGTTTTATAGTATGACTGTCTGTCACGTGCTACTGCAGGCTTCACAGATTTACCACCGTGCAATCCAACTGGCTTAACCACAGAGGTCCGCAGCTAGACCCTCTTCACATTAATTATAACTAAATAGAAGACAAACAGATCGTGCCGGACACCAGTGAAAGCAGGAGTCATTCACTTACACGTGACGTGGCTGGAAGAATTGAAACAAATTGATCAAAAAGGGTTTCCTCCTACAGTCCAGAGACATGCAGGTTAGGTGCATTGGCGATTCTAAATTGTCCCTGGTGTGCGCCCTGCGGTGGGCTGCCTTATGCCCTGAGTTGGCTGGGATTGGCTCCAGCAGACCCCCGTGACCCTGTAGTTAGGATATAGCGGGTTGGATAATGGACGGATGGATGGACAAATGATCAAAAAGGGCAAATACTGTGACTGAGGCGCTCGAGGACACCACCTTCTTTAATGACATGGGCCGCAGCTCAAACCACTTTTATACAACTTTACAAACTTAAAAAGGTATGATGTGCACCTTCACGAGGCACTGGTCTTGTGTGGACCACAAACGCAACTCCTTTCTGTTCTCCCCGCTTTGCCAGAGGGTGTTACAGTCTAGGATCTCCTAAAAACGAATCGGTCCTGTACTGCCATTTCTGCCCATATGGGTGCTGATGCTGCAAGTTCTGAACTGTGTGTGGCTTTTAGGCAGCCCATCGAGCGCGCGCTCTGTCACATTTGTACAGTTTTGGTTTTTTTTTTTGTATAGTTTTTACATTTAACACTAATGCCTAACCTCTTGATAACTGGCCTGCCACATGTTTTGTATGCTAAAAGTACTGTTTATTGGGCTGTTAAATTAACATTTCAGATATTTTTTGACAACCTAAACAATGTGTATAGAAAGAACGGTTTTGTTTAAGTGCAATGTACACCTTGGTAGTGTTACTCCTTATAAAGTATTAATTGTGTAATATGTTGTCAGTAATAGCCTGTTCGCTGCTTCTAATGATCTGTTATAATCACAAAAGGTCAGAAAAGTTTAAAAATGAAGTAAAATCATTGTATGAAAAAGCAGCAGACAACAGAATGACTTGAGTCGTTCAGGTTGGGCCTGTACCACCTAAAAACCATGTACTGCATTTTATGTAAATATTAACATGTCAGTATTTTTACACTGTAATGACTTGGAAAGCATTAAAATAAAAATGTGTAAATGAGCCCTGTTGGTGATTTAAACTGAAGGATTGGCGTTGGCCTGAGCGTGAACTGTAAGTGAAGCAGAAGGGAGAGGGAATGCTAACAAAGAAGAATTAAAGAGTGCATATTAGTGAAGCGAACCGGTTTAAATCGACTCGTGTGGATCGTCGCACGCACAGCTTCTTTAACCCTTACGTTGTCTTCAGGTCTTGTGTTTGAAATCGGTAAACGCACACTAAATTTAGTCTGTTCAGGATGGAACTTTGTGACTTTTCCTACATTTCTCCAATTTGAGGAACAGAAAAAAAAAATCCCATAATTAGTACACCTTTTATTATTTATTCCCACCTTTCATGTCAGTTTTGACCCACAATTGACTTTCATGGATCTTTCCACTGCATTTAGGGTAGTAGTTTGTTTACAACTCACAAAGGCTCCCTACTTGTCGTCTTTTCAGCTCAGAACTGTACAGGCGTTTACAGAAGTGCTCTAACTTTACAAAAATCAAATGACTCCAGATTTCCACAGCTGCTACACATTATGAACCTTTGGGTCATCATTAACTAAAGGATTTTTCCACTGTGTTTATAACGTACGATTCACAATCAATAAAAACCTCCTAAATGTCATCTTTTCAGCTCAGAGATGTCAAGACTTTGTAGCAACCTAACTTTACACAAGGCAAATAGAAAAGTTTCCAAATGTCACAAATTTTTCTCCAGCTAGTGCACACTGTGGCTCATTTTCAAGCACCATGTTTCTGTATTTCTTGAACTTCTGTAAAAGCTAGATTTCCCCTTGGGAGTAATGAAGGAGTAATGAAGTGCTGTCTGTCTGTCTGTCTGTCTACTTTAGTGGATGTTACTCTGTGTTTACAAACATCCTGAATGTCTTTGCTTTTTAAAACTTAGAATCATCCCTACTTACCGATTAAGATAGTCAATTAATATAAAGAATGCTTGGGATGAAAAGTCTCACGTCCAAAGCACCTAAAAAGTAGAGCGAGAATCAAATCAAAAATGAGAAGCGGGTGGTGGATTTTAGGAGGCCCAGGCCCCTCATGGACCCCGTGATCATCAGAGGTGACTGTGCAGAGGGTGCAGACCTATAAATACCTGGGAGTGCAGCTGGATGACAAATTGGACTGGACTGCCAATACTGATGCTCTGTGTAAGAGAGGACAGAGCCGACTATACTTCCTTAGAAGGCTGGCGTCCTTCAACATCTGCAATAAGATGCTGCAGATGTTCTACCAGACGGTTGTGGTGAGCGCCCTCTTATACGTGGTGGTGTATTAGGGAGGCAGCATAAAGAAGAGGGACGCCTCACGCCTGGACAAACTGGTGAGGAAGGCAGGCTCTATTGTAGGCACGGAGCTGGACAGTTTAACATCCGTGGCAGAGCGACGAGCGCTGAGCAGGCTCCTGTCAATCATGGAGAATCCACTGAACAGGATCATCTCCAGACAGAGGAGCAGCTTCAGCGACAGACTGCTGTCACCGTCCTGCTCACTGACAGACTGAGGAGACCCCACACTATGCGACTCTTCAATTCCACCCGGGGGTAAACATTAACATTATATAAAGTTATTGTCTGTTATACCTGCATTGTTATCACTCTTTAATTTAATATTGTTCTTTATCACTTTGCTGCTGCTGGAGTATGGGAATATCACCTTGGGATTAATAAAGTATTTATCTATCTATCTACCGATTAAGATAGTCAATTAATATAAAGAATGCTTGGGATGAAAAGTCTCACGTCCAGAGCACCTAAAAAGTAGAGCATGAATCAAATCAAAAAGACCTGGAAGGCACAGCATTAAATTAGCACTTGAAGACGCAAGGGTTAAAAAAAATAAATAAATACCTACAGTTGTGCTCGACAGTTTGTGAACCCTTTAGAATTTTCTATATTTCTGCATAAATATGACCTAAAACATCATCAGATTGTCACTCAAGTCCTAAACGTAGATAAAGAGAAACCAGTTAAACAACTGAGACAAAAATATTATACTTGGTCATTTATTTATCAAGGAAAATGATTGAATATTACAAGTTTGTGAGTGGCAACAGTATGTGAACCTTTGCTTTCAGTATCTGCTGTGACCCCCCAATAACTGCAACTAAACGCTTCCGGTAACTTTTCCTGCACACCGGCTTGGAGGAATTTGAGCCCATTCCTCCGTCCAGAACAGCTTCAACTCTGGGATGTTGGTGGGTTTCCTCACATGAACTGCTCTCTTCAGGTCCTTCCACAACATTTCGATTGGATTAAGGTCAGGACTTTGACTTGGCCATTCCAGAACATTCACTTTCTTCTTCTTTAACCATTCTTTGGTAGAACGACTTGTGTGCTTAGGGTCGTTGTCTTGCTGCATGACCCACCTTCTCTTGAGATTCAGTTCATGGACAGATGTCCTGACATTTTCCTTTAGGATTCTCTGATATAATTCAGAATTCATTGTTCCATCAATGAAGGCAAGCCGTCCTGGCCCAGATGCAGCAAAACAGGCCCAAACCCTGATACTACCAGCACCATGTTTCACAGATGGGATAAGGTTCTTATGCTGGACTGCAGTGTTTTCCTTTCTCCAAACATAACACTTTTCATTTAAACCAAAAACTTCTATTTTGGTCTCATCCGTCCACAAAACGTTCTTCCAGTAGCCTTCTGGTTTGTCCACGTGATCTTCAGCAAACTGCAGACGAGCAGCAATGTTTTTTTTTTGGAGAGCAGTGGCTTTCTTCTTGCAACCCTGCCATGCACACCATTGTTGTTCAGTGTTCTCCTGATGGTGGACTCATGAACATGAACATTAGCCAATGTGAGAGAGGCCTTCAGTTGCTTAGAAGTTACCCTGGGGTCCTTTGTGACCTCGCCGACTATTACACGCCTTGCTCTTGGAGTGATCTTTGTTGGTCGACCACTCCTGGGGAGGGTAACAATGGTCTTGAATTTCCTCCATTTGTACACAATCTGTCTGACTGTGGATTGGTGGAGTCCAAACTCTTTAGAGATGGTTTGGTAACCTCTTCTAGCCTGATGAGCTTCAACAACTCTTTTTGTGAGGTCCTCAGAAATCTCCTTTGTTCGTGCTGTGATACACTTCTACAAACACGTGTTGTGAAGAGCAGACTTTGATAGATCCCTGTTCTTGAAATAACACAGGGTGCCCACTCACACCTGATTGGCATCCCATTGACTTGAATTTCACCTTCAAACTAACTGCTAATCCGTGAGGTTCACATACTTTTGCCACTCACAAATATGTAATATTCAATCATTTTCCTTGATAAATAAATGACCAAGTCTAATATTTTTGTCTCATTTGTTTAACTGGTTTCTCTTTATCTACTTTTAGGACTTGAGTGACAATCTGATGATGTTTTAGGTCATATTTATGCAGAAATATAGAAAATTCTAAAGGGTTCACAAACTTTCAAGCACAACTGTACTTGGGTAAAGAAAAGCAAAATGTATTGATAAACATGGTGGATGATTAGCACATGCACGGTACTCTCTCAGTGTGACAAGAACCATCCTATAAACCCACAGGTTAGATGCCAACCTCATGCTGTCTGTTTGGGGACTTCCTCCCACATTACGAAGTCAAGCGACACTGGGCAAACAGGCAGCTCTAACCTGGCCCCATTATAAGCAAGTATACCTCAGGATGGACTGATGCCCTGTCCATGACTGCCTCCCACCTTGCACTCAGTGCTAAATAAGGAATACAGAAAACCGACTGATAAGTTACAGGCTTTGATGCTCTGTGAACACTGCCATCGAAATTCAGAGAAACTGCTGTGCTAAGCAAGAAATAAAACAAAACAAAATGCTTTATCACCCGAGTAATGAATGCAAGAGCACTCCCTACAGTTCATTTTCAGTACTTCACTGTTTGTTAAACCACAGAACCAAATGTGCCACTGGCATTTTTATAGGCAGGAAACCATCATTTTCAAAAAAGGTCACTAAAAATGAACTGCATGGTCTAGACCAGGGGTCCTCAGTCACGGTCCTGGAGGGCCGCAGTGGCTGCAGGTTTTTGCTCCAACCCAACTGCTTAATAAGAAGTAGTTATTGCTCAAGTAACACTTCTGCATCACTTTAGTTGTCTCGCTCGTTAAGATTTTGAACCCTTATTGCTTATTTTAGTCTTAATCTGCTGTATTCTTGGTTTTTAACTGCTCCTAATTAGCATTAACATGCAAATGACAAGAGATATCAGCAGTCCTCCATTTAGCTTGTTACCACTGATACCTGTGTGTATTTATCAGGAACTATTGGGTTTAATTAAATACTTGGAAGGAAAGTGAAGAGAAAAAAGTGAAGGACTGAGAATTACTCCTCCATTTTAGCCTTCAGATCGTTTGGATGATAGAAAGGGGAAGAAATTCTCGGATATGAGAATGACCTGACATAGCTGAGTTAAAGCACTGACAAGCCATGAAATTAAATTATTGACAAGAATTGCTTTCTAATTAAGCAACCGGGTAAAAACAAAAAACCTGCAGCCACTGCGGCCCTCCAGGACTGTGATTGAGGGCCTCTGGTCTAGACCAGTGAAACTTGACATTTATGGTTTCACAACCCAGTTTATCCTCGTAAGTGTATTCATGACACACAAGGGTCGACCCCCTGGGAGAAATGAGAACGGATATCAGAGCATGAACCCCCTTGGTAAACTGAACACGAATGCTGAACGGTTCTCCCTCTTGGTGAAATGAGTGCACCTGTAAAACCAGAGGCGGGCAATGGGAATTGTCGATCAGTAAAGGTGTATATTGGGCGTGCATATATCAGTTGTTTAGGTCAGAGGTCCTGGAGGACCACCGTGGCTGCAGGTTTTCATTCTCACCCTTTTCTTAATGAGTGACCTGTTTTTGCTGCTAATTAACTCCTTTTCCATTCATTTTAATTGACTTGCTCTTGACGACTCAGACCCCTTAATTGTTTCTTTTTCCTTAATTAGCAGCCAAACAATAATGAGATACAAGATGAGCTAAAACAACTGGTGGCCATCATACAATATCTGAATATGAAGAAAGGTGAAGGTCTCAGGAACGTCGATCTGCTCAGGTCCTCAAAACATTTTAACAGCGCGCTTAGAAAAGAGAAAACATTTTCAGAAATGTCTGCTAATGCACCACGAGAGCAGCAACAAGCCACAGAATTAAAGAACGAGTTTAATTAACGACAGGAATCGGCAGCTCATTAAGCAGCTGGTTGGAGTTTGAGGCCCTGAATTAGTTGGTCTTTTCTTGGCTCCCTCACTTCACATTTCATTTCCCTTTGGGTGCCGTTTAAGGAAAGAAATGAAGAAATTCAGGGGAGCAAATCTTAAAAGAGAAGTCCATTAAAATGAATTCACAAGAAGTTAATTAGCAGCACAAACAGGGCCCTGTGACGATGCGGGTTCTGGCTCCATGCTCCCATCTGATTTTCGGAAGCCCTTCAACCCAACACGGTCAATAATGTCACCGAGTAAGCTAAACTGTGAGACAGCATTTGAGCAAGGGGATGGTAAAAAGTGAAAAGTGCTTTTATTTAAAACGGTCAACAAAAAAAAAACTTCAATAAATAAAGTGCAGTGCTTTCATAAAGTTCAATAAATAATCCATAAAAAAAGAACATGGAGGTAAAATCAATAAATAGAAAAAAAAAAACAATCCTTTAAATCGAGGTTAAAACAACGCTGGAAGCAAATCCTTTAAAAACACAAAGTCCGGTGTCTTTTTACCTGGCGGCTCCCCTGCTTCTCCCATTGGGCTTTGCAACAGGAGAGTCGCCATACCTGCAGCTGACCTTCTCCTACTCAACTGATCTGGTGGCCTTTCCGATTCCTGGCTCCGGTTCAGCTCACCCAGACCGAGACTTGGGCTCCCCAGAAACCAGGACGCTCACACTGGGGCTTCTCTTCCCAATCTCCGACTCCCGCTGCCTGTCTTTGCTGCGGCGAGCCAACCTTCTCTCGGTCACTCCTGCTCCAAACAATCGCTCAGCAGGGGCGACCACTACCTTCGGCCCTCAGGTGCCGGCCAAACACCTCACTTGGGCTCACCTCTCTCAGCTGCTCGTATACAGAGTGAGCCTGCGCTTGTTCACTCTCCTTTCTCTCAACCGACTTTCTCACTCCTGCTTCCTGCCTTCTTCTCTGCAACCTCCGTCTCTGTTTTTCTTTTCTTTTTTTCCTTCTCCCCCCAACTATCGACTCGCGCTTCTTTTATCTAGCGAGGGGCCATAGCAGCTGTAGCATATTAGCCACGTGAACAATCATGGATGTGGGCAGTTTCTCACCCGTGCACTCGGTGAGAAACGCCCACACTGCTGATCGCCCCGTGGCTTGCTATGGCCCAAGGCCCCCTCGCTAAGCCGCCACGAGAGCGGGGATTATTTATTTAAAAATTGGCCTTTGCTAAACAAGCTGTGGACCCATAACACCACAGGCACTCATTAAAAAAAAAAAAAAGAGAGTGAAAACCTGCAGCCATGATGGTCCTCCAAGACTGGAGCTGGTGACCCACCGCAACACACAACGGAGACCCACTTTTGGGTCAGTCTGCCCAGTGGTTGACAAACACCGGTCTAGACAAAATGGCTAATGGCTTGTTCTTACTGTGGAATCAATAACAACAACATTTATTTCTATAGCACATTTTCATACAAAGTGCTTTACATGATGAAGAAAGAGAAAAAAAGACAAAATAAATAAGAATTAAAATTAGGGAACACAAATTAACATGGAATAAAAGTAAAGTCTGACGTCCAGGGAGGACAGAAAAAACAACCAAAAAAAAAAAACTCCAAAAATATAAAATCTGCAGGGGTTCTGAGGCCACGAGACCACCCAGCCAGCCCCTCTAGGCATTCTACCTCACATCAATGACCTCAATCAGTCCTCGTGGTATTCAGGGTTCACATGGAAGAACTTGATGATGCCGGTCATGTAGACTTCTGGCCAAGGCACCGGATGTTTCAGATTAGTAATACTTGCCTTCACTATAACGAAGGTCAAACAACCATTTGAACGTTTATTTGGTGTCCTGCATGTTTAATTTACTTGAGCTGATCTAAGGCAACATGCACCCTACTAGGTTTTCATTTAAAAATGTTATTTTTTCAACAAATAACAATCACCAGCTACACTAGCATTTTAACCTAATTGACAAAAGTATTTCCAGCCGCACTAAAATGACCGAGAGGGCACTTAATGTTTATGTTCGCCTACACTGGTTATGGGGTTCATCTCAAAACTGTAGCAACCATTTTGAGAATGGACTCCCTATCAGGTCAGATTGGGGAGCGTATAAAAATTAATGGCTAACAGTCCCTTCAAAATAGTCACCCGCTGAGTTGATACGCTGATCCCAGCGAGATTTCAACCTTTCAAAGCACCTCTGGAAGTCGTTTTTTGTCAGTGTGTTGAAGCCGTGGGTTGTTACTGCTTGGATCTCCTCCACCATTTCAAATCTGCGTCCCTTGAGCCTAGCCTCATCTTCATCTTAGGAAATAAAAAAAAAAAAAATCAGACGGCGCTAAATCAGAGGAGTACGGAGGGTGGGGAATGGCAGTAAACTTTGTAGAAGCCAAAAATTCACGCACAATCAGAGATGTGTGAGCTGGTGCATTGTCGTGATGCAAAAGAAATGACCTGTCAGCCCACATCTGAGGACGTGTTCAGCGAATTCGATTTCGCAAACGCCTTAGAACATCCCTGTCGAATGCTCCATTCACCGTCTGTCCTTGTGGCACAAATTCCTTGTGGATGACACCCTTCACATCAAACAAGCAAATGAGCATCGACTTGGTGTTGCTGTGAACTTGTCGAGCTTTTTTGGGTCTTTCAAATCACTCATTTTCACGAATAACCCTTCACAGACACAACCGAAGTTTAAACAAGAACTGCGACTTGAAAAACAACTGCGCTGACGTTATAACGCGTGATGACAGCTCTCAAGGACAACTTGAACTGCTATCTAGCAGAGATTGATATAACCAAACCCTTCTGGCTGCAGAATAAATGCATTCCAGGAACTTTTGAATTGCACCTCGTATCAGTTGTTTAGGTGGCCCACCGGGTGGCACGGTGGGTAGCACTGCTGCCTCGCAATTAGGAGACCCGGGTTCACTTCCCGGGTCCTCCCTGCGTGGAGTTTGCATGTTCTCCCCGTGTCTGCGTGGGTTTCCTCCCACAGTCCAAAGACATGCAGGTGAGGTGGATTGGCGATCCTAAATTGTCCCTAGTGTGTGCCCTGCCCGGGGTTTGTTTCCTGCCTTGCGCCCTGTGTTAGCTGGGATTGGCTCCAGCAGGCCCCCATGACCCTGTAGTTAAGATATAGCGGGTTGGATAATAGATGGAGGTGACCCACCGCGACACACAAAGGAGACCCACTTTTGGGTCAGTCTGCCCAGCAGTTGAGAAACACTGGTCTAGACAAAATGGCTAATTTGCCTGTGGCAGAGTAAGCATACACAGTGCTTGTCAGATACTCATAGGAAGAGACGACACACACGGCTTCCACCTAAGCCAGCACCAAACAGAATGACACAAACAGGCAAGAAATACGACAAGCACTTTATTGTTAAGACATCACATTACATTTTATTTTCTGTACTAAAAAAATAAAAAGCCCTCAGAATGTACGATAGAGTGTCATGTTAAACCAGATAAATAACGAAATGGTTTAGCATGTGGCACTGCAGGTGGGGTAACTCATTCACGCTGCTTGGGTGGACTTTGCATGTTCTCCACATGATTGAGTAGGTTTCCTCTGGGAAGCCCACAGTTCCTTCCACATGTTTTGCCACATCCCATCTGGCCCAGTGCAAGTGACTGGATGCCTTTTGATGAATTGGCGTCCTGTCCGGTGTTGGCTCCTGCAGCCACTGCTCAAGTACGGTAAAAGCAATCTCTCATTCCAAGATTAGGGAGAAAACTGCAAGACTCCACAGGACAACAACAGAGTGGCCCAAGTAAATTCTGAATACAACGTAATGCTTCTATGACTCCAAATTGGATTACACACATTCAACGACGGGCGCCAGCTGTTATCAAGGCTAAGGGTAGGCACTCATGATTAAAAGGGTCAAATCATAGCTTTTTTTTTAAAAAAAAAAAAAAAAGGTCAAGTGTGTATTCTACTTGACCACCATTAGTTTTTGCTCTTTTATTTGAAGGGCATTCACGTTTTCAAGATGGTGATCATCTGTTAACAATGAACAATACTTCTGACAAGGCTAACTCTAAAGACTCCGTGAGGTCCATCAAGTCACAAACTTGTGGACTGCTCAACCCGCAGTATGCACTAATATTTAACACCTGCTTGTTTACTAAAAAGAACACATTGTTTGAACGTGTGGCCGGTTATATAATGCACTTTGAATAAGAAAAAAGGTGGGCGTAAATAAAACTGAACACAGATTATTTTATATGTGAGCCACATACCTGATCATAATTTCTTCCATTGAATAAAAAGTAGGAGATTGAATCACAAAGCAAACCGTTTCTTCTTGGTGTGCAACCAGAGGCAGCCACTTTATTATGTGTTGAAAAAAAATCAAATGTTCGTGTGAATGTTTTGCAGATTTCTAGCCTTGACTAAACACCATCAGGCGTCTTCGGCTTCAGCCTGCATTTTGTACTTGCCCCTCATCTCCTTTGGTAAAGGAATCAGTCCGGGACAGGATACCTGCCCCTCCACTTCGCACATGCATTTCCGTGGGAAGTACTTCTTTGGCCCAAAGTTTGCAGGGTTTGAATGAACCATTTTAGCTAATTCTTCAGCGTGGAGCACCTCTCTGCAATAAAAAAAAAAAAAAAGGAAAAGTTAAATAAAAGCCACAAGTGTCCTTTCATTTCATACCAATGCTTTCTAGAGCTAGCCTCTAACTTGTTCTGGGTGTTAGCTTAACAACCCTCATATTAAAACCACCTATATATCTAATTAAATCAGTTGAAATCTGTTCAGGGACATGAGGGAGGGCCTACCCTGGTGCCATCAAGTAGATGACAGGAACCAACCCAGAAGGGGTGCCACGCCACTGCTCGTTACACTCATGCACAAACCTATACAAGGCCAATCTGGACGGCTGTATTAACCTAACAAGCATATTTTTGTGGTGTGGAAAGAAAAACCTTGATAGACCCTAGGAGAAAGCACCAGCTCCACACAGGCAGAGCCAAGGCTGTCTACCACACTACATGGTAGCTTATTCCATGTATTTATGGTTCCCTCCTGGATGGTTGGGGGAAATAAACATTTGCACGTAATTTACCCTTGAGTTTCCACCTGTGCCACTGTGCTCTTGTTGAACTCATTTTACAGTAACAGCTGGGGTCCAATGTACAAATTCATTTCATAATTTCAAAAGCTTCAGTCATGTCTTGAACTCATAGCCTGCAATTCCAAAATCAGCATCAGTCCCTCTTCTCTGGACTCTCTCTAGTGCTGCTGTGCCTCTTATTTTTGTAGCCCAGACACCAAGACTGCACACAAATGTCTATGTTAGGCCTCATCGGTGTGTCAAAATACTTGAGCATAACCTCCTTTGACTTGTACACCACATGTTATGATACAAAACCTAACATTTTGTTAGCATTCTTAAAGGCTTCTGTCCACTATCTACTACTAGATAGCAACAAGCCCACCATAACTTCTAAGTCCTTGTTATTAGCAGAACTGTCAGGTTTCTGACCTCCAGATTGCACATTTTTACTTTCTGCATGTAATACGTTACATTTACTTCATCTGCCACAAATCCGCTCAAGTCTCTATGCTGTCCAAGTCGCTCTGTAACGATTCAATGTATTCTAGATTATCTACCAATCCACGCACCATGGTAACACCTGCAGACATGACCAGCTTGTTGTTTATATTCCTAATCATTTCATTTATATATGTTACTGTCAATGTGTGAAATTAGGCATTGTGTAGAATGGCGAAAATGGGACATCAAAATAAGCGCACACATACAGCTTAGAGTACTTCCGTCATTTGCACTTCTGTCTGACTTGAAGCTACTCAAGGAATTTTGAACCAGATCACAATTCACTTTATGTCCAAAGAACTTGCTCACAGTTGAACATGTTCCTGATCAGCTGCTATTGCTCAGTCCACAGGAAGCGGTCAAGGTTTTTTTAGGTGTATGTGCAAGAACAAGTGTCAAAAAATGAAGTGCCATCCATAAATCCATCCATCCTGTTATCCGAGATCGGGTCATGGGGGCAGCAGCTTGAGCAGACTTCCCAGACTTGCCCAGACTTCCCTCACCCCGGCCACTTCTTCCAGCTCTTCCGGTGGAATCCCGAGGCGTTCCCATGCCTGCTGGGAGACATAGTCCCTCCAGCATGTCCTGGGTCTTCCCTGGGGCCTCCTCTTGGTTAGACGTGCCCAGAAAACATCACCAGGGAGGCGTCCAGACCAGATGCCCGAGCCACCTCACCTGAGTCCTCTTGATGCGGAGGAGCAGCGGCTCTACTCTGAGCCCCTCCCGGATGACCGAGCTTCTCCCAATATCTTTAAGGGAAAGCCCAGACACCCTGCAGAGGAAACTCATTTCGGCCACTTGTATTCGCGATCTCGTTCTTTCGGTCACTACCCACAGCTCATGACCATAGGCGAGGGTAGGAGCCTAGATCGACTGGTAAATTGAGAGCTTTGCCTTACGGCTCAGCTCCTTT
>JANRMT010062840.1:51503652-51539105 GCA_026402145.1 Polypterus bichir lapradei | reverse complement strand
ATATATATATATAAAATAAATGACAGCACCTCATCACTGACACCACTTATAACATCACCAAATTCTGATAAGGTTCCTCAGACCATCTCTGCTTTCTGCGTTTTAGTAAATTCTGCACCCTCCTACACCCATAGAACTCTTATTTTTTATGTTGATGTTCAAATCTCTCATGTGGCACCTTCTCAAAAGCCCTCTGAGAATCAAAATGAACAACATATGCACAACTCTAATTGTATTCTTTTGTTTCTTCCTCAAAGAAATCTAACTCATTAGTAAAGCACAACCTCCCCAATCTGAGCCCATGCTGACTGTTCCCTCAAACTTGTTTTCTGGCCATGTGCTGCACCATCTTCTCCATAATAACTACTTCCATTAATACACCTGTACATAGAATAAAATACTGCCCAGGATAACTTAAAGGTCCCAGGTGCGCTCCGCTCATCTAAATGCATTAACAAAAAATGCAGAAAGTGACTTACTCAGGTTTTCCGAGGATTTTTTTGACGTGCTGTAAGATTTCTTTGTTCGTCTTCCCTTCTGTGTCCACCAAGACCTGACTACCATCATCTGTGGCAAAAAAGAAAATAAATGTACGGTGGACTGAACCTGTCTGAGCCCTCCCTGTAGCTACCACTCGATTGACTTCTGAGGATGACCCATTTTGACAGTGTGCACACATCTCATCTTTTTTGAGCTTCTTTAACTACTGGTGAGGTGTGTTGTAACAGGCATTATAAAGGAACAACTAACTGTAAAGCTTATGTAATTTAGGCAACACAGAAGTGGATTCAGGAGCGGGGCTTCTCTCAAATTCAGCAACTTGTCAGCTTTTCTTCTATCTGGACACCAAGAGCATAGGCTCAGGCCCATAATGACAAGCATGCCACTTGCTAGACTGTCCAAACCTGCGTTGAAGAGAGTATGTTTGTTTATGTGTGTGTGCATATTTGAGGTTGCCCAGAGATGAAATGGAGTTTCAGCTAGAGCAGGTCCCTACCTCATGGCATGAAAGCCTGTATTGAAAGAATTTAGGATCTGAAAATGGAGCTTAAGCCATAAGGAAAGGCATTAAATATAAATGACTTCCCCAAATGGATTCCTCACAATTTTGGAAACTGCCTCAAACAAATGATTCCATTTCATTACGGTCTTGACAATTACGTACAGTATTGTCCCCGGAATCCAAACAACTTGGAATCCGAACGAAAAATTTGAGCAAATTTTGCCCCAGAATCCAAATGCCCAGCATGTTGTTTGTGTGTACGTTTCCCAAGGGCTCGGGCCACCCATACGCTTTGTCGTTCAGTTCGTTGTCGGCTGCTGTAATAAAAGCATCTCATGTGATTTTCGCTGCTAATTTTATGCTTTTGTGCCTGTTTTGTGTTTTTTCTTTATATAACAACTTAGTGTATCCGCTATGGTTCCTAAAAAGTGTAGTGAGGAAAATAAGAGTAAGAGGAAAGCTGTTAAACCTACAATTTTTAATTTTATCAATTTACTTTTTTATTCAAATATTATTATTATTTGTTAATATTTTACCTTAAAATCCAATATATTTACTGTTAAAATCATTTTGAAAATTCGAGTTTGTGGGACCCAGGAACGGATTAATCCAGTTTCTATTATTTTAAAGGGGAAAAATTGTCTTAGAACTTGAGCGGGGATCTGGAACGGATTAAGTTCGGATTCCAAGGTATGACTGTACTTTAATTTTGCCAACTTGAAACAATCTGGAAGAACAGAGAGGCTGTCACATTAACAAGGAAACTGAACAATTAAAGCTGAAACAGAATGATGAAAGTTCAGCAGACAAGGCAATTGCCCCTCACTTAAATTCCTGATATGATATCAGTGCTTAAGCATGCATCGACGCTCCATAGGGTGGTCCAGATCTAATTATGCAGTTTTAATTATGCTATAACTTAAGTTTATTACACAGAAAATCACCCGAAAAATCCTGGACCATCGAGAAGCGTGCGAACTGACAACATGAAGAATTGTCTTTGCACCGAACTGGAATCGTCCCCGCATAAATCAAAGTCATCCAGACGATCTGGATCTGCATAATTAGATCTGGACCACCCTGTACTTTGAAATGGTGTGCTATGGGAAAGGCACTACATAAAATGAAGTGCAAATGATTGACTAAGTGGAAGCACAACATGACCAAAAAGCATCCAGCACCCAAGTTTTGAGACTTACCCAGATAAAACCTCAGGAATGGTGAAGGTGTTATGTTCTTGAACATGACGATTTGTACCAAGGGGTTCTTGTACTGAATTTGAGGGACATTGAAGAAGACAAACTTTCTGCAAGACAAGAAGAAAAGTGGAGGACAAAAATGTACAGTTCAACTCATAAATTTCCACAGACACTAAAAGAGGAGAAAGTAGATGGAAGGATAGGATGTACATAATTCAACATGTTAAGCCCTGCAAATCAATCCTTTGTGTGTTTAGGTTTTTGATAAATTATCTTTGGGATTTTTGACTGTTCCACGAAAGACAATTGCTTCTGCTTTGACAGATTTCATGTTGATGATGTTACTTAAAACGCATTGGTTATAACTGAAATACCAGGACTAAAGTCTGCAGATGACAAAGGCCAACCAAACCATTTATTTTAACCAGTCCTTTACAGACTGCTACCTGTAAGGGCCGAGTTATACTTCACGCTCAGAACGCGTACGCACCCGCATCATGGCTGCCATGCGTTCCCAGCGTTCATTTCACGCGCTCTCTGAGCAGGTCCTCAGAAATTAGCGCGACGCGTGCACGAGTTGCAGTACCAGCAAAAAGTCGGGGGGCGCAGTGTGCTAAAAGTCGGAACGTCACGTCACTGTCTCTGTTTACTATCTACATGTGACAGAAAGCCTCTATGCAGCTCCTACGGGATGAATGCTTCGATGTGGTGAAGCAAAATGCCGACATACAGATGCATCCGTGGTGCTGTTATATTCAAGCGTGGCATATTCCCGATCGTAATGACACGATACATTTTAAAAGTCTCACATACCATCTTTCGTGCAGATTTTTTTTTTTATTTCTGCAACTTAACAACAGCAACATAATGTATAGCGCTGTATTTGAGCCCACTGAGAGAAAAAAATAAAGGACACGGTGAAATCGTGAATTTTGTGATTGAAGTGGAAATCTCGAAATGTCCACTTTAACCTCGTAGTTTACTTTATCATTAAAGCAGACCATCGTAAACGTCATCCCAGTTTTTAATCGCTACGAGCTTCTTGGACATGACAGCAGCGGTAAGCAGCAATAGATCACCACACAGAACAAATTAAATGTATGATATTGCAACTCTCTGCACATTTAGAATCTTTAGATTTATACTTGATACCACTTTCATCATGAAATGCATTAACGTGAGTATGTTACATTTTACATATAATTTTGTTTAAATTATGAATACTGTTAATAATTACACACATGGGGGTGACACGGTGGCGGGCCGGTAGCACTGTTGTCTCGCAGGGAGTTATGTTGCTGGTATTTCGTGCTTGTATTTCACACTGTGTTCCGGTTTCCTTCCAAAAATATGCAGAGTTGGGGATCTGGTGCCGCTAAAATGACGCCAGTGTATGCGAGTGCTTGTATTCACCTTGCGATGAGCTGAGGCCTCGTCCAGGGATTGTTTCTCACTCGTGCACAATGCTTTCTGGAATGGACACATCCCTGGTTTGATGGATTTAATAAATAAACATAATTGCGGTAAGGTGTCATCGGAATTTAATGAGCGTTCCAGGCAATTAACAACACAGGGAAGCCAAATCTGTTCTCACCGTGATAATATCTCGCACTGCCACTTGGTGGATTCCTCCAGATTTACGTAAAGTACGCGCAAGTATAACACTACAACGCTTGCGTCCGCTGCAGCATGCGTCACGTGAAGTATAACTCCAGCTTACACCACCATCTTCACCTCATCTGTAACATCTGAAGTCTGTTGGCAGGTGGTACTGCTGTCAAACTATTCTACTTTCCAATAATTTTCAGTCAAAGCCTTTATGTACTTAATCTTGAGTCGAGATGTACACATGTGCCCGTTACCTTCAGATGTATAGCGTGACACCCCCCCCCCGCGACTCAGTCCTACAGCTGTGCAGTCACAGAGGTGGGCTTTTGTGTCGTCAAGAGTCAAAGCCAGAGAGTACTCACTCAGAAGTAAAATGCACACAATGATTACAAATGGTGGGAAACACTGGCAGCTGCAAGGAAAGAAGAAAAATGAGAGTTGTGGACTGCAAATGGGGCAAAGGCTCTCTGAACTTTGAAACCTTTATCTGTTACATGCTTCTTGTTTGTGATGACCAAGGGAAAAATGAAAAGAGATGGTCAAAGTTGCCACCTTATTTAGGTATACCATACCATTTTATTTGTTGAGCGCTTAAAAGCACAGCATTACAACTGACCGAAGCGCTGTACAGTTAAAAAAGAAACAGGACTAAAAACAAAATATTAAAAACAAACATTAAGAGAGAATTAAAACAGAGATACTAAAAACAGGTCAGAGGACCCAATAAAATAAGAGAAATAGGAAGAAGCAAGTAGAAATTAGACAGGTTAAGAATTAAAAGCCAATGTAAAGAAGTGCGTTTTTAGGCATGATTTAAATGTGGCGACTGAGGCAGCTTGCCTAACCACTAAGGGTAGGGAGTTCCAGAGCCTGGGTGCACAGACAGAGAAAGCCCTTTCACCACGAGCTTTAAAATGTTCCTTGGGAACGGTTAGGAGCAGCTGATCTGCGGATCTAAGAACACGAAGAGGATTATGACGATGGAGCAAGACACTCAAATAGGCGGGGGCTAGACCGTTTAGTGCCTTATAGGTTAAGAGGAGTATCTTAAAATCAATTCTGAATCTAATCGGCAGCCAGTGTAGGGTTTTTAAAATTGGTGTAATGTGTTGGCTTCTGCTGCTTTGGAATGGCTGTCAAAAATAAGGCAATGCTGTGGTGCTTCTGCAGCGCAACATATTTGGAACAGTAATGAAAAATCATGAGGCAATCGTGCAATCAGTCACCACTGTGATTCCTAGTTATATAATGCTAACTCATGCTATAAGATTTTAGTCCCAATTTTTAAACTTGCAGTCAGCTTTCACAGATTGGCAACTAAATCCCCAAATTAAAGCTGATCCTCAACACTCGTCAAGTACAAACAGTGCAGTTGCACATCTGAGCCAGTCTTTGAGCTGTTACAGATTGCCCAACTTTCTTAAGCATGTTTGAAACTATTGGCACAAAGTCTTGTAGTGCGATCTGACCTATGGCAAGTAATGAGAAAAGCAATACCTAATAAATAGGATGGAAATCCGAGAGGAAGCTGCTTTACTGGTTTCACTTAAATCTGATGTGCTCTTTCGGGTTTGGCAATAGACGCTATTTGTTGGTGGAGAACAATTTATGAGCATGAAATAATCTGCTGTGGTGGGCTGGCGCCCTGCCCGGGGTTTGTTTCCTGCCTTGCGCCCTGTGTTAGCTGGGATTGGCTCCAGCAGACCCCCGTGACCCTGTAGTTATGATATAGCGGGTTGGATAATGGATGGATGGATGAAATAATCTGACTGCCACAGACGCCATAAGGTTCAGCAACTGTCATCACTAAATGTGACACAACCTCTGACTTGAAGGCAAGTGGGCTTAACACAACCAGAACCCAACAGATGTATGGGCCGATCGTCAGGTTTTCGTCACCATTTATGAACATTAACAGATATAAACAGTATTCCTCTAAGAACGTGTTTCTCAACCTGTGAAGGTTGTGACCCACATGGGGTGGCCTAGACGGGTCAACAACTTAAATATAAACAGAATAATCAATTTTATGTTTAGGGGGTGGTTGTGGATTGCAGTTCTACACCCAGTCACAGGGACATTTTGCTGGTAAATACCGAATACCGAACAGACTGACATGAGCCCAGGTACGAGCAGATGACAATCAGTATACACTGCACCATACGCATGTAAGGATGAGAGCGATACAACACACCAGCCAAAATCCCGAAAGCGTACTTATACAGGGCACAGACAGACAGACAGTCAGTCGCCCCCTCACGTGCCCTCCGCCGACATACCCGCACACGCTATAGCCAGGACTGCCAGCAAACATACATAACTACATACAGTACCTTCACGTATTATGGACAACAAGAACAACCAAAAACGGACGATGTATGTATTTTTTAAAAGTCTGCAGACTTCAAACACAACGCGCGCAAACTCAAACCCGGCCCGCGGCGACCCTGACCTTGCGCCCTCGCTCAGTTCTCCATGCGTGTTGTAGTTGACAGTCATGATCTTCACAGTATTTTTGAAGAAGATGTCCGACTTCTGGAGGTATTCGATCGTCCTCCTTATCGGAAACCTCCCCTTCATAGGCATCTTTGAGGCTTTATTTCTCAGAAGTAGAACTAAAATAGATCCATATCTGCAGCACGCTACCGCCTCCCGTAAACAAGCGTACCCAGTCACCGCTTGCGCGCAAGAAGGCGCAATGCATCATGGCCGACGGAGTAAATTAACTGAAGCTAATGAACGTTTGTCTGTGAATTAAGTTGCACATATTATTCATGATGACTAAAACAATGGACTATCCACGCTTTGTTTTATTTATCCTTGCAATATTTCCATTTATTGAATCTAAGTTTTTGTGAAGCGCCTACATATCCCGGGGTGCCTTGCGAGGAAGATCCGGAAGTCGTATCCCAAAACCGCAGCCGATTCATTAAACCATATGATCGCTAAGCCGCTTCAGGCAAGTGCGTCAATAGACCCGCCATGTTGGGACGGTCGAATTCTCATTTTAAAGGTATGTTCATTTTACCCGAAACGTTGATTGAATGCCTCAAAACTACGAAACCTGTAAATGCAAGACGAGACGAGGGGAAACCTGTAGACTTGACAGCAAAGGATCGCTTCTCAAAGCTGAGAGCTCTTTCATGTGTGTTTTAATTTTATTACTAATTTGTGATTTCCATTACCAGTATTGCCTAGTTAACTCTGTCTGAATAAAAAGTACAGGCAAAACAGCAATATAGTAATATTTTTTGTGTAAACGGTATCATCCCAAAATCTTTATTAAAGGTTTACTGTTTGTTGTATGGATATAAGTAATGCTATTTTATTTTCTAGTGTTAATTCAGTTGTGTACTCCATTTTATACAAATCACATATATTTTAATGTTATCATTAATATGTGCAAAATAATACTGTTTCAATGATATTAATATTCAAGATTACACAAGGATATGTTTAAACTGCCTGTCCAAAGTTTGGAATGGACTGTCCTATTGGTCATTATTAAGTCTTTTAATAATTACTTTGTTTAAATAAAATAGACAAGATCCCAGAAATGTATGTAAGAGATTCTATTTAATGTTTCAAATATTTTGGGCACAGTTACTTGATGAGATTTTGATCACCACTTTGCAAATCCAAGGCATTTGGATATTACCTGCATTGCAGTATGGCTGTCGGTGTTCTTCTAAGCAGTCTGCTGTATTTAGGGTCCTCTGGTGGTATTTGAAGGTGGGCCGCAGTTTCAAACGCTTTCCTTCCTCTATACACACTAACCAGACAAGCTGACCTTCTTACTACACTCTTGGCAATAAGACGCCAAAGTGGTTCTTCAGGGGAACACAAAAGGACCCTCCACATGAAGGTTCCAGAAAGAACGTTCAGTTATTTCAGTTCATAACAAGTAACATAAATAACAGATTTGTAAAGTACCTGTGGGTTTCTGGTAACACAGGCTCCATTCAGGTTTGCTTGGTCTGCTGTAGCCCACTAGACATTAAAGATCTGTGTTTAGTCCACAAATTAGGAACCTTTCCAAAGCCCAATGAACCAACTTCATATTTAAAAGACACCCTTTCCAGAATGAAATGGTTCTTTTGTCATACGCTGGGTCTTGGGAGGAACCACACAACCCAGTAAAATGCCACTAAGCAAGTACCTGTATTATTTCTCAGTGTACTTACCTGTATACCAGGGTTAGACTCGGACCCTTGACCAGGCTGGTCTCCTTAGCACTAAAAGAAAGAACTAGTCTTCATTAACGGAGAAATTCAGGAGCAGAATCGACAATCCCACCTGTTCTACAGTTCTTGGTAACCTTAAGAGTAACACCAGTACTTCCCATCTTATCTGCCAACTGAACACCTTGGCATCACTGGCCATCCTCCGACCTTTTCACACAATTTCATTCAACCCTTTAAAACGACTTGACACATCCCTTCCAATCTTTGTTCTCCTCTGCCCTTCGGTGACATTCCACCCAACTACTGGGGTCACTCGCAACCCGATCCTTTACCCATCCACTTAATATTTAGATGCCAGCCTCGCCCCCCCATATAATCCCTTACACGGCTTGTATAAACTTTAAATTTTCAATGTTTTAGAGACCCTGATGATGCAGGGTGACCACCTTGTGTCTTATTGCTATACTTATTTGTGCCACGGTGTAAGATTGGCAGGTTAAATCACCCCCTTGCCTTTTCCGCATGGTTGTCCCTGTCTGTTTGAGCTCATCATTTTGGTTCTGTCTTCACACTTTCATCAGCCACTGGGCTGTAAGCCAACAAAGGGCTCGCAATTTTGAACCAGAAACTGCTGCGGCACTAAGTACGGTTCTTTAAGTCAGAGGTCTCCAACTTCGTTCATGGAGCATCACTGTGGCTTGTGGGTTTTCATTCTAACCCTTTTCTTAATTAGTGACAAGTTTTTGCTGCTAATTAACTCCCTTTCTCTTCATTTTACTTGATTTGCGTTTTAAGATTTAATCCTATGAGGTGCTTCCTTTTTCCTTAAGCAGAAACGAGATGTAAAGTGAACGAAAAGATGACCAGCTAAGTCAAGGCCTCAAACCAACAATTTTCACTCCGACCAGTTTTCTTAATTAGAAGCCAATTCGTGTTGTTAATTAAACCCGGTATTTAATTCCACGGCTTGTTGGTTTTCTCATTCTGCCGTGGCAAGACGTTTCCAAAACGGTTGACTTTAATTTTTTCTAAGATGTTTTGTGGACCTGAGCAGATCAGCATTACTGAGACCTTCACCTTTCTTTATTTTTAGATATGGTATGATGGACACATGTCGCTGGTCATGGGTTTACTCATTTTGAATCTCATTATTTGTTTGGCTGCTAAGGAAAAAAAAAGAAGGGGGGTGGTCAGAGTGTTAAATAGAAAGTCAATCAAAATTAATACAAAAGAAGTATCAGAAAAAACTGGTCACTAATTAAGAAAAGGGTTAGAATGAAACCTGAAGTCAGGGCAGCATCCAAGGACCAGAGTAGGAGACCCCTGAATTAAGGGACCTAAGTCTTAAATAGTAAGTCAATTAAAATGAACAGAAAATAAGTTAAATATCAGAAAAAAAAATGGTCACTATTTAAGAAAATGTTTAGAAAGAAGCCTGCAGCCAGGGTAGCACTCCAGGACCAGAGTTGGAGACCCCCAACTCCGGGTCTGAATCTTAAACAGCAAGTCAAATAAAATTAAGGTAAAAGGAGTTAATTAAGAGCAAAAACTGGTCACTAGTTAAGAGAAGGGTTAGAATGAAAACTTGCAGCCACAGTAGCATTCCAGGACCAGAGTTTGAGACCCTTGTATTAAGGGATCTGAGTCTTAGATGGCAAGTCAATTAACATTAAGGTGAAAGGAGTTTATTAGCAGTAAAAAAAAAAAAACAAAAATCAGTCAATAGGTAAGAGAAAAGTTAAAAATGAAAACCTGCAGTCACAGTAGCACTCCAGGACCAGAGTTGGAGACCCCTACATTAAGCACATTCAAATATTTGATATTTTGTAAATACACTTTATCCATTGATACACTAATCCAGAAGACATAAAATAACCATTTAAGACAAAGTTTTTTGAGAATTATCTGAAGTCAGTCAGTCAGTCATTATCCAACCCGCTATATCCTATCTACAGGGTCATGGAGGCAATCCCAGCCAACACAGGGCGCAAGGCAGCAACAAACCCCGGGCAGGGCGCCAGCCCACAGCAGATTATCTGAAGTGCCTCAGGCATTTTGCACAGTACTGGTTTATTGGGTCACTAGCCAAATGGCATATAACGCAGACCTTGCCACCGGATGGATACAGCCCTGATACGGCACAGACACACAAACACTTGTCCTTTAATGAAGGTGAATAAGCTGATTTCATTCCAACAGATGGAGAATCACAAATATATGTAGCAATAAAATTAATTGCATTTTTGATTCCAGCAGATGGTGCATCACAGATCGTATGTAGTAGTAAAATGCATTACATTTTTCACTCCAACAGATAGTGCATCACAAATATTAGCACTGCTTTTATAACTCCCATACCAAATGGCATAAAACAGAGACCTAGCTAATGGATGGACACACACAGACATACGTGCGGACACTTTGACTTTTTACTAAGGTGGATTGTGCTAATCAATATTGACATATTGCCACTCTGTGGCACCAAACAAGATGAACAACATTAATTCGAAGAGATGCTGTGTAAAATAAAGATGTTTCTGTAAAATAGCCCTACCTGTGATTTTTTTAAGATTCCACAGCAGAGTCTAGCAGTCCTCTCCCACATGTTTATAAAAGCAGTATTAAAAAATAAAAACAGCACAAAACCCCTCCAAAATGTACATGTAAGTTCTTTAATGGTATAAACTGTTCTCTTAGGTAGTAGTATTTTTAGCCACAACGTTGTAACCACATTTCCATTATACAGCATTTAATAAAATGCATAAGCTAATTCATGCACTGCAATGCTCTATATACAAAAAACAACAATGCAACGCAACGCCTCTTTTCACGTAGGAGACACTGATTAGATTAGAAAAGTTTTGATAAAAAAAGAACATGCACTCATTTTTAATGAAATGACATGTACAGTACAAAGCTGGATTCACATAAAAGAACAGTGAGAAGCGACAGTTTTGACAGGCATTTTAATACCTGTAGGTAATAATATAATTACATTTCAATATATCAGTTTTGAAAAGTACACTATACATGGGCTCTCTTGAATACTGTGGGTTTTATGACAGGATGGGTTTTGAATGAAATGCGTGCCGACAGTTAAACTGTAGGACTAAGCGACCACTAAGTTCCGAGTACCATTTCAGTGTTGTGTAAAGTGTTATGATTTTAGATTTAATTTGAAGACAAGGCCTAAGTATAAGCCATTTCCAAAATGCAGCGTGCATTGCAGTATTAAAGATCTTTCCGCTTATTAAAGGCTTGACTTTAGAACTGATGGCCGCACAACACCATAACTCTTAAGTTCTAATAACTAAGTGCAACATCCATTAATACGCCACTTTTCTAAAACCTTTTAATTGCTAAGAAATGTGTTACAACCATAATGCGGACATATTCTATCCTAAATACACTACTGAAATGCAAACACCATTAAAATAAACTCCAGCTTGTAATATGACAACAACAAACCTGTCACGGCATAAAACCCACAGTGTCAGCCACTCTTTAAAGACAGCAACCTACTGCTGTGCAAAGCCTTTCTGAAGTGTAAACCTTTAGATTTAATCAGTAAAGATAAAAGTTCAAAATAAATTGCTGTTTCACAAAAAAAAAAAAAAAAAAAAAAGAAAAAAGATAGCTTATCTCATATAGCAATTGATTGTCATGGCAGCCAACAAAACAATAACTGTACCTTAAAATAAAAGTTAATATCAGTTCATGGGATCGAGTGACACAGACCTTCTCAGTGGGTAATGCGATCAAAAGGTTAGTGAAGAATCTACCAACTGGAAAAAAACGTTCACCTTTTTAATTGTTTTTAATTTAGACGCTACACCTTTGGGAACATCTTTAAAATAAAAGAAAATATATTGGTAAATTATTACTCCTTATCAAATAATGTGAAATGCATGTCAAATTAAAAAAATGTTACATTGTGCGTGTGTGTGTGTGTGTGTGTATATGTGAGTCAAAATTATGTCAACACTAATGGTACTGCTATTGTATATACTTATATACAATTTTGTGGACAATTTATGGTATATGTGATGATGAACAGGTTGAGACATTCCTGTAAATCATCTTGCACATATGAAGTATGTTTTGTGAATAAATTGTTTTCACCATTCAAATGTTACCATAATTTTGATTCACCCTGTATTATTTATATATATATATATATATATATATATATAGTCAGGCATTCAGGTTTAAGGTTTGTCAGACCACTTTGGGTTGAGAGGGGGCACTGTCACTAATCATGTCCTCTGCTATTCCTTCCACAGCAGCAAAAAGACCCCCCAGTAAAGGCGACTGACTCCACCCCTTCCAGTTTCCCACCTATAAATTATGGGGTCGATGGAAGGAGGTGTCATTCTGTGAGCACAGCACAACAGCTAACGGAGCTTCTGTATAACTGACCAAATGAACAGTGATACAAAGCCTGACTGGGGCGATTTTGTTTGATTTGTTTTGTTGCATAAAATATTGTTGATTAAAATATTTACTCTCTTACCGATTGGAGTGTTCCCGTTAAACTGAGGTCCACTATGCTCAATGCACGACTTTCTTGATATTTTAGTTTATAATTTAAAAAAACGGAATAACAATCTGAAAATCCAAAAACATCACATTAAAGTTTGATAAATTCTGAAAAGAATGATACCACACATATATATGTAGGTTTTAAAATAAGCCCAATTTAAAACATGACATAAAATTGTTGCACTATTAGGCTTAGGATTTTATATTTTATATATATATATATATATATATATATATATATATATAGTTAGACATGTGTATATAGAGAGTATTTTAAGGGCCTGTGCTGAGCAAATACTGGGAAGGAATTAAGTGTGGCACCATCAGCTAACTTTTGTTTCATCCATCTCCTTAAAATTGGAGGGACTGATAAGGTCACTTCTGTCCAGGCCGAAGTCATGCCAGTATACTGTATAATCCAGAGACCCACCTGAAGCTGGGCCTCAACTGCAGACCAGCTTCTGGAGGACCACAGAGCTCTGAGCCTCTCAAGATCTTTTTCAAAGACGACCGATTATTTGTTTAGCACAATTCTGCTTTCTTTTCTTTTTCTTCCCTCTGACACCAGAATTAAATGGGATATTCATTGCGACCTTAAGCCTCATCTTTTGCTTTGTTTTAAAATGCAAGCACACACACACACGTCTAAATTATGTATGTTAATAGAAAAAATATTTATAATATATATGTATGCTTTAATTGCAATTTTAACTTGGCCCTGTCTGTGTTGGTGTAAGCACAAGTGGGCCTTGTGATGGACTGGTATCTCATCCAGGACTGATTCCTGCCTTGTGCCTGACACTGCCGGTGTAGGCTCTGTTCCCTATTGACTCTGAGACTATGAATTAGACTGCACATGTCTGAGAATGTTATATTTATGGGTGGCGTGCTGGCACAGTGGTGAGGCTGCTGCCCCATGGGTACAGCCTTCTCAGTTTCAAACGTATGTCCGGTCTCTGTCTGCATGAGTTTTGTCACGGTCCTTCGGTTTTCCTATCACATCACAAAGACAGAAGAACTTTATTATTTGGCCACTGTAAATTGTTTCCAGTGAGTGTGTACGTGTGCCATACGGTCTTGTGCCCATCAAAAAAGGAACCATTTCAAAATAGTATAGCTTAGTTACTCCTAAATTTAATGGCATAATTATTCCAAAGAAATGTAGAAGAAAGATGAGAATTAACTCTGTATATTAGTTAATGTCATTGGCTTCTATCTGTGCTAGCCAATATAGCTTTTTGCAAAGTGTGGGCCACTCGTTCACATGATAATATATTTAGGAGTTCCTACCACCCTTCACAGGACCTTTCATCACTGGAAAATTCAACCCTAGTACTGCTGAGTTTATTCATGAGGTGACATGTGAAAAAAAATTTACCAGTGGTGAAATTATAAATGAAATTAACCATCATATGAGAAAGAATCATCACAACAGTTGGAAGTGACAGGACATGGAGGGAAATAAAGTATTTCTTTAATATGCTGAGGTACAATTGAAACACTCATTAACCTCCTTAGTGTTAAACCAAAGAGTCTCTCGGGTTCTTAATTCTATGTAAATACGGCTAAGCCAGAGAGTCTCTCGGGTTAAGCTGTTTTGTTCATATGTCCAATGTTAAGCCCAAACAGCACTTGGAACAGAATTCTGCTGCCATCTAGTGAATAAAATAACATCACACTGTAAATAAAATTTCAACCAAACCACACATGAAAAAAAAATGTAAAGCCAGTTTTAAAAGAAGCTAAAAATGAAGAATTAGTTGAGTCAAACGATAGTGGTGGCAATGTGAACCGGTCATCAGACATTGATTTAAATAGGGGAACTGTATGACTGAACTGCCATGATACATCTAGAAGTTCAGCCACAAGAAGCTTCAGCATAGCAAAAAGGTAAAATGATTTCAATCACGTGGAAAGACAAGAAAGGCATTAGCTCCCTAAGCACTGTTGACAATACAGTGACTGTTTGTGTTGGGAGAAATGTGGTAGTCTACATTAACACAATGGGTATGTCCATCATGAGGATCAGGCACTGATATTCTACAAACTTGTGTGTAAGCAGCAGAAAAAAAAATGCAAGTGTGCAAAAGAAACGCACTTGTACTGTCCTGATTGAGCTGTCAGGTGATGCATTTTTGACTGTCTCAAAACATATCTCATGAAGGACATGCACTAAATCAGTATCACTACAGCACTGGGCACTAGACGTGCCTTTCCTTCTGCATTTATGTTGATGTTTTGGTTCTGTTACACAAACATTTTTTTCTTGTTGAAAAACCATTTAAAATTTTTGCCTCGTTTGGCCAGAGGAAAACATAAGGCTAAGGAGGCTACAACTTCTAAAACACCGAATTATACTCTCATAAAGATCTAAGATTTTTTTTTTGTTTTTTAGGATTTAGTGACCAATGATGTTTTGAAATGGTTCCATTAATTTATTGACACAATATACGAGGGACGTTCAAAAAGTTTCTGCACCTTTTTAAACTCTATTTAGTAAGAATTTCAAAAACAATTTAAATCACCTTTCTACATAGTCACCTTCCTTTGAAATGCAATTTTGCCAACGTCATACCAACTTTTTAATGCCCAATTATTACTCCTTCTGCCTTCACCCGTTTCCAACAAAAATATAAAAGTGCGGAAACATTTTGAAGGTCCCTCATATTTTAATATGAGCTGCTTGGAGGTGCAGTGGATTGCACTGCTGCCTCACAGATTCAGTGGACTTTTAACTTTCTCTCCATGTCTCCAGTTAAACCAAACACCCCCCGAAAACGCCAAATGTTGACTCTAAATTGGCCTTGTGTTCCATGCATGGGTGTGCCCTGTGACGGACCTGCCCCCTATTCTGGTTTTTAATTGCCTTGCAACTTCGTATTACTGGGATAGGTTTCCAGGCCCACTGAACTGGATTCAGCAGGTTTGAGAGTGTTATGTTATATAGTCTGTATTATATATAATAAAAAATAAGGACACCAGCCAGGTCAGTCCATCTTTATGTTCAGATGTTCCCCAGTTTAGCATTGTTAAGTTCTTTCTTACTATTAATGTTGGCAAGAGAAGCAGGACAGCATGACAGACAGTCAGGATCAAAGACCACTTGAAGCAGAGTGCTGTGTCTTTCTCCTCTGCTGACCATAACCACACCGATCTTTGATTAATGTTCTTTCGCGGTGACTCCAGCACACCTATGGAAGAAAACCAGCGGAGTTGATGATCATTTTCAGATTGGGTTTTGCACACACTCCTCCATCAGACCGACTGACTAGCCTACTGAACTTTTGTTTGCTTTACTCTCCTGTTGTCATTGCATTTCCTATTTGTCTTTTCCACCAGAGAATGAATACAGCATTATAAATATATAGATATTTAACATCTACTTTTTCATTTGAAATAGTGCAGTTATAGTGCGCACTATCACAGCACCCAAAGATATTAACAAACGTCTGTCCAAATTAACCCCCTCCCCTTTTTTATAAAATACCGCCGATTTCTAATTTTGGAGCAGTTCAATTTAGTTTCTGTCAAACAGACACAAATATGGGGCAGGTTTTACCAAGTGAACCCATTACTCGTAAGCAACATAATTACATTTTTTTTTTTACCATTTAACAAAAAGAAATAAGACAAGAAAGGCATAAGTACTAAAATAGGTATCTGCCAGTCCAATATTTGCCTTAATAAGTGCTGCCAAGAAAACAAACAAAGAAGGCCTTCTGAAAGCCTGACAGTTGTTAGCTCGCTCCTCACTTTCATAAGCATATAATGTAGGTGGAGAAGCTGGTCCAGCAAAAAAAGAAAAAAAAATCATCAAATGAAAGATTTGCGATTGTTTAATCTTAGTATTTGTCTACTACTGTAGGTCAGTCCTACCACAGTCACAGCAGAAATATGGAGCTTGTCTTGCTGCCCTGTTGCAGTTCTTCCTTTGCTTTGCATCCTGCTGCTCTCTTGCAGTTCTTCCTTTGCTTTGCATCAGATAAGGAAATAGAAGCCAGCTTTAACCAGAGGCCACCTGCTGAAGGAGACAGGGCTACACCGATGTGCCGGTGATCTGGCTATTGTATTCTGCCGTTTCCATTTTCAGAATGTAAGGTATTATACTGTCAATGGGAACATTCCCAATAAGGCCAGTAAAAAAAAGTTCTTCTGTTATACTGGAGCTCATCAGACGAAGTGCTGGGAGACGCATGAGAATACGTGCAAGCCTGAAAAGAAAATGGAGCCATTTAAATTCCTACCTGGTTTAAAGGATATGCACTTTTGTCTTAATTTTAACATCAAACTTTTAATTTTAAGGACTTTCACAGTTTAGAAAAGACGTTCAGTCCATCAAGCTTCTTTTGTTTAACTAATAGCTGAAGTGCCCTGTTACGCTGATCTGCACCAAAATCCCCCAACACAACAATCAGTGTACTTTATAAATGTAGATGTGTTGAATCCATTTCTGAAATTCAAATATTTTTACCACAAACCATTTCTGCAAGATATCAGAGTTAATGAAACATGCCACATCGAAAAAAAAGTGAAGTTTAAAAAAATAAATAACTTATGTTTGTTTATGTCATTAAGCATATGTCATTATTTGAAGTATATTTTCAGCTGAAAAATGTCCATCATCCTTGTTCTTAAAGAACAAAACCCAATCTGCATTTGCTACACATTTTTTGCTCTTAATCACTGATTTTTTCCTTTCTTCTTATTCCTTCAAATTAGCCAGGAATTTACATTTAGAAGGTTAGAAGATTATTGTTGTTTAAATGTGTTTTTTTTTTTTTTTTTACAGAAATATCCACTGTCTTGACCAGGCAATGCCAATGTCACATTACGTGACTTCTAGTCGTGGTGCATGTCAGACTAGCTGAACGCAGTTGCCAGTCTTGTCCCTGGACCATGTCAATTAAACGACTGAAAATCACAGCCTGTGTCACATTTAAGTCAATGTCACATTATGTGACTTCTAGTCGTGGGGCATATAAGATTTGCTGACCGCAGTTGCTGATTTTGTCGCTGCACCATGTCAAAATTACACAACTGGAAATTGCACCCCACGTCACATTTACTGAGTGAGTGCCAATCGGACAGTGCGGTCGCGCTTACCCCTTTTTGCGACAGCCAAAAGTGCTGTCTGACTGAGCCGGTGTTGTACGAAGGGTTGACAGTTGCAGTGAGTTTAGCAGCAATCTCTGCCCTTTTTGTTTTCTTTACCCCATTCTGTCACCGTATGGGAAAGACAAAACATCAGAAAGACAAGCTTCTCTTCTGCTTGTGAGGTCAAAAGCCCCCATGCTGCCTGATGGAAGCAGAGCTATATGAAGAGTTAACAGGTTAACAGCTATAAAGCGTTTATCCGCAGTCTCTACCCCATTTTTAACATCTTTTTTTTTTATTCCATTTAGTACGTGAAGCATAAGACATCAAACACACAAGCTTCTCTTCTATATTTGAGGTTCAAAACACCTGCGTTCCTTATTCCTCGTCACTACATTCTATGCATTGTACTTGATGAGCATTCACTGGGTGTCAGCTTTCCTGCACAAAGAGCTCACCCCTGCGCAGACTAGTTGGTCTGAGTCGTATGGCATGTCACATTAGGCGATCATCTTCACAGGCACGCATTGCCAAGTACCTCTGACTCGCTAAGGTTATGTAAATGAAGGCTTACATTAGGATTAACAGTCAAGACAAAGGTAAAGAATTTAGGGGTAACTATTGACTCTGATCTGAATTTTAAATCACATATTAATCAGATTACAGTGATCCCTCCTCGATTGCGGGGGTTGCGTTCCAGAACCCCCACGAAAGGTGAAAATCGGCGAAGTAAAAACCATATGTTTATATGGTTATTTTTATATATTTTAAGCCCTTATAAACTCTCCCACACTCTTATATACATTTCCCACACAGTTATGCAGCATACACCCATTGTATTCTTTTAGATATTAGGTAAGATTTGTTGAAATTATGAATGTAAACACTATTTATATACAGTAAAACCTAAATATTATTTTAAAGATATCGAGCGTCTGGAACCCCTGCAGATTTTATTTTTTTCTCCAGCTGCCTGGAGTTTTTTTTTTTTGTTTTTTCTGTCCTCCCTGGCCATCAGACCTTACTTTTATTCTACGTTAATTAGTATTGCCTAATTTTTATATTTTTTCTTTCTTCATCTTATAAACAAATGTTGTTGTTGTTGTACAAATGAAAATTGTTGGAAAAGTTGTCAAACGTGACAGAGCCTTAACACATAAACAAACTGTAAAAGAATACATAGCCTGCCTTTATTGAAAGGAAAGACCAAAAAAAGCATGTACCAGAATTTTCTTGGGTATACAAAGGTGGAAAAGCACAAGGAATTGGCTGAGAAGCGTCTCTCTTCCTATGTAGAAAATGACTTTAAAAATCCTAATTTCCCGCAATCTCATTCTGATTTTTTGTTTCTCCTAACTAATTACACCCCATCATATGTGTAAGAGCTTGTATGTGTATTTTACTGAAATTAAACATTTCAATATGAATTGTATTGATTACTCTTCATTGAACTTAATTGACTAAATGTGTAGAAATTTAAAAGTACTTTGAAATCTGTATAGTAGCACATAGCTGTCATTTCAAAGTCTGCCTGGATTAACTCTCTTTGGACAATTCCCATGTTCTCTACGTGTCTGTTTGTGTTTTTCTGCTTTTCTTTCTCCAAGATTCCACAGTTAAGTGAGTTAACTTGACTGAAAAGTCTAAATCACCCTGGAATGAAAGTATCTCCATGAGTGTGCCCTGCAACAGGCTTACTCCTGCCTTGAACCCAATACCCCTGGCAACTCTCTATGTAAAAAAATCGGTTTTAGAAAGTGGATGGATGGATAGATGCATTTGTAATGTTCTTTATAATGCTCTCCGACTTTTCCAGTGCTTTTAACACCATTCTGCCTCATCGTCCAGGGCTTACTCAGCTAACTGGTTTCATTTAACAAAGTAGTACTAGGGTGTTGTACCGTGTTAGCCATTATGAATGTAGTGAGAAGTCAAGCAAAATGACACCTTTGATTGGCTAACTAAAAAGATTACAATATGCAAGCTTTCAAGGCAACTCAGGCCTCTTCTTTATTTACTCTTAAATGACAAATTATGTTAATAATATATATTAATTAACTTAAATGCATGTAACTGGGAAGTGGGTGGAAATCAAATTACTGTATGTGGAGAAAAGGCTACATAGAAATGGAGAGAACATGCACACTCAACACGGTAGCACTAACCACTGCCTCATTGTGTGGCCCAATATCAAATATTCTATGTGTCAAAAGAAACCACCTATTCTGCAGAAGCTCTTCCGACATGAACTGGAGACTGGAGGGCTTGTGTGCCTGCTGTGTTGACTATATATATATATATATATATATATATATATATATATATGATAGGGACCCTTCAAACGTGACAGCTTTGAAAATGCAATATTAAGTGAGAAAAAATAATTCTTCACAGTTGACATGTTCTTCCACTTTATTATTCAGCTTTTCAATTTTATCAGTCAGCATTGAAGAAGTACAGTGATGCCTTACAGACAGTTACCTTAGAAGACTCTGTCTTTAGATTTACACATTCACAATAAAGCTCCCCTTAAAATATTCAAAATGTGCATTTTTTCACTCCGAGAATTTATGCTGAATTATAGAGAATTTACTACTGAGATAAAAGCCAATACATACCATATATAAAACTTTGCTAAAAAAAAAAAAAAAAAAAAAAAAAAAAAAAAAAAAAAAAAAAGCTCAAAATTCACACAACCGAAACCATAAATGAAACAACTCCCAGTACAAGCAAAACCCATTTACCTGTATGTGTCATCTGGGTAAGTTTTTTGTATGTAATCCTGTAATTCCATCTGTGCTTTCTCCTGAAATTTTTCTGTTTGACTCGTACTGTTAATACCAGGGTGATCTATAAAATGATTATTATAAATAAGCAGAATATGTTAATGAGCAGACATACATGGTAAAGACTGTCAAAATATAATGCAACTTATCATCATGTTTAAAGTATTGTTCCTGAGGACAGTTTCACTGTTTAATGAAATTGATTGAAGTTAGATGGCCACACCACCGAGTTCAGTTTGCACGGTTAATTAGGAATGTCCTTTCCAATACAAAGACATAGGGAGACAAAAGCATTGGGTGCAAGGCAGGAAGCCCACTCTGAATGAAGCACCGGTTCAGTGCAGGGAACTTTCATGTATATATTCACACTTGCTTACACTAGACCAATTTAGAGTCACGGATTAACCTGCACGATTTTGGCATGTGACAAGAAATGGGAGTACCTGGAGAAAAATATGGACACAGTGTAGCGGTTGTAACCGCTACGATTCACCACGTTTATAGTTATATGTTAATTACGGATTGCACGTAAACCCCAAACTGCCTTTGGATTACATTAACTAATAAAATTGTATTATCCAAAAAATGAATGAAACGGTGCAGAGAAAAATGTAATTAATGACTTATATGCAAATCACACAAACTCCCCAGACATGTGCCGATTCTGAAAGTACCCACCCCCTCTTCCAACACATACAGTATACAAATAACATAAACATCAACATCACGCACGGACCCAAAATATCCCACAACGTCCACTCAGTTTAGTCTCTTTATAAGATAAAATATCTCCCAATGTTTCAATTCTTTAGACATGCCAGTCCAGAATAAAAGATTATCAATTGCTCACTTTGATCTCGATCCTTTCAACTGTCCAGTCCACTTCCTTCAGTGTATCGGGATTTCTTCGAGGTGGCCACCACCAAACCGTACAGGACTTTGGTCCTCCACAAGAAACAATCTCTTTCCTGGCTTCAGATAGGTCACATCTGTCCTCTCCACCATAAAGCTCGGGCTGTTTTTCTTCTCCCCTACCTGCCTTTTCGTGCTCTTTTTTAACTGTATATCCGAGTCAGTTTCCATAGCACCCTCCCGGAAATTGCAGCAATAGACGCATACCTCACAAAGGTCCTCCCTATTTACATATACCCAACCCAACCATCTTACATTATACTGTAGAAGTTCTCAGACGGAGACAGGGTTAACACAGAGAGACAAAAGACAAACCAGCAAATAAATTTATGTGGCAGTGCTACAACAGGAACAACACACTTTATGAATGTAGTGACTAGGCGTACTAGTCACACTTCGTTTCATGGAAATGAGCAACATTAACGTTAACAACTACAGAATTGTAACACTCTAATTAGAACAAACTGCATTGTGTTTTGAAGAAATTTAAGAAAATGTGATGGAGATATTTCTGTTTATATTATGTTTTGGGTGGCACAGTAGGCTCTAAGGGCAAACGTTTAACTCTGTATTAAGTTTCCAACTTCTACCTGTGCCTGAGTGGATTTTCTCCAGGTTCTGCATTTTCTGTACATATTCCACAAATGCGTGTGAAGTTATTTAAGCAACTATAAATTGATCCAGTATGGGACCTTTGTACCCCACATAATAAACTGGCATCCCATCCAGGATTGTGTCCACTGCTACTATAACAAATTCTGCCTCCATACTTCTCTATAATGGGTAAAAAAAAAGGTTTAGAAACTGGACAGATGGGAGGATGATGCATCATTCTACACAATTACATGTATTTGGAATATTGTAAAATGACCTTTATGCATTTACATTTTGCCCTGATGCTTCAATTTAAGATATTGTAATGCTTCTTTAAAACAAAAAAAGTGAGTTAATGTATTACAGTGGTACCTTGGTATACGTCCGCTTTAGAATAAGTCCAACTCGGTATACGTCCTGTTTGGACACGAAAAATATTGCTTGGTATACAACCTTTGTTTGGAATTCGACTCACGTGCTAGAACACCGTGTGCTACCCTTGTTTACCTCTCTCGAAACAAAGCCACGACCGCCCACGAGCGTCAGTATGCCAGATGCTAGCATTCAGTGAACAACCCGCGCTATAACTCTCTGTGAATTTTCACGTGATTTTTGTGTTTTTTCGTGCAAATTTGCATTGATTGTTGAAAAGTATGAAGGTGGCATGCGTATCCGTAACTTGGCTGCTGCATACCGTATGCCGAGAATGACGGTATCTACGATTGTGAAAAACAAAGACGTTATTAAAAGATAAAGCGAGGTTAAATTTTCATTTATTTCATCTAATTGCTTTTGTATTTATGTATTTTAGTATTAAGCAGTGTTTAAATTATTTTATACAACCCCATCAATGTATAATATGCCAATAACAATAAGATTTTTTTTCATGAGAACGGATTAATCATTTTCCCTTTATTTCTTATGGGAAAAATTTGTTTGGTATACATCCTGTTTGGTATAAGTCCAAGGATCTGGAACGGATTATGGACGTATATCGAGGTACCACTGTACTTTGTTATGTATTTTACAAGTTTATAAAAGTCATGTCACACTTACCAGGGCTGAAAAGTACAATTGCTTTAAGGTATGCATATTCATATCCATCAATTTCAAGTTTAGCCATACTGTTACAAAATTCTTGTAACTTCCATATGTGCTCCATCACCAGCTTTATCCTTTCACCTGACAGCTTGTCTGAAATGAGTAATTGAAGTAAATTTGATTATCATATCTTCCAAACTAAGCATTGTTTTTGTCATATAACAATTCCGACTTCACCCAATCGATGTGTTGTGTGCTGGTCAAACCTGCAAATGAGAATTTCGCGGTGCCCTCTCCATGTGACAATAAATTTGAACTTGAAGTTATTAAGTTGAAATATTATTTCTTCAGTCAAGAGCTGATCATTTTGTATTACAGTACATGCTGCGTCCACACACAGTTTCCTTTAAAATGTCATGTTCAGAGGAGGAAGAGTGAGAGTAATAAGAAAAAAACATAAACATTTTAGAAAAAAGGTGTATCTATACGTTAATTAAATTGTACAGACAGATAGAAAGAAACATGAGAACATTTCATTTTGCTACAACAATTATTTTACTTTTCTTCTGGGATTTTCTCTCACCCCTTCTTGTGAGGAGTTCATTTGCTCATTAGGTTTTGATGCTGCAGGAGACTCCATTTCAATTGTATGCTCAGGCATTGCTTTGTTCTTTGATATCTTAAGGACAAATAAGTAACAGACATAACATGACTGAGGCTACTGTTAAGTCTAATATTCCTATCCCAAAGAAAGGAATTTAGTTACTTCTTGAAATGTGATGTACTCAAGTTGTCCTCACATGTACATCATGATTATCTATCACATCATGAAAATGAAGCTTTTCTAACATTAATTAAAGGAAACCAGAAAAGAGAGGAATAGATTTTTAAAACATTAAGCATTCCAAGAAAGAGGAAAGGTTGCAAAAAGATTCTGTTAATATCATTTGTAACTGCAAGTTAATTTGCAAAAAAATAAATACACATAAAACATGAACATATAAGCACAGTCGCACACTCACAGGGAGCCAGTTTAGGGTTGGCAATTAACATAACTTGCATGTCCGTTCTTAAGGATGCAGATTGTCAGTTACAATTGACCAAAAGGCCACCTCCACATCCTTGGCATTCTACAAAATCATAAATAAGTACTGGACAACATATTACCAGACAAATTTCTTTTATTGCCAATTCCCAAGACTCCCAGTACCTCTGGTGTCACATTCAATGAGCAAACCTTACTTTTCTTACCCTGGAGAACACCATCACAAGGCACGTTACCACTGCAGCCTTTACTTTTTTAATTCTATTGGAGCACAGGGGGGTTATTTTATTCTCTAAGCTCCATAAGGTAAGTTTAGGATGCGATCAGAATTAGAAATCCTGTGAATTACATTATAACACTTTAGTAACTACAGTAGGTCACATCTTGTGACTGTCTTTTATTTTTTGCTGCAGTGGCTCCCCTTTAAAGTATATTTTCATTACTACTGTGTGATTTCACTATAATAAAATTAATTAAAAGAAAAGTCTGATTGTGAAATATGTGCTACTAAATAAGTAGGTATGTCTGTGCATGCATATGCAAAAGCAATGCTGTGGTGAGATGGCTAGCATTGCTGCATGAAAGCTTTAGAATTCTGGGTTCATATCCTAATCTAAGCAAAGCTTCTGTGGTGTCTGTATGTGCTTATAGTGCCTTTCTGGGAACTGTGGTTTCCTTATGCCATTCAGAGATGCACAGGTTAGGTTAATTAATGATAACAGGTTTGGCCACCCTGACGGAGTGTTTTCTGTGATAAACTGGAATCTCATTCTGAGTTGACTCCTAACTCTCCACAACCCTTTACTGAAATAAACAGATAATGAAAAATGGATTACTATATAAAAGAAAAGTCTAGTTTATTAAAGTAGTGTGGATCTCAGATAAGCAGCAACTTTAAAAGTCTGTGCTTTTCCCCCAACTCTGTCTACTAATATATATCAATTCCATATCATCTGTATAAAGTTTACTGTCTCTGTTAAGCTTCTTAGGCAGTGCAGCAAAAAAATAAGAAAAAAGGAATTTACACACGGAATTACAAATGACTGGAGGCATATGGCTGATACTCAAGGTATCAATGGCCTCATTAGTAACACTTCTTTAGTAGGACATATTTTGAGATACAACTGTGAGTTTTTGCTTACTAAAGGAAACATTTACATTATCAATGAATGTTAAAGGGATTCACATAACATGTCTGCGGTGTGGTGTGATGTTAAAATGATCACAAAAATGAAAGCAAGCCATTTCACTCCTTTACTTCTGTCTGTAAATTTTAATCTGGCCTATTATATAGTGTAGGTTTACTAGCTCTGTGACCCGGCTTCACCAGAGAAATTTCAAAGCAGTGGGCTTCAGTCATAGTGGTTAATCGGATGTATCAGAATTGAATGAGTACTTTTCTTATGCTATATTTGTTTTATTTTTTTTTTTTACCGGGGGCTAATATTACTAGTTCACTGGAGCTCCTTACTCTTGAATATCATACCTGCAATTGGCCATGAGTAAAACACTTGTGCCATAAATCAGTTCTTGCTTTTCCTAGTGAATGACCTTGTGTTTTGTCGACGGTCATTTGAAGAAACAATTTTAGAGGAAAATGTATTCTTTTGGAATGAACTGGGTAATTAATGGGGATAATGGGAATTTTGGGTATAAATATAATTTCACCCTGTAGCACATCCTGTAAAAATGGTAGCTTCAGTTTTTTGAATGTAACACTTTGATCTGTAATCTTTTACTGTTACAAATCCTTGGAGGGTTAACATCAAAAGCAACATTACACTGAATTGCAGTTTACTTTGACTTATTACATACTAGCCATGCCCCGCGGCTCTGCCCACGTATTAGTGAAACAGTAGCGTAAGGATGGTCCTGCCTGGCTCCCCACTCCTGACATCATGCTTCCCTCTCCCCTCAGCCCGCAGTCTCTGTCTCGGATTAATGCGAATATATCGCTCCTGTAAGCGAACTATGATTCTTAGCGTGATGACAGTAGTCGCAAAATCAACCAGAATGTTCAAGCAAATTATAGAAAAAACCTGATTTAAATCTGTTAATTAGTTCTCTCATTCACTAGCGAAGCTGAGGTAAGGTACACGCTCCGAGGTTGGCACTTGAGTGAGGAGGTCCCCACCACCCTCCCATCGGCCCGCTGTGTGTTTCTTGGATTCACGCAAATAAATTGGTACTGCAAGCGAACTAAGATACTTATCGCAATGGGAGAAGTTGCAAAATCAACCATATATATCACTGACATTTATAGGCTGCATACTAAGTGACCTATGTGTTAATCAATATATAGAAAACAACAGGAGAAGGAACAGGGAAAAAGAAATAATATTATGTACAGAGTCCACTTCCTCTATATTTTGTCCATGGGGGACCCCTTTAATGAGCTGTTCAAAAGTTTAAACTGACCAAGGCAAGCCTTCGCTCCTGGCTTATGTTATACCCAGGGCTTGAAGTGAGCGCTTTACTGTTTCTGCTTTGCACACCACAGAGTAGCCACACATTGCAATCTAATCTCCAAGGGGAGGCCACATGATCGACAATCATACCCTCTGCCCAAACCCCACTGAAGTTGTGTTTGTTTCATACCGTATTGTAAGGAATAAGAAGAAGCTGACAGATTACGGAGTACTGCTCGTACCCAAGGATGCAACTTGCTAAGCATGGCTCCTTTGAGTTTCGCAGAACTTTCATCCTTCTTCTGCATAAAATGGCAGCCCCATGTCTCTGTACGATTCCATCTCAGAGCAAAAACACTGTGCCTAAAAATGGCTAACACATTATCATCAACAAATGAAAACACACAGGTCAGCTAATTTTCTTTTTCTACAATGCCACGAAATTTCAATCAAATCAGTCAAAGTGAATTTTAAGATTGTGGAATATTTAGTTCTTCTATTGTGGGGGGTGGGTTTACCCCTAGACATATTAAAATGTCCTTTGTTAGCAGATACCTACTGGCCTAGATGTACAATCCTAATAAACTTCATCCTTTTTTAAATAAATAGGAAATTGTGTTTTTGTTGATGAATGAGTGAGTCAACTTTGCCGTATTTATTTATTATTATATAGATAGATAGGGCCATTATTGACTTGGGTGCAGAATACATTCATCTATCCATTTTCCAACCCGCTGAATCCAAACACAGGGTCACGGGGGTCTGCTGGAGCCAATCCCAGCCAACACAGGGCACAAGGCAGGAACCAATCCTGGGCAGGGTGCCAACCCACTGCAGGACACACACACACACCCACACACCAAGCACACACTAGGGCCAATTTAGAATTGCCAAATACAGTGAAATTTTAACTTGCATACATACAAAACAATTAATTCTCAAACCCACTTAATCCAATTTAGCGTCAAGATGTCTGAAGTGTGTCTTGGCAGTACAGAGGTATACATAATCCTGGATATGACGTCAATCCATCGCAGGACACACACACACACACACATACATAAGGGGAAAATTTAGAATTGCCAGTTAATTTAACATGCACGTCTCTGAGTATGTGGTAAGAATAACTGAATACTCAAAGTTAAGTCAACCACAAGAATAACATGCAACTTCTACACAGACATTGACCGGGCATGAATGTTGAATTCAGGACACCGAATCTGTGAAGTAGCAGTGCTTTTCAGTGTGCCATAGTAGCACCCTCTCTCATCAGAAATCTAGAGAATTATTTAAATAACAAGACACAAGTTATCATGAACTCACCATCCTGTATGCTGTTTTGAAGGTGGTTTACAATGGCTGCCAAAATTGTAGATAGACTCATAACCTGAGCACACTGAGCCAGCCCTAGTGTGAAGAGCTCATTCCAACAGGCTCGAACAAGACTTGTGTTACAATCCTGACTGAAAACAAAAAGAAAACGAAAAGTGCTATTTCAACCTCAATTCAACCATTTTGGAAAAAAAAAAAAAAAAAATCACAGTAGGCTATACTGCTTGTTAATTTTATTAATGTAATAAATTTTACCCAAGTGCCTGGAAAGCTGGAATGGAACGGGCCCAGTGCATGGAAAGAAACAGAAGCCTGGACGCAGACTCACAAATATAGTGCACATTCAGGTATTCAGGCATTGGGCTAGGCATTGTCAGCTTAAAAGAAAGAGATGGCGGTAAGAGTCAGATTACATGCAGGTTTTGATCTGATTCATCTATTGTGTATTAAAAGACTTGTGATGCTAAAGCACACAGATAACACACTGCAGCTATTTAAACTCCTCAAGTGACTTAATTTCATGCTTTTTCATGTCTGCACTACCCATACATCTGTACTCAAAGTCCTTGCATATCTGAAAAAAAAAAAAAGATTGTTTCACATAAAAAACACATAAAGCTAAAGTGTAAGTTGTCAGCATTGTAGTGTTTATGGATTCATGACATTTTTATTACTGGCCAATGCCCTACTATGGCTTGCATATGTGAAATTTCACTTTGCTTACATGTCCTCTAATGCAAATCCTCCCTGATCAGCAAAAATTAATGTATGCCCCATTTTGATTTTCCTTGTCCTTCACCTATTTTCCATACATTAATTATTGTTTTCAGTAACTTACTTGTGTAACACACATATACAGTATATTTATCACACTGCATTTCACTAAAAATGTTGGTAGCTAGTGTACTAATAGGACAAAGTGCATCATCCTTTTAAGAGACACCCTGTAAGATAATAACTGCTGAACTGAGATTCTTTATGACAGCATCGTAACCTAAAATTTGAACAAGGTGTCCAAACACAATTAGTCATTAATACAAACCTTAAAACTAACATGAGTATCTGTGAGGAGTGGTCCTTCAACTTCAATGATAGGGGTTGACTGGTCTCGACTGATCACCTGGATGCTGGTCCCACCTGCCGAGTCAGTCCCTTCAGCAAGGTTCTGAGTAGAACTGCTTTCTGTGGGGTTTAGGGCTTTTGCTAAAGTGTCAAAGGCACTGCAATTAAAGGACAGTGACATTAACTGTTTAAATAAGAAAAATAAAATGAGCAGCATTTCATATGTAAATGCAGAGATATAAATGTTTATTGATCTAAAGGGGAAATACCGTGTTATCTCGCTAGCAGACTGGTCCTCCTGCTGCATTTCTGTGGCATCTCCATTGTTAAGAGATTCATTAAGGTTAGCTAGAGACGTAACCACATTTGCTAATGTTCCCAAATCTCCTTGACTGGATTCAACCTTAAAAGCAAAGGATAATGAATAAAGGTATGCTTTAATATCTAGTGTACACATGCCCTGAAAAAAGAAAAAGAGTGGGCACTGCGATAGACTGATGTCTCACCCAGAGCTGATTCCATCCTTCCTTCCTTCCTTCCTTGAGCTTAGCTCAGCAGCACTGGGCCAAAGCCCTGCTGCAGCCCTCTATTTTGAGTTTGAGTAACATATGTTTAAGAAAGGATGATGAAACAGTTAAGCATTAGCCTATGGCATGTCTTCCAACAAGATATTTTTCTTTCTAAATCTTTTTTTTTTTTTTTAACTAGGTGTAGCAGTAGTAGTAGCAGCGGTAGGAGTAGTATTAGCACAAGTACAAATTACAGCGAAAGTCTCATTTTCATGTCTAGACCACACACAACATGCCACCACTGTCAGCTGCCATGATAAAAAAGGATGAACTAAAGCACACAACTCCCTACTTGCAACCCAAATCCATGTGGCTGCGGCCTAGCTACATAAATGAATATATTTCATTATGTCAAAATATTAAAAAGAACACATATATTCCAGAAATTACAAATAATTAAATTATTTGTATTTAATACTACGGGGCATCGCGCCCTGCTCGCTTCGCTCGCCAACCCATGTGGATTTCACTTTCACCAAACAACAAATCTTTTAATTCTCACAGATACGCCTCTTCATTGGGAAGAAACACTACTTTTCCCTGATGGCAACACGAATTAGACGATCTACAAGTCTCTGACTTAAAGTTTAACGCCAAACAATATCTACATACTTCTGGCATATCACCTATTTCCATATAATCGGTCTCTTTTCACTGTTCCGTTATTTCACAGAGTAATAATTTCCATTTTTTAGCGTAAATGCGATCTTTACTATCAGTTTTTTGAGACTTTCGAATTTTAGTACTTTCATAACAATGTTTTTGAACCTCTTTACGACATTCTACTTTGTCTTCTACTATTTGTCTTTTCTTCTTCTACTGTTTGTCTTTTACTTCCGCCCCCCGCTTGGACCTATTAGGTTTTCAACTCATCTCTTGGCACAAAGTCTCTCTGAAAAAGTCCCGTCTTGTCCCAAGATTTTTTTTTTTATATAATACAGATATAATCACACTAAAAGATATCAATTAACACACTTTACCTTTGCATCGGTAGCCAAAAGTAGTGTTCCATCTGCTTGTATTAATGGCTGCTGAATGTTAACCAACATGCCTGGATCTAAGAGGCTGGACCTTCAAAGAATGAATGAATTTATTATTTAAAAAAATTCTGGAGTTATGGATGGAAAAAATGAACAACAGGCCACATTAATGTAGTTAGTATTGAAAAAATCCAGGATTCATCGTGTAACAAGATTAGTTTCATTACACCAGAAAGGAAAAAAACAACAAACTACCTGCATTTTGATCATTTTACCTCAGGTAACTGAGAACTTAGTAAATATGGCTTACCTTGAACCATCCTTCTCAGCTATAAATGTCGGAGTGGCTATGAGAGGGCTTCTCAGGTCTTTCCTTATGTAGATTTTTTCTGTTGAAGCAGCACAGTTTGCAGGCTTTTCTCTTGGCAAGTCGATTGGCTTTCTTTCACTTTGCACAGCTGAAGATAAATTCACTGTATATTATAATTATGCAGAAGAGAGTGTTGCGGCTTCATCAGACTGCACCACAGTTATAAACAACTTTATAAATTCTGCAACATTTTCAACTATATGATTGTATGGGCAACAATGTTTAAGTGTACTGGGATGCATGAAGATTGCATAAATGTATTACCGAAAAATAACACCTGACAGCCCAGCATAGCTTATCATTTTCTGTTGACCTTGTGGTTCAATAATAATATGAACTTAAAACTTGAAAGATTCATAGTATACTGCTTTACAATTTTCTAATATAGAATTACTTCCATATGCTAAAAATTATATGTGTAGAGTCTGTCAAAACGAATTTTGAAGAAGTGCAGAATGCAGCTGCCAGAATCTTAACTAGGAAAAGAAAATCTGAGCACATCTCTCCAGTTTTGATGTCACTGCACTGGTTACCTGTGTCATTTAGAATTGACTTTAAAATACTGCTTATGGTTTACAAAGCCTTAAATAATCTCACTCCATCCTATATCTCCTACCTTACACTCTAAATCGTAACCTTAGATTTTCAAATGAGGGTCTGCTTAGAATTCCAAGAGCTAAACTTAAAAGAAGTGGTGAGGCAGCCTGCTGCTGTTATGCACCTAAAATCAGGAATAGCTGACCGATAGAAATTCAGCTGGCTAATACGGCAGAGCACTTTAAAAACTGCTAAAAACCCGTTAATTTAACATGGCTTTCTCATAGCTTCATTTCAGTGTAACCCTGATATTCTGTACATGCATTTAATAATTTTATTTCATGACTCCACAATCCGTACTAACCCTTGCTTTCTCTGCTGTTCTTTTTCCGGTTTTCTGTGTTGTCGATCTGTGCCACCATCACCTGATCAGGGCACCATGCAGTCCCTACATTGATGGATTGAAGGCTAGAGGTCCACAATACCATCATCGTCTAATTATTCTATGTGAAGCCTGAAAACCATGAGGACTGATTGAGATCATTTATGTGAAGTAGAATGCCTGGTGGGGGCTGGACGGTCTTGTGGCCTTGGAACCCCTGCAGATTTAGTTTTTTTCTCCAGCCCTCTGGAGTTTTGTTTTTGTTTGTTTTTTCTGTCTTCCCTGGCCATCGGACCTTAGTTTATTCTTTGTTAATTAGTATTGCCTAATTTTTATATTTTTTTCTTTCTTCATCTTATAAAGCACTTTGAACTACATCATTTGTATGAAAACGTGAGATATAAATAAAATATCATCGCCAAATCCACTGACTGCAGTTCAGTGTTTTGAGGCCTGAAGCCTATCCAAGCACAACTGAGTGCAGTGTGAGAACTACCAGTGGACATACACTGTTGAGCAGCATACAGTGCCACAAAATAATATTCTCCAGGACCACAGTGCAATATATACAGAAAATCAAGACGGGTGCAGGACAAGCAGAGAACTAAACTATACTACACTATAAATATTTAAATTAATAAATAATACATACAGCAACAGATCGTAATAAACTGAAACAGACATTAACAAATAAATAATAGCAAGAACTAATCATAAAAAACAACAGTAGTAACAATTGTAACAAATAAGCTACTAGTAACAGATCTGAATGGAGAGGGGCAGCCCAGAGGACAGCCAAGGGGTAGAAGTTGTTGCAGAACCTGGCAGAATTGGTTTGGATGCTACGGTACCTTCTGCCAGATGGAAGTTGAACAAAGAGGCTGTGGAGGGGTGGGTGCGCACTTCTCGTTGTTAGAAGGAAAGTTAGTTTTGTTGGTTTGACTGAGATTCCCTGTGCTTGCGTGAAAAGTGACAAGCAAACAAAGGCAGAAAAAGCATCGACATCTGGCAGGAGACTTAAGCAAAAGCAAAATACTCTGTGGGCATTGTTCTGCTGTATTATTGCTGAATTGGACTCTGACTTGTCGGACTGGAGATCAAGATCAAAAAGGAAAGTGAGGTACAGGCATCAGTTGATCGTGATGCTGAACACGTTTGTGTAGCCGATGCGCCTACAACAGTGTTCTGTTCGCCTGGTAGGACTGCCACTTACAATGACAAGAGGTACAAACCAGATTGCGTTGCACTGCAATGACCACTGCCTGTGTGTGAAAATAGCCTGGTAGGCGGCCCACCACTGCCACCCTTGTGCAGCAGTTGCCAGCAGAAATGGCAAACAGATGACAAGAGCAGCCACAGCACCAGCAACAGACGTTTAATGTTGATTTACATGTGAAATCATTGATTTGCATGCTTTTTTTAGAAAACTGAGTTTTTTGGAAAAATATTCATCTTTGGGAGAAAAGGAAAAAAAAATAATCAGCCCTAAAAGAGTTAATGAAGGGAGAGATATAGGTTTCTATCATTTGTAGAACCTTGCAGTCATAGTTCCCAAACAAACGGTCATGTAACTGGTCAGAATGCTCTCACTGGCGCACTGTAGAATGTGATGTGGGGGAAAGCACCTTGTCTTTCTCAGCCTCTAAACATAGTGTAGACACTGCTGCAGTTTCTTGGCTATGGAGGTGGTGTTAATTGACAGAGAAAGGTCAGCTGCCAGGTGCACACCAAGGAGTTTGTATTAAGAGATGCGTATTATATTTCTTAAAAAAGAAAAAGTCCAGCTTTACTGTATACCATAAATATTCACTAGCACATATTTTATCGATGACCCTTTGTTTTCTGTCTGGCATTTTCTTTAAAGTGCATTTGTAGTTAGGTGGATCTCGACCTTATAGAAAGGAAATTACATCATGAACATTCCAAATTTAAAAAGCTTTAATTCTTTTCTTAGTTGTAAGCTATTACAAGGGGCTGGCGTTCTCTTGGATACATTTGATTAATTGTCACTTGAAATTCAGATATGTTTAAACTGCAGTCACAAGACGATATGCAGGCAAATTGTTCATCATGGGAATATTTACATTGACTGTTTACTTTTATGTTCACTTTATCATATTTTTACAGACAGTCTGACCTGAAACATTGCTTCAGTTGTGTTCAGATACTAATATTTATATCTTGGCCTGGTTGTAAGAATTAAAGGCCTAGAAGAAGGTGACAGTGATTTTGTGTGCTGGGAAACATGCTCACAGCCTTTAGGCTATTTGAACAGTGGTGGTCCCAGTGAGGATGTTGCTTTATTAATCAAAATCCTTTATTTACACATCCTGTAATACAAGTCCTGAAACTGCAGCTGAACACACACACACTTGTTTTCTTTTGTCTCCTTTAGTCAAGTCTCTCTTTGATGCAGTGTATGCTAGGAAGCAAGAGATTTATTTACCAGTATGGTGTCAATATGATGCTGGAGTTTTATTAATCAAAGTCTTATATGAGCACATCCCATGACCTGACAGGTGGTTTTAGGAACATATGGTGAATTATTGTTGAAATTAAACTGTATATTAAAGAAAGTTTCAGTTTTTGTGGAATAGTCTTTTTTCTTACACACATATAGAGTAAAATATGCATAAAAATATATCCTCACACTTTTTTTTTTTAATCTTGTATATTTAAATAAACAAGGTTTTTCAGTGGTATAGTGATAAATGCTGCTGCCTCTGTGATTCAGTCTCCTAGGTTTAAATTCAATGTTTAGTTTTGTTTGTGTGGAGTTTCCACATTCTCTTCATATTAACGTAACTAGTAGATATAAATTAATCGGTAACAAGTGAGTTTACACAGCGGTTTTAGTGGTTCGTGTTGTCACTGCGCAACTCCAGGGACCTGGATTTGATTCCTGTGTCATTCATTCTAAATTATCCAGTTCATGTTGGTAGTACCTAACAAAATGATACAGTGGTAGGTCTTACTGCACAGCCCTATAAGATCTTTGACAGATCTGTTTCTGAAGCATTTGACAGCAGCAAGAAATTAGGTTGTGCCGTTTTATATTTCCTGAAAATTTGACCAATTTTTAAAAAAACTTTAGAATTGCACACATATGCATTGATTCTTGCCCAGAATAAAAGAAAATATAAAACTGTGAAAAGTATTAGACCATACATACAACTAATGCATGTGTCCCTGCAATCACAAGAGCACACTATTTTTGGTGTGGTAGGTATAGCATTGAATAGATCATCACCTTTTTCTTTAAATTGTGTAACTTAATAATTAATAATATTTTTATGGTTGGGCTCACATATCCCAAACATTATTTAGTACAAAATGAGTGAAACATTTTCAGATGTTCTGGTTTTCTCCATTCACCGTTTCCTTGTAGACAGATTGTATGTAAAGATCACTGACAAAGACTAATGCAGATGAAAAGACCTTATTCTAATCTAGTGATGACATTAATTCTACAAAAAACACTCACATTCCATTTTCATGCCCATTTCCAGGCACTTCTTAAGCCTGCAGAACTGGCAGCGGTTGCGGTGGTGCTTATTGACAATGCAGTCCTGGTTACTACGGCAACTGTAGGTCAAGTTCTTCCTCACGCTTCTCTTAAAAAAACCCTTACATCCCTCACAGCTAACAGCACCATAATGACGCCCTAAAGAAAAAAGTGATGGTTTAGAGAAATATTTGCCAGCATTTTATCTAGAAAATGTTTTTAAAAGAATACGATAATTTTATAGGGTAATTATTGTCATATATATATATATATATATATATATATATATATATATATATA
>JANRMT010062840.1:51466765-51503252 GCA_026402145.1 Polypterus bichir lapradei | reverse complement strand
CCCCCCCATTTAATAAAACAGAAGGAAGTGTTTGCTTTTTCCATACAGACAGGCTCAACATCTTATCTTGTTCTTACCTGATGCCTTATCACCACACACAACACAGTACTCTACTGGCTGTGGCCTCCCTACTTCAGTTTTCCCCAGTAAACGTTCCACTGAGGCAGCATCTGTCACAATCTGAAATTATTATATATAGTATGTAACTTCAAATATTAAAGATGAAACTACTAACAAATTAAAAAACACACTTTGGGTTTGCAATGAAAGTGCATGTAATCTGCTTGCCTTTTCATAGCTGAGTTACCTGAATTCTGCCTGGTACAATGTTATCTGTTGTAAAAATGAGCTGCTTGGCATTTGTGTTTTCTGGTGTGGCCAATATCACCTTTCCAGTACCAGATCCATCTGGAGTGGTTAATATGAACTGCTGTTTAGAGGACGCAGATGGGTCCACTGTTGTTACAATCTGTATCTTCTGCCCAGTTTGTTGATCTGTTACAATCTTGAAAACATAAAAAGGTATATTGTGTCAGTCTGACTAGAATAGCATCATTTAGGTCACTTTAATGACATTTACACATATTAAGAACAAACATAAATCATTTTGTAAATATTACCATCCAATGCAGTATCACTGACACAACACAGTACAGTTGTTTCCATATTTCTACAGTATAAGTCCTAGCATTTTAAGTGATTTTCTCCTTAACTATTTGGTCCCGCTTGTAATCATATTGTTTAAACTCATGTAAGAATCCATTTAAACAGGAATATAACAATTATAGTCAAAAATATCCAAACAACCTATTTGTATATTTTATTATTAAATAAATCTGTAATATAACATGAAATAAGAAATTTGACAAATGAGAGGAGACCATTCCGTTCATCAAGCTCATTTAGTTAGCTAACATTCAGGTTGTTCCAGTATTTTGCCAAGGTATTAGGTGTCAAGGTTTCCACTTGTTCTACATATCTTGGTAGTTTGCTCCAAATTCCATTGTGTGAAGAAATCATTCCTGGATTCTTCCATGAATATATTTCTCTTGGTCAGGAATCAATTTTCAACTTTGTACAGTCACTCTTTTAAAGGCGAACAGAGCACTGAAGGACAAGATTCATAGTAGAATCCAGGAATGATTTCTTCACCCATAGGAATTTGCTCAATGACATTGACCAGATTTGCAAATCCACACAGTTAATTTGAATGGCACCTTGCTCATGACTTTGAGATGTAGCAAGCAGACTCAACACAGAGAGGAGGAGGTTAGAAGCATGCAATGATTACAGCACGTTGCCGCACCTACCACACAACGAACCATCCGGACTGGGATCTGAGCACAGCCGTGCAACGGATGACACCCCAGCACCACACTAGAACAATGTGAGTTTTTTTTACAGTGGCTGGAGTGTCGGTCCTGCTACCAACCCGAGTTTACCCTGCAATTTGGAGGACCTGCAGGTTAACGTCATACCCAGGACAAAGCAATTACAGGTTAAGGGCCTTGCTCAAGAGCCCAATGGAGAGGAGTCACTTCTGGCGTTTATTGGATTTGAACTGGCAAACTTCTGATTGCCAGCACAGATCTCTAGCCTCAGGGCCACCACTCCAAGCATAGAGAGTAACTGGGAAAAGATTAAAAACCACGTTCCTATAGCTATAAGGCAGCAGCAACAACCACTGTCCTATTGCGCTACCCAACAACGTTCAAAGGTGATGTGAAAAGACAATTTCCCTTTGGGGCTTAATAGTATATCAAATCAAAATATAAATGTGGGCAAGAGTAAACTAATATATATGAAAAGCATCCCTCCTAGGAAAGCATAAAAGACATTCCAAGTTTTGATTAAAGCTTCCCAGGCCCCCATTGTTCCTAGAAATTCTTTACCAACTGTCACCATACCTGTATGCGTTGCGGAGTTGTAACAGTCGAGTCTGTGGAAATGATCTGGATTCTCTGTGGAGAGCTGCTCATCCCTAAGATCTGTACACGTTCGACCTGTGAAAAGACGCACAGCACTTTGTTTGTTATCAATACAATGATAAACTGTAATATCATGAAACCCAACAGTACTTGGCAGTCATTTGATTTTGGATTGCTTAATTTTGCTGGCTAACCTATCAATAACTTGTCACAATGTAATCTATGCATGTTATAAAGGGGACATTAAAATGGTTCTTTGGATGTTTTCTACTAGTCTCATTAATTACAATTACTACCATTAATTTCATTACAGACCCACACAATGTATACAATTAAAGTGATAAATATCACTATTTTGTAAAGTGAATAATATTTATAATATGTATATAGTCATATGGAAACATTTGGGAACCCCTCTCAGCCTGCATAATAATTGACTCTCCTTTTAACAAAAAAGATAACAGTGGTATGTCATTCATTTCCTAGGAACATCGCAGTACAGCAGTGTTTTCCGAACAAAGATTTTTAGTGAAGCAGTATTTAGTCATATGAAATTAAATCAAATGTGAAAAACTGGCTGTGCAAAAATGTGGGTCCCCTTATCATTTTGCTGATTTGAATGCACGTAACTGCTCAATCCTGATTACCAGCAACACCAAATTGGTTGGATGAGCTCGTTAAGCCTTGAACTTCATAGACAGGGGTACCCAATCATGAGAGAAGGTATTTAAGGTGGTCAATTGCAAGTTGTGCTTCCTTCCCTTTGACTCTCCTCTGAAGAGTGACAGACAGCATGGGATCCTCAAAGAAACTCTCAAAAGGTCTGAAAACAAAGATTGTTGAGTCTCATGGTTTAGGGGAAGGCTACAAAAAGCCACCTCAGGAGGTTTAAACGGTCAGTTTCAACTGTAAGGAATGGAATCAGGAAATGGAAGGCCACAGGCACAGTTGCTGTTAAAACCAACCCAGCAGGTCTGGCAGGCCAAGAAAAATACAGGAGCTGCATATGTGCAGGATTGTGAGAATGGTTACAGACAACCCACAGATCACCTCCAAAGACCTGCAAGAACATCTCGCTGCAGATGGTGTATCTGTACATCGTTCTACAATTCAGCGCAATTTGCACAAAGAACATCTGTATGGCAGGGTGATGAGAGAGAAGCCCTTTCTGCACTCACGCCACAAACAGAGTCGCTTGTTGTATGCCAATGCTCATTTAGACAAGCCAGATTCCTTTTGGAACAAAGTGCTTTGGACTGATGAGACAAAAATTGAGTTATTTGGTCATCACAAAAAGCACTTTGCATGGCAGAAGAACAACACCGCATTCCAAGAAAAACACCCGCTACCTCCTGTTAAATTTGGTGGAGGTTCCATCATGCTGTGGGGCTGTGTGGCCAGTTTAGGGACTGGGGCCCTTGTTAAAGTCGAGGGTTGGATTAATTCAACCCAATATCAACAAATTCTTCAGGATAATGTTCAAGCATCAGTCACAAAGTTGAAGTTACTTAAGCAGGGGTTGGATATTCCAACAAGACAATGACCCAAAACACAGTTGGAAATCTACAAAGGCATTCATGCAGAGGGATAAGTACAATGTTCTGGAATGGCCATCACAGTCCCCTGACTTGAATATCATCGAAAATCTAAGGGATGATTTGAAGCAGGCTGTCAATACTTGGCAGCCATCAAAATGAACTGCACTAGAGAGATTTTGTAATGAAGAATGGGGTCAAAAATACCTCCATCCAGAATCCAGACACTCATCAAAGGCTATAGGAGGCGTCTACAGGCTGTTAGATTAGCAAAAGGAGGCTCAACTAAGTATTGATGTCATATCTCTGTTGGGGTGCCCAAATTTATGCACCTGTCTAATTTTGTAATGATGCATATTTTCTGTTAATCCAACAAATTTAATGTGACTGCTGAAATACTACTGTTTCCATAAGGCATGTCGTATATTAAAAGGAAGTTGCTACTATGAAAGCTCAGCCAATGATAAACAAAAATCCAAAGAATTAAGAGGGGTTCCCAAACTTTTTCATATGACTGTATATACACACACAGTATGAACATCGTATTCTTTAGGTTTATAAGAGTTTATAATGAACTGAGACTGTCCCGGTGCCTAAGAACAGCAAGCCAAAAGAAATTAATAATCTGCTCCCTTTTGCATTAATGTCTATTCCTGTAAAATGTTTTAAAGCGCCTACTTCTGGAAGTTAACGAACATTTTAATCCACACCAGTTCACCTGTCATGCAGGAAGGGGAGGTGGAAGATGTGCTGTTGGTTTTGTTAAACAATGTACCTGAACATGTGGAACAAGCTAAAGGCTTTGTTAACATCATGTGTATAGATTTTTAGCAGTGCAATCTACTAATACCCAGCCTCATCTATTAGTAGGTAAATTGTTAGGACTCAGGATAAACTCTTAAAACTTGCTATCTGGCTTTTCAATTTTCGCATAAATCGCACCCAGCAAGTGAGATTTAATAGCACCATTTCCTCCGTACAAACCATTAATACCGGAATGTGCCAGGGCTGTGTACTGTGTCCACTTCATACACAAATTAGTGCCAGGCTTTGTCACCAGACAGCACCTTCTAGAAATATGCAGATGATACGCCACTTATGGGGGTGTTAAAATCTGACACTCTATCCAGTCATTATTTTGAAAGTGATGTGAAAGACTTTACTAACTGAAGCTCTAAGAAATTTCCTTATAAAAGATGGTCATTGATTTTAAGAAAATAAAGACAGATCCCACGTATGGAAATAAATGGCAAACTAGTAGACCAAGACACATTCTACAAATATTTAAGCGTGGTGATTGATAACCAGTCATGATTCAGTCAAAATGATTTAGATACAGCTAAACAGATTCCAGTAAAAGGCTGCTTTTCTTGAGTAAATTGAGCAACTTTCGTGTTCCCCGACACATTCTCCATATGTTTTACTTATCTGATCTGCACAGCGTTCTTTCTTTTGGCTTAATCTGCCTCTTTGGCAACATGCCCGCTCAAGCCAAGTCAAACTCCAGCGGCAAGTGGGATCATACGGGTGGAACAAAAATCAGTGCAACAGCAACTATATGAGGACCTGGACCTCAAAAAGTTTCCTTAAAATCCTCAACAATCCCACACGCCCACAACATTGTAAATCTAGCTCTGTGACACTAAACAGATTCTTACAATGTCAAATAAAAACGTCCAGACATAAGAGATCATTTGTACCATCTGCAATTGGGCTATTTAATGAGAATCAGGTAACCTGAATACATGTCCATCACTGACATGGCAGATTAATACAGGGCGAGGCATAAAGATCTCCCATATTTCGAGGGAGAACTGTATGGGCTGTAGTGGGGTAGTTCTCATTCAGTATTTTAGGCTCTACCGTTTTCAATACCCATCGTGAGTTGGACCGGTGAACATCGGGCCATTTTTTTGTTCAAGCGTATTATTCTGTGATAGCGACGCAGAGAGCGTTCCATAACCGCTTCGCGCTCGGTCGAAATGCATCTGTATCAGATCGGAAAACGATTTGCTCTGGATTTCTAACCTTCAGGCAACTGGGACCACACTGAAAAGAAAATCACCCTGGCAGACCTAGGACAGAACATGTGTGGTTCCAACGGGATGGGGCCACGGCTCACACAGCACGACGTTCGCTCAGAGGGAGTGTTGAGGGAAATGTTTCCCTGGGCATTTGATCTCTTTAAGGGGAGATGTGGGGTGGCCGGCACGGTCTCCAGGTTTAAGCCCATATGGCTTTTTCCTTTGGGGATACCTGAAGGAAAAGGTTTTCAAATATTGTCGTCAATCTCTTTGAGGATTTAAAGGATCAGACAGGAAATCGACGCCATTCCACCGGAGAGTGATGGAGAACTTCTGGGAATGTCTTCAGCAATGTATTGCCAATGACGGCCGCCATGCGTCTGATATGATTTTTAAAACCCATTAAAACAAAACTGTTTTTTTTATGTACTTTTCAGGAATATATAAAATTTTTTTTAGATAGCTTTGTTCATTTTTTACACCCCTTGAAAATGTGGGAGATCTTTATGCCCCACCCTGTACAAAGAAAGCACCACTGCATAGAAGGAGGCAAAGTTTTTTTTTTCTTTTTCAGTATATATATATGTATGTTTATTATATGTATGCATGTTGGTGTTCAAATATATGTGGTTACTTCCTTCCTTCCTTGTCTTTTTCATATTTAAAACCTATGTCTATGGAAGCTTATTGTTGATGCACAAACCAAATGAATTTTCCATTATATACTCTATATGTATAAAATCCTAAACCTTAAAAGTGCAACGATTTTATGTGACGTTTTTATGTCACACTTTAAATCGGGCTTATTTTAAAACCTACATATATATGTTTGGTATCATTCTTTTCAGAATTTATTAACTTTAATGTAATGTTGTTTGATTTTCAGATTTTTATTCCATTTTTTTTAAACTCTAAACTAAAAAATATAGTTATAATATATAAACTATAAAATGTCCTTAACTTTCATCCCATGAGACAAGACTTTGTGCCAAGAGATTTAACCACACCAGGGGCCAGAAATAAAAGACAAAGAGTAGGACAGCTGCTGTACAGGCTTTTAAATTTTTGAAGCGCCATGCAAGATGCAGATCACACGGCACGGCAGCAGCAACAAACCAGCAGCTGATTGAGCAAAGAGGAGGTAAAAAAAAAAAAAAAATTTGTCTCCCATTGTGTCACCATTTAAGAGGGGGTCTCGGAGGAGCAACCGCATCTCCTTGGGGTGCGTTCAGCCCCCCTCTTCACAACGCGAGCGGCAGAGATGTGAAGTGGCTGGCACGTAGCGCAGGCTGGGAGGTTGGTGAGCGAAGTGAGCAGGGGGTAACCCCCAAGTAGGATAATAAAGTTAAAGCTAAGTTGAGCTGTTGAGGTCATAACTGTTATCTCTATTTATTTTATATCAGTAAAGGCGCACCTCACATTAGCGTGCAGTTAATACCATTGACTTGAGCATTCCTAGTTTTCATCCTCTTTCTCTGTACGTTTAGGATTTGTTTGCTCAGAGGTTGATGCGCTTGCTGTTTCCTGAGCAGCTCTTCTTTTCTCCACCCTAGCGGCCCGCTTCTTCTCTTCTTTCGTCTGCATCTTAAAAACTGATAAAGTCAGAGTTTGTGTTGCAATTACTTAGTACGTTTTCCTTAATTTTTTACTTAAGCTGTCACTTCAGTCTTAAATCTGCCTCAAGAATGATTTAAGGTATGAAGAGGTAGAGGAAGCGACAGCAAAGGTGATAGAGATGAGAACGGCACGCGTACGCATGTGCCGTACGGCCGCTGGGGATGATTCTACAATAAAATAAAATAAAAATAAAAAGAGGAATAACCTTGGAGGTCTATCATCACCCTGAAAGCGGATAGTAGACAGCACATAGTAAATATGTACCGAACTTCAGGTCAATAGGTCAAACGTTTTGCGAGCGACAGCCAATTTAAAATCCTGAACAGACAAACAAACAGACACGGACGGTAGCGTATTTATTTAAAGATACCTAAATTCCTTTGATTACTTTTTCCTTATTACTTTTTTGTGGCTCACACAACAAAGTTATCTTTGTACACACAGGGCCCAAATGCTTGGTTATTTACAGTAATTTGAAAAAGTACAAAAGCTGTTCAAAAAGTGGCTACACTGAGAGGCAGACTCTTATAATTCTGCTGGTGTCAATCAGACGCGATTCCAGAGTCAAATCAGTCTGCTCTGAATGAAGCTATTGTGTGATATAAGCTAAGCATGACTTCAAGGGCCAGGCATGAGCACATAAGCACAGCATGGGAATACCAGGCATGCCATTTCTGTGCACCTACAGTACTTTGACTTTATTATGTTTAAAACAGGTAATATTTCTTCTCTATATTGCTTAGCACATTGCTAAGTAAGACACCAGATATCGTAAAATCAGCGACTGACATCAGATAATCTTAGACGCGCTGTCTTAGCTGGCCACTGAAGCTCCTCTACCCCTAACACATACCAAGCCTGCACAGTTGTCTTTTACTATGGTAGCTAGGATTCTCACCCTTGTACCCCTTCATTCTCTACTTTTACCATTGCCATTTAGTGTACTTTTGCTCTGTTTTAATGGGCACATTGTTGTGCGACTTTTTTTTTTTTTTTTTTGATATTCAGTTATGGATCAAAAGGCCAACCCAACCCAAGTGCACTATTCAGAAACAAAAATACACACGATTTTTGCAATTACAGTTACAGTATCTAGATCAGGGGTCCTCAATCACGGTCCTGGAGGGCCGCATGTTTTTGCTCCAACCCAATTGCTTAATAAGAAGCCCTTATTGCTCAAGTAACACTTCTCGCTCATTAAGATTTTGAACCCTTATTGCTTATTTTAGTCTTAAACAGCTGTATTCTTGGTTTTTAATTGCTCCTAATTAGCAATAAGATGCAAATGACAAAAGAAACCAGCATTTCTCCATTTAGCTTGTTACCGTTTACACCAGTGTGTATTTATCATGCACTATTGGGCACTAATTAAATACCTGGAAGGAAAGTGAAGAGAAAAAAGTGAAGGACTGAGAATTGCTCGTCCATTTTAATCTTAAAACCATTTGGATGATATCCTTAGAAAGGGGAAGAAAATCTAGGATATGAGAATTACCTGACAGAGCAGAGTTAAAGCACTAGCATGAAATTAAATTATTGGCAAGAAATGCTTTATAATTAAGTAACTGGGTTTGAATAAAAACCTGCAGCCACTGTGGCCCTGCAGGACTGTGATTGAGGACCCCTGATCAAGATGCTCATACATAGTAAAATTCCAATGAGTCTGCAGTCAGAGCTACTAAGTACAAAACTGTCCCAAGGTTGGGTAGCACCATTGTGATGCAACCACATAGCCCAGAGATAACTATTGATTGGCTTTTCTAAACGCCCACACATTTCTATATATAGTTAGACATAAAGTTAGGGTCAAATGAAGCAAAATCCTATTTTATTAACTGCATCATGGAGTGTGGATTTTTGTGATATCATTCCCTTTGGTAAATTTAATATTAAGTATCGATTTCAATCTACATATACAAGTAAAATAAATCTGGGACTCGCAAAGCACAACCCTCACTCCTACCACAGGAAATAGGACATTGTCATAACCTAAAGTAAATCATGCACAACCTCTGCAAAAACGCAAATTGGCTTGGCCAGCTTGTCAGTTTATATTGCGGGGCAAAAAAAAAAAAAAGAAAAAAGAAAAGAGGCAGCCGCAGAGACGCATTCATTATGCTCAAAGACACTCAGATACCACCGAGGTCATAATACTTACACAGCGCCAAACGCTTTCTTCACTTCTGCATAATTTACTCAATGACAGGCTTCAGAAAATCAGAGACTCAGTGAAATCCTCAGCGGCATGTCATAATAGCTGATGTTTAGTCTGACCATGTGCGTACAGCTCAGCCTCAAAAAAAATGACAGGACTGTTTAAATATGCCCTCTCGATGACCTGGCTCTGACGAAGGTCAAGTACTCTATCAGGCCCTGGTAACCAAGGAAGTCAAAATGCTGCATTCCCACTGTTTAGCCAGCTGCTGGAGCAATTTGTCTAATAAGGTGATTAATTTCATCTTCAACCTTGATAGACTTTTTTTTTTTTATATTATTCTTTTTTAAACTAGCTGTGCTATGATGATATGCAGGATAAATTTCAATACAAAGGTTGTTTCATTTCCAGAGAGACTACCAAAATGATATGCAAACCCCCAACTACTCCTCCAAAAAAACAGGAAAATAAAGATGATATATAATGAATGCTTAAGAATCATTGTTAATTAAAAAAGATTTACCAAAATGGCAAATAAATTACATAAGCGCTAAAGGTAACATACAAAAAGATTACATAACACAAAATAAGCAGTAAACAGAGTGACAAACAATTGGATTTTCATTAGAAACCCCTATAATTTTTGTGAAATACAGAAATTTTACTATAATAAAACATTTAATTGACAAATATACAGTAGATAGATAGATAGATGGATGAATGGTAAAATACAGTACGCTAAACTGATAGATAGATAGATAGATAGATAGATAGATAGATAGATAGATAGATAGATAGATATGAAAGGCTCTCTATATAATAGATGGATAGATTTGAAAGGCATTTTATAATAGATAGAAAGATAGATATTTACCTCCAATGGAAATGTGTTTTTTTTTTTACAGAAGCTCAATAAATGAAGAGATACATATTTATAAATTATGACAAATAACAACCTCCCTCTCTCTCAAGTACAGACCAGAATGACTAAAAAAGAAAGACAATTAAAATAAAAAGCTTCTGATTTGGCTAAAGATAAAAACAGTAGTCACAGTCATAGTGGGGCCTAATAAAGGGATATTGCATTTGTTCACACGCTTTTGCTGCATAATTCATTGGCTGAAAGTCCTCAGTTGTTGGTGTGTCACAGAGAGGGCATGCAGCATTGCTCACAATGGCACTCATTTTTGTTTTAATTCTCTCCTTCACTACATCCTCCAGGGATTCAAGTATGTGCCCCATAACTGACTGTGCCTGTCCTTTTAATTAGCTTGTTGACTTGGTGGGCTTTTTTTGAAGTGATGATACCAGCCTAGGACACCACAGCATCACACAGTGATCACACTGCCATCACAGGGTTATAGAAGATATGAAGGATGTCACTGTCCACATTAATGGAGTGCAGTTCTCTAACTAAAAAAACAGCTTGCTCTGCCTTTTGTTCTTCAGTTGTTTTCTGTTACAAGACCAGTCCAGCCTGTCGCTGATGTGGTCCAACCCCCAAGTACATGGGGGAGCAGCACACCACCTCTACATACACACTCTGAATACTAAGTAAAAAACAATCTGAACCTGAACAAAACAGATTCCAAAGAAAGTAGAAAACATGCATCGTTTTAATACACTATAAGCACCATTTTAACAGTTAAGCTTGTGAAAATTGAAGTAAATATTCCTAAGAGCACAATAATACATCCATCTTCCAGGCTTGCAATTTTCATTTTGTAGTCATGAGGATACAGAGCCTGTCCTAACAGCAGTTAATGGAAGGTAGAAACCACAACAGGACAGGATGCCAGAGCACTGCTGAATGCACTCATGCAGTCGTCTATCAACTTTCTTCACCTCCTTTTTTCCTTCATTAACAACAAAAAAAGGCAAAGCCTATCCTGGCAGCAGTAGGTGCCAGGCAAGAACCAGTTCTGAATGAGATGCCAATTCATCACTGATCATACTCTTAGCCAATAAACCTAAGATGCACATCTTGTACTGCATAGGTATGGACAAATACATGTGTTTAAAAAATAAACAAAACTACAACCTTAATACCCACATAGCTGAAATGCAATAAACTTTAGGAAGATGGATGAATGGACAGATAGTTACATTAATCAAAGATTTACTGCCATACAACATAGCTGCTATGTTTGTTTTGTTATAGCCAAAAACAATTGCAACAAAAGAAACATCTAAAAACCACCACAACATTATAAGCAAAGCCAACAAATGACAATATAGCATACTTCAAAAAACAAATACAGTACATAAGCCAAAAACACAACTTAGAATTGCACATTTGTTCCATATTAGTGCTGATAAAGTACAGTATGTAGTAAATTGCTATGAAGAAGCACTGAAATACTGTAACTGTGTGTATTTTCAAATAAGATTTGCATTTTTCTACAGACTGGTTTATAGGCTTGTACTTTATACAAACAGCCTGCTGTTATTACAGTTGTGTAGATGGTTTTAAATTTGTTGCTATTCCCAATATATTCCTCAACCCAATGGTAGTAAATATTCTGAAAATAACATATCATTAACTTGTCATTTTTCAAATACTAGGGGGCTCTCCCCCCTGCTTGCTTCGCTCACCAATGCCCGGGCGGGCGCTACATGCTAGCCACTTTGCGGCTCTGCCGCTCGCGTATGGGGAAGCAGATGTACAATTTAAACAGATTGTTATTTTCATAGAAATTGTTACATATGCATAATAGACCTAACTATTTTACATTACAGCGAGTAATTAACCATAGTAAAAAATAGTAAAACATAATAAATTGAAAGAAAATTGTTTCATGTTGCGTTATGCATTTTCATACTGTTTGGCTTTGAAATTAACGCACAAATACTTTTTAAACTTATACTTTTACGGTAAAACTTCAGTAAAAACAATAATTGGAATTAACTTTTCGTCAATATCGGATTGAATTTTGATTCCGTGTTTGGGCTTACATCGTGACAACGCAACGTATAACTGCCCGTGAGTGAATATCATTTCTTTCTCTCTAATAAATAAACCAACTTTTTCGAATGTTTGTCTCTGTGATTTGTTAACTGTCAATGCAAAAGCTATTTGAACTGGAAACTGTAAACGTTTTAATATGAATGGTATATCAAGAGCTGAGAGCGCAGGAACTGTGTCTGACAAAAGCATTCACACGAATAAGAGGTGAGAGGACTGTAGGCGTGGGCCATTAACCGTAAATGGTTGAGAGGAGGGCGGGACTTGAAAAAATCTCTTGGCAATAGTCTCATCTCAAGATTTTCTTTCATAATAGAGAGAAATAAATGCCACAGGGGGATTAAATGTAATTTAACCAAAGTTCTGTTTAGCTCCTGTAATATTTCTTCATGGTAGTATCATCACAGTATAGCATATGCAGCGTCTATAAAAAGTATTCACCCCCTTGGATGTTTATCCCATGTTACTTATCATACAACACTGAATCACAGTGGATTTAATTTGGCTTTTCACTTTGCAGAGATCTATTTTAACTTTAATAGTAAAGCGTCTTTTTGTGCTGATCAGTGTCAAATAAGCCAAATAAAATTCAATGTGTTTCAGTGTCGTATAACAATTTCATATGAAAACGTGCATGAGGGTGAAAACTCTTCACAGGCACGTCAAGGTATTACAGTTTATCATAATCCATGTCACCCCATACTGTGTCTTATTAAATACTAGCCACAGTACCTGTCAAAGATGGTAATAGAATCATTTAAAAACATTTGCTCTCTCTTGCTCTACATGTACTTTCAGCACCTTTCCTCTCTGTGTGTGTGTGTGTGTGTGAGAGAGAGAGTGTCTCTTCTCCACTGCATTTCTCAGACTCTTATTATTTTCAAGGCACCTTTCTCAGCTCTGGTCCAGTTTTATCATTTCTGTCTTTAAATGGCAACTCCTTCACCATGCACCTTTACTCATTCTCACCCATCTCACACTCACACTTCCTCTTTCATTGTGTCACCAAAGCCAAACTGACCAATCAGATGGCTCTGAGGGACTGGACCCATAGACCTCAGTGTTTTATTACAGAGTAGATTTTTAATGCGTATTTTATTATTTATGTGTGATTTCATTACTGGAGCTATAGTGGAAAAGTAACATTTCCAGCTCAATAAATGTAGACCAGTTTGATTCATTATGGTGGTGCCTATTGTGCACTTTTCATGTTCTTCTTGAGTTTGTCTAAGATTCATCCATGCACTCTGTTTTTTGTTCCCCCCCACAGTCCAAATAAATGAAGTTGGGCTTACTGGTGACTCTAAACTGGCCCCATATGAGTGAATGTACATGTGCATGTGACCCACAATACACCAGTGTCCCACCCAATGCTGGTTCTAGCCTGTGTCCACCACAATCCTGAAATAAAGGCTACAGGTTAATACAGAGTTTCTCAGCCTTTAAGTATTTACGACCTGAGTTTTCATAACAGTTTTAATCGCGCCCCCCTAAGGTTTTTTTGAAAGGAGCCCACTAATACCAATTTGTTCTTTTTAAATTAATGATATATCATAGATGCATATTTTATTATACCTACTTAACTTTTATCGACATTTATCTAACTCTATATTTATTTTTCTAGTATCAGAATGTAGTTTAAGTTAATTTGTTTTGGTTTCAATAGATGTATTTTTCATATTTTTGATTCTTGTTTTCTTTTTTTCACATCTTCGCGCCCATCTTTTTGTTATTTCGCACCCCCCTGGGGGGCCCGCCCTACAGTTTGAGAACCACTGGGTTAATAAAATACTAAGTTTCATGTAATATTTTTTAAATATCTCGACCTATTCAGAATTCTAAACCCACACTAATGAGAATAGCACTAAACAAAAATAGATCACATTAAGTTTAAACTTGCCTCCAGTACCCAAACGTTTCCCTAGAAAAAGATGTTGACTGTCTCATTAGTCTTTCTCCTCATACCATTTCGCACTGAGTTAGTATACTTTTAAAAACAGCTTCTAGTATATCGTTTTTCTACATCTTCACACTAAAACATACATTTTAATAAAGACAATTGCCTCTTCAAACTCCTGAAACATTGCACCATGTCTCATTTCTTTTTATACTGTTATTTATGTCACACAGAATTCATACATTGCTATAAATCATCTGTTAAAAAAGGGTGCATCTGGTGTTAATATATAAATAACAGCAGGTGCTTTATCAGCTGCTCTGTTTTTTAGCACATCTTTTTCTTTAGCTCTAACACCTGTTCAAAATTAATTATAAAACACTTTACAATTTTTTCCAAGAATGCATAAAACACAACCACCTTTTAAAGCAGAGGTCGCCCACTCCGGTCCTGAAGGACCACCATGGCTGCAGGTTTTCATTCTCACCCTTTTCTTAATGAGTGACCCGTTTTTGCTGCTAATTAACTTCTTTTGAACTCATTTTAATTTACTTGTTCTGGAAGACTCGGACCCCTTAATTGTTTCTTTTTCCTTAATTAGCAGACAAACAGTAATGAAATACAAAATGAGCCAAAACAACTGGTGTCGAAAGTACAGTATCTGAAAATAAAGAAAGGTGAAGGTCTTAAGAATGTCGATCTGCTCAGGTCTACAAAACATTTTAGCAGGGCTCTTACAGAAAGAGAAAAATCAACAATTTCAGAAATGTCTGCTAATGCACAATGCGAGCAGCAACAAGCCACGAAATTAAAGAACTGGTTTAATTAACGACAAGAATCGGCACCTCATTAAGCAGCTGGTTGGAGTGAAATTGGTTGGAGTTTGAGGCCCTGACTTAGTTGGTCTTCTGTTGGCTCCCTCACTTCACATTTCATTTTTGTTTGGGTGCCATTTAAGGAAAGAAATGAAGCAGATCAGAGGAACGATGAAGACATTCAGGGGAACAAATCTTAAAAAAAAAGAAATTCAATTAAAATGAATCCACAAGAAATAAATAGCAGTGCAAACAGGGCACTGACTAAAAAAAATGGTTAGAATGAAAACCTGCAGCCACGGTGGTCCTCCAGGACCGGACTTGGCGACTCCTGCTTTGAAGGCTCCTAAAAAAATAGTATAGCTTTGAAAATAACATTTGTTGTGTTTTTTGTTTTCCTCACACATTTTAAAGACAATAAAGTTGCACACTGTAGGTATGCAGGGCTGTCTTAACTGCATCACAGGCCCCAGGGCAGGTTAGTGTAATGGGTCCCCTGTTTTGATAGCAGAACAGAAACATACATACAGTTGTGCTTGAAGTTTGTGAACCTTTTAGAATGTTCTATATTTCTGCATAAATATGACCTAAAACATCATCATATTTTCACTCAAATCCTAAAAGTAGATAAAGAGAAACCAGTTAAACAAATGAGACAAAAATATTATACTTGGGTCATTTATTTATTGAGGAAAATGATCGAATATTACATATTTGTGAGTGGCAAAAGTATGTGAACCTCACGGATTAGCGGTTAGTTTGAAGGTGAAATTCGAGTCCGGTGTTTTCAGTCAATGGGATGCCAATCAGCTGTGAGTGGGCACCCTGTGTTATTTAAATAACAGGGATCTATCAAAGTCTGCTCTTCACAACACATGTTTGTGGAAGTGTATCATGGCACGAACAAAGGAGATTTCTGAGGACCTCACAAAAAGAGTTGTTGATGCTCATCAGGCTGGAAAAGGTTACCAAACCATCTCTAAAGAGTTTGGACTCCACCAATCCACAGTCAGACAGATTTTGTACAAATGGAGGAAATTCAAGACCATTGTTACCCTCCCCAGGAGTGGTCAACCAACAAAGATCACTCCAAGAGCAAGGCGTGTAATAGTCGGCGAGGTCACAGAGGACCCCAGGGTAACTTCTAAGCAACTGAAGGCCTCTCTCACATTGGCTAATGTTCATGTTCATGAGTCCACCATCAGGAGAACACTCAACAACAATGGTGTGCATGGCAGGGTTGCAAAGAGAAAGCCACTTCTCTCCAAAAAAAACATTGCTGCTCATCTGCAGTTTGCTAAAGATCACGTGGAAAAACCAGAAGGCTACTGGAAGAACGTTTTGTGGACGGATGAGACAAAAATAGAACTTTTAGGTTTAAATGAAAAGTGTTATGTTTGGAGAAAGGAAAACACTGCATTCCAGCATAAGACCCTTATCCCACTGTGAAACATGGTGGTGGGAGTATCATGGTTTGGGCCTGTTTTGCTGCATCTGGGCCCAGACGGCTTGCCTTCATTGATGGAACAATGAATTCTGAATTATATCAGAGAATTCTAAAGGAAAATGTCAGGACATCTGACCATGAACTGAATCTCAAGAGAAGGTGGGTCATGCAGCAAGACAACGACCCTAAGCACACAAGTCGTTGTACCAAAGAATGGTAAAGAAGAAGAAAGTGAATGTTCTGGAATGGCTAAGTCAAAGTCCTGACCTTAATCCAATCGAAATGAAGCGAGCAGTTCATGTGAGGAAACCCACCAACATCCCAGAGTTGAAGCTGTTCTGGACGGAGGAATGGGCTCAAATTCCTCCAAGCCGGTGTGCAGGAATGAGCAAAAGTTACTAGAAACGTTTAGTTGCAGTTATTGGGGGGTCACACCAGATACTGAAAGCAAAGGTTCACATACTTTTGCCACTCACAAATATGTAATATTTGATCATTTTCCTTAATAAATAAATGACCAAGTCTAATATTTTTGTCTCATTTGTTTAACTGGTTTCTTTTTATCTACTTTTAGGACTTGAGTGAAAATCTGATGATGTTTTAGGTCATATTTATGCAGAAATATAGAAAATTCTAAAGGGTTCACAAACTTTCAGGCACCACTGTAGGCATCAGAAACAGCGTGGGCATCCGGGGCCCCCCGTCAGTGCCCATATGTTAAGACAGCCCTGGGTGTGTGTGGGTTTATGAATGACAGAGACATGACGCCTCACTGCTGTAGTACAAGCTCCAGCCCCTGTGACGGTAAAACCAAATAGATAACGTTGACAGATGACTACATGAGTGAGGTCTGCTGTGCACTGGTGTCCCATCAAGGTTGGTTCCTGTCTTGCACGATGCTGCAGGGAAAGGTTAGGATTATCTATCCAGCTTTAAGCAATGTCTATAATTGGATGGATAAATGTGATATTGTCGCTTGCTGTTGAGGGCTGATCCCTGCCTTACAGGACTGAGTCTAACACCTCAGATAAAAATCTTTTTTTTTTTAAATAACAGGAAAAAACACTAAAGTGGTATGCGATGGGTCATCGTAACTCGACCTTCAGCTAACTAAATCACCTGAATACAAACATTGGTGTTATGAATAGATCATTTTTTTGTAATAAATCATGAAAGGCTGCAACTACTTTAGCGTTAGTCCCACTAATTAGAAAATAATAGATCAATTAAACAATTAGAACACCCGGAAAAACAGAATAAAAATCAAGATGAAAATATTGTTAAAAAGAAAAAAAAAAAGACATTATTCCCATATAACTGCTTAGTACATTTTAACTTTTTTTTTTTTTAACCAAACCTAGTTTTCCAATTTCTATATTGTTCCCAAAACACAGAATCTGGGAAACAACAGTTCATTTAATTAGCCAAGGATTCCAATTAAAAACAGAAGGTGGTTAGAACAAACAACCTGCAGGTCCCCAGGACCGACATTGAGAACCCCTGGTATAACAGATATGTAGATGAAAGGAGAGGTGTGGGCACGTACTACTACATGTATAAAGCATCCGTGCACTTTCAAAAACGCTTATCCTGAGCAGAGTCAAGGAGAAACTGGAGCCTATCCCAACAGAAACAACCCCTGGATAGGGCATTACATAAAATATCCATCCATCCATTATCCAACCCACTATAACCTAACTACAGGGTCACGAGGGTCTGCTGGAGCCAATCCCAGCCAACACAGGGCACAAGGCAGGAAACAAACCCCAGGCAGGACACACACACACACACACCAAGCACACACTAGGTACAATTTAGGATCGCCAATGCACCTAACCTGCATGTCTTTGGACTGTGGGAGAAAACACACGCAGACACGGGGAGAACATGCGAACCCAGGTCTCCTAACTGTGAGGCAGCAGCACCACCACTGCTCCACCGTGCTGCCCTACATAAAACATACTGAAACCAAATAACTAAAGATTTTGATTGTAAATGACTACTGAACAAATATCTAATTCAATGCCTGTAAAAAAAATCCCATGCTAACTTTCATATATGCTTGTCCAATATATAATGTATTTTAATCTCATTGAACCCAAAAATAAAATGGAAGGTAAAATTGAATGGTACTGTAAATAAGCAAACCCATTAGCAGTGTGCCATCTACGGGAATACAAAAGCAATTTGTTTGTTATGCAAGTTTCAATTAAATGCTTTGTGTCTACTTTAACCTTAAATGCACAAACAATTCCTTAACAGTTGTCATCAATGAATTACTCTTTTATGGCAAAACAAATGTTGCAAAACTCAACCGTAATCATTATTTCCCCACCTCTGTTAGCCACAAGGGGACTGTACTGTTGGCGCTTACTTACTTGTATTTCATTTATCAATTCATTTAGTAAAGCAGCTTTTCCAAGTACAGGGTCACTAGGATTAAAACCCAACTATGACAAGAACCCTGACCCCTGGGAGGATGTCCAATTTAATTAACAGACTGAACAAAATGTATTGTATATAACAGTATAGGCAGCTGCTTTAGACATACAGTATTATCTGTTCCATAATGTTGTGATGTTAGCACACTGACTTGCTCAGGATCACACAAGCAGTTAAATGTGAGGATGGAGGCCATGAACATGGAGTTTACAGAACATCGCTTTAGCCACTGGGGAGGTGCACAGTCTATCAAGACGCAGCTTGTTATCAGAGTCTGCTTTTTCCATTACAGGGTTACACGGAGCCATAACCTGTCCCAGCAGCACTGGGTGCAAAACAAAAACAAATTTCTAGATGAGGTACAGCATCATTAAGTTGAGTTTATTAATGGAATGAAATAGTTACTTTCATGTGCAATGAACACACAACACTCTTAGAAAGTGCAAACTTTAAGTTCAGGCATTATTAGCATGGAAACATGGAACAAGTATAAAACCAATGACTAATTGTCAGTATGGCATAATTTCAAACTGTTGACCTATTTAAACCTTTTAAAGGGGAGAAAAAAAATTCACAACGAATAGAAAATTGTCTATAGATACTCATACTGTGCCACTTTAGAGATGCCAATCAATGCACTTGTTTCTTTTTTCTATTTTTCGGTGTATAATTATCTTATTTTTTTGAGGAAAATGCTAAGTGGCATGGTGGCTCAGTGCTTAGCCTAGTTGCCACACACCTCTCCAGTCCCAAGTTTAAATCCCAGATTTAACACAGACTGTGCGATATTTGCACATTCGTTCTGTGTCGGTGTGTGTTTTTTTTCGTTTCCTCTCACTTCCCGAACAGGCGTAGTTTAGGTTAATTTAGGACTATAAAGACGCAGGGCGTAAGAGAACATGTACTACCAGAAGCTGGGTGCTTCTGCATATCTAACAAGATAATCTCTAGCCTCTTACAGTGGATATGAAAAGTCTACACACCCCACTTTCCTTTCCTCACTAAACTATTTCTGATTTGTTTTCACCTTCTTTGGTGAAATAAGATCTGACAGGATTTATCTTGGTTACATGTTTTTATTACACAAAATCTGTGATTTTCGCAGGGGTGTGTAGACTTTTTATATCCACTGTATTGAAATGCTGGTTTCTGAATAGTAGATGGTTGAGTAGATGGAATATGAATGAATGTAGCTAAAGTAATTTGTTGTGTAAATATGCCTATACTTTATGCAAGTATTCCTTGCAATAAAGTTGGAAGGATGATAACAGCCCTTTCATGTAGCATCACCACAGTGCAATATGCAGCTGAGCCCTGAATAGCATTATAATCAAGTCAAGTCAAGTGAAGTTGGGGAGCATGCACTGGTACAGCGCGTTGCCACACCCACTACACGACAAAACAGCTTGGGGTCCCAGATGGCAACCCCACAGGCAGACACGCGGTCCAGTTCCACCCTCCGGAAATGACCCTCTATCTGCTGCAGCCAGGTGTTACGTGGGTGACCCCTTGGCCTGGTCCAGCCATTCGGGTCCCCAACAATGAGGATCTTACGAGCCGGATCACCCTCAGGGAAATGCTCCACATGGCCGTAGTGCCGTAACTGACGCTCCATCACAATGCAGGTAATGAGCCTCATCTGTGACTCCATGAGCAACACAAAGTCAAACCAACGGTACCTGAGGATTTCCGGAGAGACACAGTACCAAAGGAGTCCAGTCTTCGTCTCAGGTCACTGGATAGCGTCCATGTCTCACAACCATATAGCAAGACAGGAAGCACCAGGACTTGGACCTTCATCCTTTTGCATAGATATTGGGAGCGCCACACACCCCCTTTCCAGCAACCTCATGACCCCCCACGCTCTCCCAATCCATCTACCGACTTCATAGGAAGAGTCACAAGTGACATGAATGTCACTGCTAAGGTAAGCAAACCTCTCAATGACGATGTCCACACTCTCTCCACAGACAGACACACTGCTGATGGCCGTGCCCAAGAGGTCATTGAAGGCCTGGCTCTTGGTTTTTATCCAGGACACTTGCAAGCCCAGACACTCAGTCTCTCGACCACCCCGATCAGAGCCTCCATTGACTCCGCAAAGATCACAGCATCGTCAACAAAGTCAAGATCAGTGAATCTTTCTTCACTAACAGATGCCCCACAGCCGCTGGAGCCCACGACCTTGCCCAGCACCCAGTCCATACAAGCACCGAACAGAGTAGGAGCAAAAACACATCGCTGACAAATCCCAGAATCAACTGGGAAAAACACAGAGGTCCTGTCTCCCCATTTTTTTCCCCTATTATAAACATTGGGGAAAAAAATGGCAAAACGAGGAGAAATGCATTACCATACATCAAGAATCTATCTATCAATTCTTTCTGCACCAATAAACAAAGTTCTCGACCTGCCTCCTACTCTGTCTCACCCCCCTTATCGATACAAACAAAAGTGCAGATTCGTCTGGAGAGTTTCTGAAAGTGACACGACCTGGTGTTATATTCATAGCCAGAGGTGATCAGAATGAAGAGAGAAATAGACAGGCCTGTTCCCTGTGGTGCTCCAGTGTTGCTCACACAGGTCTTGAGCCTCACAAACTCTGGTGTGCCAGACAGATTATTCCATTCATAGACACAGAATTACTAGACACCACATAACCAGCAGCACCGTACGTCAACGTCCCACCATACTGCGAGTGGAGTGAAGTAATGGATGAAGATGTCTCAAGCATGTGCTGCTTGGGATTGTACAAACCGCTGTACGCTCCAAACCAGATCCCGGGGGATTACATTTCATAGGTAAGGCTGAACAATTGTTTTGGTTATATTTGGCCATTAGAAAAATCCAGTTTTATAATCTTAGCACTCAAGGTTACCTTACAATACAATTAAACAACATTAGTAAAATTAAAACAAGAGAATGATCAATCAAAAAGCAATAATTAACAAAAAAACAAAGATAACTGGCAGTAACAGTGCAAAATTCACAATTGGTATGCCAGTTTGAAAAGATAAGTTTTGAGGACAGTTTTAAAATGTGTTATTGAATCGAGCTGACGTATATGAGAGGGAAGAGAATTCCCGCATTGAGGAGCACCAGGAGAGACGCTCGAGCTCCCAGAGCACTGAGTCTGACGTGTGCTACAGAAAGTAGAGCTGCAGATGAGGATCTGAGTGAGCGAGAGGAGTGTCAGTCTGGAGGAGATTAGTGAGGCTGTGGAGAGCTTTAAATGTTCAGAGCGGTATTTAGTACTGTATTCTGTAGTTAACAGGGAGCCAGTGAAGCTGAGAGAGAAACGGTGTGATATGTTCAGTGGATTTAGAACAGCAGGTTATTATCCTGGCAGCAGAATTCTGAAGAAGTTGTAAGCGATGGATACATTTTTGTGGGATGCCAGACAGAATAGCATTACAGTAATCTATACGTGAGGTGACTCGGGCATTAACCGATACTTCAATACTGTGTTAAGTAAGAACAGAACTAATTCTAGAAACGTTTCAGAGATGGAAGAAGGCAGTCCGAGAAATGTTACTTATATGGGAGGAATTATTTAATAATAATAATAATTATTATTATTTTAATAATTGCCATTATTAATGTATAAACAGATATAAATAATTGCATTTAAACGATTCGCCAAAATCTGTTGTATGTAAACGATACGGTTTTAAACGTTATTGTTTTTTCATCAGAAAACCCGGGTTCCACGTCTACCTGTATTAGTTTAAATGGCACTTTTGCCACTCGCAATATGGCGGACGCGCTGACGTATCGTGTCGACAGGGCAACACAGTGAATGCGGTGTCTATCTATGTCTGTCTATGATTCCATTATCAAGGACACCAAAGGCTCATCAAACCTGCAAACCTCTGAGGTTATCCCTTTAACAAGGATGGCTGATTGATACTGAAGGCATTGGAGAAACCAAACAAAATCATAATCCTCACAGTGCTGCAAGCTTTGTCCAGGTGAGAACAAGCCTTGTGGAACAGATGGAAAATTGTATCCGTCACTCAAATCTTTGTCAGATAGGCAAATATCAGTGGATTATCAATCAGCAGTACAAACAATACCGAATGCAAGAGAGGAGCAATGATTTCACTTCCATATGTTTTGTACAATATATTTTAACTATTACTATATACTATATTACTATATAGTGTAATATATTCTATATTTTAGGTAGAATGCCCAGAGGGGACTGGGCAGTCTAATGGTCTGGAATCCCTACAGATTTTATTTTTTTCTCCAGCCGTCTGGAGTTTTTTTTTTTTTTTTTCTGTCCTCCCTGGCCATTGGACCTTACTCTTATTCTATGTTAATTAATGTGGACTTATTTTATTTTCTTACTGTGTCTTTTATTTTTCTATTCTTTATTATGTAAAGCACTTTGAGCTACTGTTTGTATGAAAATGTGCTATATAAATAAATGTTGTTGCTGTATAACAGCACGTGTCATATATTGTATACTAGCCATATTTACCTGTTATAGGTAGATACCATACTGAACAATCCTCGTATAAATATATCATTCGAAAGGCATTGAGGTGTAGTGGTTAAAGAATTGGACCTCAAAGTGTGAGGTCACAATTTGAAATTCTGCTACTGACACTGTGTGACCCTGAGCAAGTCACTTTACCTGCCTCTTGCTCCAATTGGAAAATCAAAAGAAATGCAACCAATTGTATCACAAAATGTTGTATGTTGCAGATAAAGGCGTCAACCAAAATATAAATAATAATTCAGTGACGTGTAATTTCAAAGTAAGTCAGGCAGTCTATATATAAGGCGCTATATAAAGAATACACTTAACTGACTTTCAAATTAGGCGCTCTGATTTGGGCTTTCCAAGCCAGAGGTCGGCTTAATTATTGCATACTACAATTCAACATATTTTATCCAACAAGAACAGCACTCCAATCTAATATTAGGAAGTGTATATCTCTATATATCTAAGCGGCTGTTTCGATCCATGTCTAAAAACTATTCGTCTTAATTTCGGATTTTTCCGCCGCCACTCGGGCCTCCCCGTCATCACACCTGCATTGGGGTATAGTCGAGCTGCCTGACTCGCTTCCCGATTGGTTTCTCTGCATGTCTTTTTAAAATTCTTTTCAGTCTCTGTCTCTTTTAGAGAGTTAAAAAAAAAATACACAAGCCAAAAAAAAAACGACCAAGATGGAGAATCTGGCGTAACGCCAAGAAACCCACTGCAGCCATCGGAAACGCCATCCAGTTTTATCGTGCATCACAAAAAGGCGTCTAAAACGGGTGTAGTCATCGTTTTCTTTTGTTTTGTCATTAAACACAATAAAACGAATTCGTCTTCTATGATCCCGCCCGGCTGTTTATGCAGGCAACCCCGTCCAACCAGGCCCCTGTCCCCGGGAAGGCAAAGGTAAAAGGGTCGGGTTAAGCTGCGCGATGAACTGCGGCAGTTTCTACTTTTCCATCTAGGCCCTCGGAAAACGCCGGCAGCACTCCACAGCGGTATTCAATGGACCCTCATAATGCTGATAAATAATCGGTTAATGATTACATAAAATGTACGCCCTTTTAAACTACGCGGCCAGAGGTAGCGCGAGCGACTCCGTAGACTCGCCATCCAAACTCGCATTAAGCGCATTTCGGCCCGACGTGTCGGAATATGCATTTAAATCAAGAATGAAAAAGGCAACTAGCTTACCTCTCAGGAAAACACGACGATTTATCGCTCTCAGGTGTTAAAAAAAATATTTGTTATTGTTTTTCTTCTGTGAAAGGTCATAGTTCGTGACCCCTGTCCGCCAGTTTTTTCTTCTTCCTCCTCCAGCGCTCTTCTCTTTCCTCACAAAACGCGTAGCGAGAGCCAGACAGCGCGTGACGTCACTCGTCTGCTCAGGGCGGCGGCCGCTGATTGGACACAGAGCGCGCTTAACGGCGCCCGGCTTGTAGCCTTCTGCTGCCTTTCATTTCGGGCTTTTTAATGCTCCATGAAGGGACTGCGCAAGATCGCAGGGTCTACCTGTAGGAGTGATGTGGCGCACGGAAAATAAAATAAAATAAACCTGCGAAGGTTTACTGAGCCTCTCGGGCATCCAAGGCTGTCCAAAAAACAGGGTGATGCTCCGGCGTATTGGGTCTATGGGCAGACATATACGGAGCTGAATAATTATAGAGGACAATCCAGGAAATGTTGTTGACCAGAGGACACAATGGTGCCCAATAAAGCATGTTTTCTTACACTGATTGAATATCATTGTCGACGGTTCCCGTAAAGACCTGTCTAGGGATATTTGGGTCTCAGTGGGCTCAGATACTTTGCCTGCAGAAGATATTCAGACCTCTTCACCTTCTGCACATTTTTTTATGTTGCAGCCTTGTGCTAAACTCACTTAAGTTCAGATTTTCACCACATTAGGCAACACTCAATACCCTAAAATGACAAAGCAAATACTGTACAGGATTTTTTTTTTTAAATTTGTTAAAATAAAAACTAGCTGAAGTATATTTGTGGAATGGGTTGACAAAACAAAGCAAATGTTTATGTGTTTTTAAACGGTGACCCTGTTGTCATTGCTAGCTGTCACATCCATCATCCGCACTACCTCTCTATCAATATCTCTGCCCTCATGAGTCGAGAATTTCTTCTTTGTGGGTCCAGTTGGATTCCAGAATTGCAGTAACTCCTTGCTTGGGTTTTAACTGTGAATGCTGTCATGTCTGACTCATCCTCTTAGTTCAGGGTGGACAATTTGTGGCACCAAAATTATGAAGAAAAGTCGGCATAGCATGTCAAACAACCCTTTGATCCTCTTTTGTGTTGAGCTTCACTTCCACTCTTGATCGCGCTTCACCCAACACCACCTACAAAAGTGCATGATACTCCTTTTGATATTACAGATTATTATATATTATTATAGATCGATACTTTATTAATCCCAAGGGGAAATTCGCAAGCAGCACTTAGGTGTTGCCTGGATAAGGAATGTTAAGCTCTGATCATTTTGTCTGCTAGTCTGGCTACAGTCTGTTCTGATGTTTAATTTGTTCTGAGCCAGCAGGTGGCACTGTGTGCAAAAAAACAAAACACTGGGACTCCCAGGGTCGAATTTTTCAGCTCCAAAGGAGTCCATGTTATCTGTATCATCCTAGAACGGAACAATGCAAACTTTGGTCCAGATAGGTCAAAGGATGTAGAATTGTATAGGGAACATACAGTTAGACATTTTGTTTTAACCTAGATAGATAGATAGATATGTAAAGGTGCTACATGATAGATAGATAGAAATGTAAAGGTGCTATATGATAGATAGATGAAGACAGGCAGAAAGATGAATGGGCAGATGGGCAGGTGGGCTGGCAGACAGGTAGAGAGACAGACATATGGAAATTAGGCAGGCAGATGGACTGATGAACAGACAGATAGACAGACAAGCATGCAGCGAGTGATGGATGGATAGATGGACAGAAAGATGCCCAGACAGGCAGATAGATGAACAGAGACAACAACAACAACAACAACATTTATTTATATAGCACATTTTCATACAAACAGTAGCTCAAAGTGCTTTACATAATAAAGAATAAAGAAAAAAGAGTACTGTCACATAAGTTAGCTCCACCTACTTGGAGCTCCAGGGTAGAGACTCCAAACTGCAGAAATACCAGACTCCTTATGACAGAGAAATGTGCATTACATTCATCATTCCGACAGGTGGCGCATTACAGACATTAACACCGCTTCTACGAATCCCATACCAAATAGGATTTAACAGAAGCATATCATTGCATTTTTCATTCCAACAGATGGCATATCACTAGTATTAAAACTGCTTTTACAAATTCCGGGTTTGTTTCCTGCCTTGTGCCCTGTGTTGGCTGGGATTGGCTCCAGCAGACCCCTGTGACCCTGTGTTTGGATTCAGTGGGTTGGAAAATGGATGGATGGGTAAATAGATAACAGACATAGAGACAGGCAGACAGATATATGGAAATTAGGCAGAGAGATAGATGGACAGACAGAGAAAGGCAGGCAGACAGACAGAGAGACAGATGGATGGATGGAATGATAGACGAGTCTGTGCGTGCAGACAGAGAGATAGATAGATAATCCTGAAGGAAATTGCAGGGATACAACAACAGACTAGGCTTGTCAAAGATATCAAAATACTGATAACTATTTAATACAACAATTCAGTACAAAGGTATTGAAATTTTGAAAACTGCAATAGCAAGTTTTGAGACCCTTGTCTTTGTCTAAGGTCCATCCAGTTCAATTGTTCACCATTGAGGTGTTTCTTCACCTTGTTTGGAGTCCCCCTGTGGTCAATTCATTTGATTGGACTGATTAGGAAAGACACACAGCCGTCTACAGAAGGTCCCACCGCTGAGTACAAAACAAGCCAGGAGTTTTGAAGGAATTGCACGCAGCACTTAGAGGCAGGATTGTGTCGAGGCACAGATCTGGGGACGACGACAGAAACTCATTTCGGCAGCATTGAAAGCTCCCAAGAGCACAGCAGCCTCCATAATTCTTAAATGGAAGAAGTTTAGAAACAACCATGCGTTTACCTAGACCTGGCCACCCGGCCTAACTAATCACTCATGGCAGAAGGGTCCTGGTAAGAGAGCTGACCCAAAAAAATCCCCATGGTCAATCTCGGTTGAGCTCCAGAGAACCTGTGTGCAGAGGGGAGAAACTTACAGAAGGACACCCAACGCTGTAACACTCCACTGATCTGAACTTTATGACCACAGATGGCCAGATGACATGTAAGCCCATTGGAGTTTGCATAAAGGCACCCAAAGGAATCTCAGAATATGAGAAGCAATGGAGGAGTTGGGTGAAGAGAGGAGGCCAGGCTGACACATGGACACTAACCTGTGGGGTGATACACTGAGGCTGAACTTGAACAGATTTTGTCAGCAGGTTGTGTACTCCAAACTAACATCTAATTTATCTCTATATACTGATGTGACCCGCTCTTGTTGAACTCTTTCAATCCACATCTAAATAAGCTGCTCATAGAAACTTCCGATTTTTCCTTCGCCAATTCAGGCATGAAGCGCGTCTGCTTGGCAGGTTTAATGAAGTACATCAGAGCTCCCCAAAATGCCCTCGCAGTCACTTAGTCACACATGCCCAAGAATAGCAAATGTGTCTGCCGTCTCGCTCTTTCACATTCCTCCACACCTTTCCATTCTTTTCTTTTTTTTTAACAAGTCTGTTTTTACTGTAGCAGTAAAGGAGTCAGTTTGGAATCTGGATTGCAACTGCAGGCATAAGCATAGAAAAGCCTACCTGAATTCATGAAAGCTGCGTTCAGCCATGGAAGAATGTGCAAACTTCACACAGATAATGACCAATCTGTAAATGTAAACCATCAGAGCTGACCACTGTGCCACCATGCTTCCTAAATGATAAACTGCTAATCTACCCATCAATCTTTTATCTGAATTATGGAGAAGACATTTACATTTATTTCTTAGTAGGCATTCCTTGACCCTGCATCTGTGTTATAATACAACACATGTGTGGATAGACCGGCTTCCATTTCAAACTAACAGAATTTGAGATGATCTGCCAGGAAGAATGGGGTAAAGCTGCCCAAATCCAGGAGTGCAAAGCTTGTAGAGACTCGAAGCTGGAATTGTTGCTAAAGGAGGAGAAGACTGGAAAAGCCTGCACTGATACCACACGTTGCTGCACCCACCGCATGATGAACCATCTCAGTATCCCAAATTAGGACCTGAGTGCAGCCATGCATCGGGTAACACCTCAGCCCCTCGCTAGTTCAAATGGAATGGCACAGGGTGAGGTTTTTGTACAGTGGCTGGAGTGCCAATCCTGCCAGCGACCCCTGAGCTTTCCCTGCAAGTTGGGTCAACGTCAGGTTAACGTCATACCCAGGACAGAGCGATTGCGGGTTAAAGGCCTCGCTCATGGGTCCAACAGAGTGGAATCACTTCTGGCATTAACGGGATGTGAAGTGGCAACCTTCCGATTGCTGGCGCAGATTCCTAGCCCCAGAGCTAAAGGGGCTTCTGCAAAATGCTGAAAACGTCTAGGAATGAGTGACATCACTTTTTGATCTATACTAATAAAAGGCAAAGCCCTCACTGACTGACTAACTGACTGACTGACTGACTGACTGACTGACTCACTCACTCACTCACTCACTCACTCACTCATCACTAATTCTCCAACTTCCCATGTAGGTAGAAAGCTGAAATTTGGCAGGCTCATTCCTTACAGCTTACTTACAAAAGTTAAGCAGGTTTCATTTTGAAATTCTACGCGTAACGGTCATAACGGTCGACAATTTCCACCATGTTAAACTTTCTTATTTATGGCCCCATCTTCACGAAATGTGGTAGGCGGCTTCCCTGCGCTAACCGAAACCGATGTACGTACTTATTTCGGTGGTATGACGCCACTGTCGGCTGCCATATTGAACTTTCCAACGGTCTTTGTTACCTATGGGCCCATCTTCAAGAAATTTGGTACGCGGGTTCCCAACGCTAACTGAATCCTACTTACGTACATATATACGTCCATAGCCTGCAGCTCGGTCACCATGTGAGGCGCCGTTGGGTCCCCCATCCCCACACCTCCCACGTTGGTGGCTGCCTGCCTATATAAGGCCGGCCGTCGCTCCGGTCTCTTCATTCCCTTCCTTGCTTCGCCACGGGATTCACGACTCCCTGCTGATAACTACAGCCTTTTTATTTAATCCACGGCTTCTCCTCTGTTTTATTGTTCGTTTATTACGATTATAGTTATTGTGTAGGTATTTTAGACTTACTTTACATTGTTCAGGTACCCATCTCCTTTATGATTCCAACCGTACCCCCATTAACATGTCTATCGAGGTGATCACTATCGATCAAAGAACTGTCACTTACTGAGTGGTTTCCATGCCCGGAGATGGCACCTACCTTTTCCATTCTCTGTGTTACATATTGCATTATTACATATTGATATCCGGAGGAACATTGTGTCTTATGTATTGAATAACTGGGACAGGTTCAAGGTGTGGACTGATGACGGTACAGGAGATAATTATACTACACAGGAGCACTAGAAGAGTGAAATGCTTAAGCCCTTCACCTATGGTTCTGCATGTGAGTTGATGGCTGCCGCTAAATTGTTCGGTTGTCGCTTTCAAGTGTACCGAAATGGCCAAATATTTTACACCTTTCGACAACTGCCAGTGCCTCTTAAACATCTTAGATTGACAGGTGACGATTTCAGTAGTGGACACTTTGATGTTTATGAATGTTTAAACTCTCAAAAGCTGGATGTGAAGTTATCGATGAAACCGGTTGTATGCTTACAACGCTTGCCAGATGCCGAATGTCACTTCAACACAAGTCCTACAAATACTGTCGTAATTGAAACAAACCATGAAACTCAAACCGATTATGACAGCAGCAATCCGAGCTGTGAGATTTGAAACAAGATTACTGTTCACATGGCCAACTGTACGTTACATGCTTAAGAGTAAACTCAGCGCACAGCTTGGTCATGTTACAACCGGAGGGCCGAACTGACAACGTGGTATACAAAGAGATCCCTAACAAATAATTACTGGTATATTTTCCCTCAGTTTAAAAAGGTTTAATTTTCTTCTTACTAAAAATTTTAAGGCAGTACTTCGCTGCTGCGAAGCGCGGGTATTTTGCTAGTTTGTAATAAAAAGACTTCCTGACAACACGTTTTCACTTGGTCATTAGGGATTATCGAGTACAGATTGACGGGTAAAAATGGCCATTTTATCCAAGGTACAACACAATAATGTGTAGGAAAGTGAAGGGGTCTGAATAATTCCTCATTCTGTTGTATTTGAACTTTTCAATACCCTGTTGACTTTCCAAGTGGAAGGATTTCATCCACTCAATCAATCAATGAATCAATCACCTGGTATAGCGCCTTTCACACCACACAAAGCCCCCTGCCCCATGCTCACTGTAAGTGTAAGAAGCACAGCAAAGGCACACAAAGCTGATCCACCTTTTATTGTTGCTTTTTTTTTTGTTTGTTAAAATTTACCAAGCATCCTGAAAGAATGGCAGCATTTTTCTACTGTAGACGTTTCTTTTGAATAAAGCTAAAAATAGACTTGTACTCCAAAAAGTCGAGCCTTAAAGGATTATTCATTTCAAAAACAGGAGGACAGTTCTGCCACATTATCAGAGCAAAAAAGGGAACAAATAAACTTAAAAAGTTGGGCATCAGATGACCGGGCACTGCTGTGTTTGTGGTTGCCATGGCATCCTATTCATAACGCTCTTCTTCCATAATGTCTCCGGAACATCACAAAAGTCCTAATTCTGTGACATTCACACGTAGGTTATGTCCTGAGGAGAACCTGGTGGAGATGCTCCTGACCAAGTGAGGAACCAAAGAGCCGAGCGGGTGGCATCGAGTCATCCTCTCATTATTTAATCAGAATTGTAAAATGTGGGCAAAGTACGACTTGAGTGTATGAGTTGTAAAAGTCTTGCTGTGCCAGCCCACCACAAGCATGCCAACTGGACCGCGTCTCATCATTTTCCATAACATGTGGCGCAGGTGCCCAGCCCTAGAATTGCTCGAATGTACAAAACTTGCCCAAGTTACTGTAGATGGGAGGATTATTAGCCAGGCAGGGGTCTTGAAGTTCTGATGAAAATTTGAGTTGGTTCTGGGAATAAAGTGCAGACACACCTCCATCCTGGCTTCTGTCTGAAGTCTGACTGTGGATGGAGGTGGGAATAAAGGGGTGAGTTCTTCACACTGTAAAACTGTCTCATCTTAACAGCTTTTTGCGTGCGTCAGCAGTGGTTGAAATTCAAAACGACTTTTGTGTCTTTTCATTCCACGTTGAGCACATGCATTGTTGCAGACTGTTGAGTGGGACTTGTCAACTCCACCAGGAGGGTCCGTGAGAAGAATGACTGGCAGAGAGAAGCCACTGCTATAATACTGTTGCTTCCTCCATGGCGTCTATCCATCTGTGGAATGAGAAATAACAGAATTTACTAACACAAGAGACACATGGAACCAGCAACTCCTTATCCATGGACCGAAAGGCAAGTCGTACTGTAATGAAGCTAATCAGCTAAAGTGAGAATTCCCACTGGACTACGTCCACTGTGTTATGGTTTTTAAAGTGAATTTGCGTACAGTATAATGAGAAAAGTACCTACTGTCGTCGTCAGATCTGTCTGTCAGTCTGTCTCTGTGTCCACATGAAACATTTCCAATGTCCGTGGGCCAACTTCGTTATAATCTCACACACTTAGTCGGTGGTGAGTAGCATGTCCAATACAGTATGTTGTTACCACAAGGGGGCAGAGACAGAATGACAGATGGATAGATGGAAATTAGATGGATAGATGGACAGTCAGACAGACAGGCAGGCAAGCAGAGAGACAGATGGATAGACAGATGGCCAGGCGGGGTGGACAGACAGATGGACGGAAGGAAATTAACCAGGCAGAAAGACAGATAGATAGACAGACAGACAGACAGGCAGGGAGAGGGAGACAGATGGATGGGCAGGCGGGCAGATGGACTGACAAACAGGCAGCTAGGCAGACAGACGGACGAACAGAAATTAGGTAGGCAGATAAATGGACAGAGACAGACAGACAAGCAAGCAGAGTGAAAGACAGATAGAACGATGAACGGGCAGAAGGATGCACGGGTGGGCTGGCAGAGAGACAGACATATGGAAATTAGGCAGGCAGATGGACAGATGAACAGACAGAGAGACAGACAAGCATGCAGAGAGTGATGGATGGACAGATGGACAGACAGATGGCCAGGCAGGCAGATAGATGAACAGAGACAGACTTGCAGGCAAGCAGAAAGATAGACAGATGGATGGATGGACAAAAGGATGGATGGAAATTAGGAAGGTGGATAAATAGATAACAGACATAGAGACAGACAGACAAATGTATGGAAATTAGGCAGGCAGATAGATGGATGGATGGAATGATGGATAAGTCTTTCTGTGTGCAGACAGACAGACAGACAGACAGACAGACAGACAGATAGACAGACAGATAGATAGATAGATAGATAGATAGATAGATAGATAGATAGATATTAATTTTTAGTATAGCAGGGTTTGGGTTAAGGTTAAGGTTAATGGAGATTTAATGTACCCCAATTTTGGGGTACACCAAAGCACTGGTACACTCTGACGCATAATATTTCTATCTTAATGCCCCAGCCCCTCACTTATCCCTATAAAAGCCAAAATAGTAATTAAATATCCCCCATAAATAGTTAAAACAGACCATTCTCTAAAACTTCTAAAAAGACCATCAAATAGATAGATAGATAGATAGATAGATAGATAGATAGATAGATAGATAGATAGATAGATAGATAGATAGATAGATATTAATTTTTAGTATAGTAGGGTTTGGGTTAAGGTTAGGCTTAGGGTTAGGATTATAGATAGATAGATAAATAGATTTTAGCATAGTAGGCAGGATAGATAGATAGATAGATAGATAGATAGATAGATAGATAGATAGATAGATAGATAGATAGATAGATAGAACTTTATTTATCTCAAGAAGGAAAATTTGTCTTTTTACAGAAGCTAATTAAATAAGTAAAGAAATAAAAACATAAATATTATGATAACCAAATCCACACAAGAAAGACTAAAAAGAAAGAAAACTTGCGACTTATCTAAAGATAACAAGAGCAGCCCCAGCACCATGGAGGCATTATGGAGGCGTATTGTCGTTGGTATAAAGTTGCATTTCTCCACACACTTCTGCTGAATAATCTGTTGGCTGAAAGTCCTCAGTAAAGTTACAGAAGTTCCAGAGTTTCTAAAGAGACACCTCCCCCCACCGTTTTCGATAAAGGTTCCTATGGTGGCAATGTGCCCAGAGCTCGTGTGTCCCAGAGGGTTATTGAGTGTTGTTTGATGAGGGATATCAATGAATTTAAATGATTTTCGCACAAGGCCACATCATAATAAAATGTTTAAAAAGTGAAGGGGTCTGAATACTTTCTCAAGGTGCTATATTTCCTACCTGAGTGCCCCCCCGCCTATACTGGTACTTATGTTCCATGTGCCTTGTTACCCTGTACTTTCATAAGTAAGGGTTAATGTCTACCACCCTTTAATAGTAGACCCTTAATGTTAAGTGCTGATGAAACAGCATAGTTTAGATCAAATATGACTGACGAGGAATGCATTCCTTGAAAAAAAAAACATATTTCATATGTGATTATTCTTTACCAAGCATGATAATATGGCTGTTATAGAGCACTTTAATCCCTTGCCATGCAGGGTGGTGCAGTTTATTAATTGTTTGTTTGAGTTGAAATCACACAGATGCACAATTCTGTCACACTTGGTGACCCCACAGAGCTCACTTCCCTCACCCCCAGCCTCCAAGTACAGTACTGTAGATGTCATTCTGTATGTTATTAGGCTGATGTTCACCATGACTGGCGCTGTACCACATACAGGGGGCTAAAGGCACTGAACTATAACCTACTGACTCAGTGAAAACCACAGAGTGAAGTTGTGATGTCAGGCTGTTGTGCTCACTAATCAAGCCACCATGTCACATTCTGATCACCTTCTCCGTTCTCTGTACACGTGACAGTAATGAGACCGTAAACTGACAAAGGGCCGGTCTGTTGAACCCACATTACCTCCGTGCTGTGAAGGTGTCCTCAGCTCTGAAGGTGTAGTACAGCGTTTTCTTGTGGTAAAGCTGGAAGACCAAGACCGGCTCTGGACTTTCTTCTTTTTGAGACAGCTTCACCGTGAAACCCAGCAGAGGCAGACTTTCAGTAGCAACCTTGTCCTGTGGAGCAGAAAGAACACACCATGATGGCCTGGTATGGAGCAAACCTAGCAAGTGCATTTCCCACCGCGTACCTTTCGCTCATGCAGAGATGTGCACCTCATTGGTTTTTGTCTCTCTGTGTGGCTCCTTAATCCTTAACCTTTCTGCAGGTGCTACCATTCATTTGCCTTCCAACTCGATTCACAGGGGGTCATGAAATCTCGGCCATACACGCCTGTGCCTCACTCTTTGTTTTGTTCGTCCCTTCAGGGGTTAATGCTACTACTTCTTGACCAGAGAGACTCAGGTTCAAAAGCTGGCCTGGTCATTACCTGAGTGGGACTCACATGCTCTCCCCTCATGTCTGTGTGTGTCTTTCTCCTGGGCCTCTGCTTTCCTCCCACATCTTAAAGATTCGTATTGTTTGGCTAACCTTCAACTTTCAACTGGCCCAGTGTGGCTACCTCAGCAAGCGTGTCCTGTTAAGGGCTGGTATCCGAGCCAAAGCTGGTCTCTTCAATGGAGTCGAGGCAGGCTTTGTCATTTAGGCAAAACAGGTGGTCCTTGAAGAAAATCTGCAGCGGAGTGGGGCAACAGTTCACCTTTCAGCTCAACAATGAGCCGACGCACACAGATAAGACAACGCTGGAGTGGCTTTGGGACAAACATGAGTGTCCTTGAGTGGCCCGGCCAAAGCCCAGACTTCTGGAGAGACCTGAAGATGGCAGTTTACTGATGCTTCCCATCCAATCTAATGAAGCTGGAGAGGATCTGCCAGGAAGACTGGGATCAACTGCTCAAATCCAGGGGTGCGATGCATGTAGAGACTCATCCAAGAATACTCAAAGCTGGAACTGCTGCCAAAGGGGCTTCTACAAAGTACTGAATACTTTCCTTTTTTTACTTTTTAACAAGAGTTTCATTCTGATTTTCTTTCTGCTTTTCCAGGTGTTCTGGTTATTTAATCCATCAAGTTGTGCTACCTGGCTGAGATGGGTTGAAATCAGAGTAATCAATGTAGACCTCAGCATTAACATTTTGTACTGCACTGCGCAATGCAGATATCTAGTATGTTAAATGCCATTTGGTATGGGATTTGTAAAAGTAGTGCTAATGTCAGTGATGTACCATCTGTTGGAATGAAAAATGCAATGCATATGCTTCTGTTAAATCATATTTGGTATGGGATTTGTAAAAGCAGCATTAATGTCTGTTATGCACCATCTGTTGAAATTAAAAATGCAATGCATATGTCTCTGTTAAAGACCATTTGGTGTACGATTTGTAAAAGCAGTTTTAATATCAGTGATGTGCCATCCATCCATCCATCCATTATCCAACTACAGGGTCACGGGGGTCTGCTGGAGCCAATCCCAGCCAACACAGGGTGCAAGGCAGGAAACAAACCTGGGCAGGGCACCAGCCCACCGCAGTCAGTGATGTGCCATCTGTTGGAATGAAAAATGCAATGATATGCTTCTGTTAAATCTAATTTGGTATGGGATTAGTAAAAGCAGTGTTAATGTCTGTTATGCACCATCTGTTGGAATTAAAAATGCAATGCATGTATCTCTGTTAAAGACCATATGGTATAAGATTTGTAAAAGCAGTTTTAATATCAGTGATATGCCATCTGTTGGAAAGAAAATTGCAATGATATGCTTCTGTTAAATCCTATTTGGTATGGGATTTGTAGAAGCAGTGTTAATGTCTGTAATGCGCCACCTGTTAGAACGAAAAATGCAATGCATATGTTTCTGTTAAAGACCATTTGGTATAAGATTTGTAAAAGCAGTTTTAATATCAGTGACGTTCCATCCATCCATCCATCCATTATCCAACTACAGGGTCATGGGGGTCT
>JANRMT010062840.1:51440582-51460892 GCA_026402145.1 Polypterus bichir lapradei | reverse complement strand
ATCTATCTATCTATTATAAAGTGCCTCATATCTATCTATCTATCTATTATAAAGTGCCTTTCATATCTATCTATCTATCTATCTATCTATCTATTATATAGTGCCTTTCATATCTATCTATCTATTATAAAGTGCCTCATATCTATCTATCTATCTATTATATAGTGCCTTTCATATCTATCTATCTATTATATAGTGCCTTTCATATCTATCTATTATAAAGTGCCTCATATCTATCTATCTATCTATTATAAAGTGCCTTTCATATCTATCTATTATATAGTGCCTTTCATATCTATCTATCTATCTATTATAAAGTGCCTTTCATATCTATCTATCTATTATAAAGTGCCTCATATCTATCTATCTATCTATCTATTATATAGTGCCTTTCATATCTATCTATCTATCTATTATATAGTGCCTTTCATATCTATCTATCTATCTATCTATTATATAGTGCCCTTCATATCTATCTATCTATTTAAACATATAGTGCCTTTCATATCTATCTATCTATCTTTTATATAGTTACTTTCAACCATATCAATCTTTGTTTTATATAGTGCCTTTCATATCTATCTATCTATCTACAGTATTGTCAGAGATGGCTGGGGGGACGACCTGGCCGGGATGCCCAGGATGACCAAAGGAGGGCTTACGCCTTCACCAGACCATGTGGGGGTGACTGCCCTGGTACCTTTGGGGGCCACGGGTACAGAGCTTTGAAGCTCAACCCTGTAGGGGCCCGTGGTCACCGCCATGGGGTGCCCCTATGTCTTTGGAGTCCTGGACCTCAGCACTTCCGCCACACCCTGAAATGCTGGGGGGAAGAGGAGCAGGGACACCTGGAGTGCTTCCAGGGTTGCAGCCGGCACTTCCACCACACTGGGCAGTGTCAGTGGAAGATTGCCGGGACACACCTGGAGCACATCCGGGGGATTATAAAAGGGGCTGCCTCCCTTCATATGATGGCGGGAGTCGGGAGGTCGAGAGACAAGGTCTTGGAGGAGGCAAGAAGGTGGCCTGAAGAAGGAAAGGCATTGTGTTGTGGCCAGGACTTTGGGGGTTGTGTGGCACTTTGTAAATAATAGGACAGTTAATAAATGTGTGTTGGGTGTAACAACGATGTCAGCCTGTCTGTGTCCGGGTCATCTTCCACACTATCTATCTGTCTGTCTATCTATCTTTTATACAGTGCCTTTCAACCATATCTATTTATGTCTTCCTGTCTCTATGTCTGTTATCTATTTATCCACCTGCCTATTTTCCATCCATCTTTTTGTCTTTCCATCCATCTGTCCATCTATCTGCCTGCCTAGCCATCTGTCTGTCCATCATTCTCTGCATGTCTGTCTGTCTGTCTCTCTACCGATATCTATCTATCTATCTATCTAAAAGTAACATCTGTGTGTGCCCTCTTCTGGTTCTTGTCTGAATTGCAGCTGGTTTTTGAAATTCTTTGAACAAAATCAAAATCTGCACCTCCCCTCCAAAATATCATTGCAGTCGAGACAGAAGAGTAGAAGGGAATCACGGAAAGGCAGACAGAAGGACCCCGGACCCCCCACGTGATGGCGCTCTCTATATGTCCAACTTCAGACACCTTGACCACTTTACCTCTCTTCTTCAGCTCCGTGAAGCACTGATCGCAGACCTTCGCAGGTCGATCCTTGAGGTACTTAAGTGGATATTTGTTTCTTGAACAGCTGCGGCACACAATCTGTTTCGGAAAAAAGAAAAACAAAAGAACTCGTTCTATTTAGTTGAAATATAAAATGTACAAATTATTATGCATATTGTGAAGGGTGCTTAGGTTATAAAAAAAAGGGTCTGCTGTAAGAACAGGGTGGTACAGGGCAGAGGTTAGGACAGAAAGGGCGGTGTGCACAGCATCATGCCAGTAGAGAAGGAAGGGCACTGCCAAGGGGCACATTAAGCCATGGATATCTTGGAATGGCGATAAGCTGGGGGCATTTGGGAGAAAAGGAGATGAGGCTGTGCCTCTAAACTGTGTAAAACGGCTCAGGAAAAACAGAGCAACCTTGGGTCGGTCACCAGAGAGTTTTCAAGGAGCATTCTGCCCCAGGACATGTTTCAGGGACGCCCGCCAGTAAACCGTAAGGTCATTTAAAAGAAACCGCCTGTCCTGCCTTCATACATATGGCGAAGCGTCTTTAATTATAGTGCCTTGCAGTTCCTGCTCCCTCATCATTTGCCAAGTCTGAAGTTCTTTGTGTGTATTTGAGGGGGTTTGATTTGTTGTTGGTTCATCAGAATATTTCTTGAGCTTCTGTAAGGCTGGGGTGTTGTACCGTGTTAGCCATTATGGACGTAGTGAGAAGTTAAGCAAATTGATGTAAGGTAATGATGTAATTCATGTAATGTTGCCATGAAAGCTTGTATATTGTAATCTTTTAGCCAATAAAAGGTGTCATTATGCTTAACTTAAGCTTCTGTAAAAGGTAAATTTCCCCATTGGGACAAATAAAGTTCAATCTACGTATGCATGCACAATTATTTACTTAGCAGATTCTTTTATCCAAAGCATCATGGAGAGTCGAGATGGTCTGTGTTGTTGTTTTTTTTTTTTTGGAGAGCAGCAGCTTCCTCCTTAGTGTCCTGCCATGGACACCATGCCCGTTCCGTGTTTTGTGTATGGTGGACGCATGAACAGAGATGTTTGCTGGTTTCATTGATTCCTTCAAGTCTTTAGCTGTTACTCGTGAGTTTAATTTTTAACTCATTAGCCCTTTAACGTTATGCTTTTCTAGTCATCTTGGCCGTGTCTGCTTGTACGGAGAGCAGCCACAATATTAAATCCTCTCCATTCCAGGGATGGGCGTTCAGGGGAGGCAGGTGCCTCACCTGGCATCATGAAAAGTAAAAAAAACTAATAGTGATAACATGAAATAAATGTGTCCGCTGCTCTGTGCTATATATTTATTTTCTGTGTGATTCCAATATTTTTCATCATTTTTATAGTCAAAATCACTGAATTGCCACATTTCCTGTTCAAATACAGGAGAGAAACGCGACGAGCCTACCCTCGGACTGCGCTCTCCCTCACACACTGGGCTGATGCCTGCAATTGGTGCGTGCCTGTCACTGTCTCTCTGTTTGTCGCCAATATAAGGTGTGCAGACACGTTTATTATACAGCCTGACTTTCCACATCTTTAATGAATGTGTGTGACATATTTAGTCTTGCTGTTCGGACATAAAACCACAGTGAGAAGGCACAAAGTGAGTGAGGCAGACAGTACCGTGCCGCCCTGAAGGGGGCGCATGTGTTCCCAACAGGTGCTCGTTGCCGCTGTTGTTCTACGCAGAGGCGCCAATAAGTTAGCGATATCCGAAAGTCAAGTGCACTGTGGGGGTCCGTTTATTTTTATTTTTTGTTCCAACTGACTGCCAAAATGGAAGATCATATATCTAATGTGACGGACAGCCGGCAGCTCAACCCGGATAGAAGGATGGAGGAAGGCGGCGACTTGCTGACACTGCTTCCCCCAAGATGCTAGATGGCAGCTTCCCTGGAGTGCAGTGGTTCCCCGGATTCCTGCAGGGCACTATGGGACATGGAGTTCGGATACATAGCCCTGCTATGTGCTGTGGGAGCCACCAAGAAAAGCTGCCAAAGGACCTGGGGACATATTATTTCAGTATAGCCCGGAAATACGAGGTAATTACGAGGAAGGAAGCCCTGAAGTACTTCCGGGCTAAAGAAAATCCATGTTCTGTATTAGACCCTGAAGTGCCAGCCAGTCATGTGGTCGGAAGGACAGAAGCACTTCTGGGTCACAGACTACACCATATAAAGGACTAGTGGAGACCCAGCAAGAGAGCCGGAGTTGGGAGGGAGTGTGACAGAGCTGCTGGGAGGAGAGGAGGAGAATTATTATATCCATCCATCCATCATCCAACCCACTATATCCTAACTACAGGGACACAGGGGTCTGCTGGAGCCAATGAATCATTATATTATTATTATTATTATTGTTTTGTATGGTGGCGGAGGTGCTTCAAGGCACCACTATTAGAAAAGAAGGAATAAAAGATCCTTTTGGTGCTTTTACCTGGTGTCTCGGGCGTTTGCCTATTGGGTTTGAGGAGCGACAGCGCCCTCTAGTGTCACACTAAGCTTAAAAAATTCTCAATACTGGACTTTCAGTCAAAACAGGAAGCGATAAATAACGGAAGACCAACGCTGGAGCTAAAAGGTTTGCTTCAAACTGAGGGATAAAAGACAATTTGCTCTTTTTCGAAATGGAGTGGAACACCCGAAAAGACTGACTGTGTGGCTTAATGTAAAGTATTCAGCTAAATTTTTACAAGATAACATGCAGACTTTATCAAAATATAATGATATAATCTATTAAAAAAGTGTTCCACGATCTCTTTCACTCATGGCATCGACAGCGATACGGCTAAACCAGTAATAAAAAATTGCTGCGCGTTCCACTACCAGACACTTCCCGCACTGTTTCAACGAGGCCTACTGTAGCAAACTGATCCAAAGACTCGACTAAGAAACGATGATGGTAGGCTCTCTGGACACGAAGGAGTCCTAAGCGACAAGCCATCAGTTGTTCCCAAGTCAAAACAGAAGCCAACCCAGCGACTGATGGGCTATAGCTATTTTAGGAAGGGATTATACTGGCGACCCTTTTTGGGCGATGAAGGTGGACTATGGAATGTTCTCAAAGACGCACCTGTACAAAATTGGACCTTGAAGAGGGAATTTGAAAGGGTTCCTCTTAGAAGCATCTCAGATATACTGTATATATACTGGAGAATATAACTTGACAAATCCGCTCAAACAGGACACATGCACCTCAAAAGCGGGGACCCCCTTAGGCACAGGGCCGGGGCAGTCGCCCCACTTGCCACCTCCAAATGTCGCTGTTGAACACGGGATATTGTGGCATGAAAAATTTAACAAGGAGCCTGCAGTCAGTGAATAAGCTACTCTTTTGGGTTCATATATTTGTAAATCAGACAAGAAGGAGTCAGCGCCTCACCAGCCATGAACCTCACCACACATCACTGCTCCGTTCATATACACAGTTTGTCTACGACCCTTTCCAGTGTTATGCAAATCAACAATTGATGATGGAAGATCTTCTTGGATTTTTTCTTTCAAGGCATACTTCACGTCAGCAGATATTTGCTTGAGTCTTTTTTTTCTTTATTGGTCAAAATATCTCTAAACCACACCCCCAGTCTCATGTCATTGGTTGGTCTCCAGCTTTGCTAACTCCAGACTCCAGTTTCCTGTTGTTGGAGTCATCAACTGGGGGCTTCACAGACTTTTTCCAACTTACACTGTGAATGTTTGAGAGATGTATTCAATATGTACAAGAACAATACAGTAATTTGTATGTTATTAGTTAAAACAGACTGTGTTTATAACTTAGATGACGATCAGACCATATTTCAATACAAATTTACAGATAATTGTCGATATTTCTAAAAGGTTCCAACGATCTTTCTTGCCACTGTACTCTTCAAGGTGTGGGCTACTTAGTAACAGCTCGATGTATTCATAGCCACCACTTTACAGCTTTACAGGTTAATCAAATGAGCCATGAGACCGATCGGACACTTTCCCAAAGTACTGACAACATACCTTTCCGCAGGCATGACAGTGGTGACGCCGGATTGTGAGAGTGAAATCGGAGGTGCAGTTCATGCACATCATCACGTGGGACACGGGGACCAGTGCTGGAGGCTTCTCGCCCAGTCCCATCCACAGCTTATCTCTGCCCTGGACAATGACAAGATACAACAAGGTGTGAGCCATTTTACCAGAGAATTTTGTCCTTTAACATTCCAGAATCTTCCAGAGTCTTACTATTGGCAAATATCTAGAGGCTGGAAAAATGGTAGAAATGGAATTGGTTCAAGGACAGTGAGAGCTGTGAAAGATGACTACTGTACTGTTGTGGTGTGAAATTTTGTACATACAGTAAGTTTTGTATGTCTTTATTTGTAAGTCAGACAAAGCAAATGTAATATTAGTGTTTTATTTCATTGAAATGCTTTCACGTTTAATCCAAGAGTCTTCAGGACTGAGTCAAGAAGTGAATTTTATGGCAGGGTTAGGGGAAATTCCTAAAACCAGTTTGGCAAGTGATTCTCTGCAGGAAAGCCAAACTACATAACTGGCAAGCCTCACTCAACAAATGGTTAACTGGGGGATGCGTCGCACCAGAATTCTATTGGCCTAAAGTCGGCTGTTTGGTTTGGAATCAGAAGCCATTCTGTTCCATGACGCCCTATTGGCCGAATGTATAAATGTTCTCGCTTTACCCCTCCCTCTCTCTCTCTCTCACCATCATGATGGAGGAACATCTCACACACCATGGACTGAAACAAAGACCACACTGAGAAGCACAACTCAGCAGCCATATTGAGACAGGCATGCCGCCCATCCTAAAGAAAGCTGACTGAAAATGATGATTTAACTTGAGATATTTTGAGTAACTTACAAGTCCGTGTGCTACCTGAAACTCCACATCAGCATTTATCCGGTTGTATGGCTGCCAATATTCAAATGTACTTTACTAATTGTTATTATTTTATGAATATTATCAATAATACATTATTTAAAGTTGTAACTTAACTGCTGCTTGTCTTTCACTCTATGTCAGGGGCTGGCAACCTACGGCATGCATGCCAAGCGTGGCACGCGGAACGATTTTCAATGGCACGCCGACTGAATTGAAATATAGTAAAAAATAATATTTTTAATTACAGCGCATGCGTTTGCGCTCCGCATCCCCACTTACGTTTTGCACCTGTGACTCACGTGTAAAGGGAAACTATGTGTTGAGTGCAGGCCGTGGGACGTTAAAACAAACCACTTGTTATTATTAAGTAACCAGCCATCCCCCGTGGCTCCGCCCACATATTAGTGAAACAGGAAAGTGGGGAGGGGCCTGCCCGACTCCCCTCTCCTGACGTCACGCTTCCTCCTCTCCCCTCGGCCTGCAGGCTCTGTCTCAGATTAGCGCAAATAAATCGGTACCGCAAGTGAACTCTGATTCTTAGCACAATGAAAGAAGTCGCAAAATCAACCGGAATGTTCAAGCAAATTATATAAAAAAACCCAATCTAAATCCGTTAAGTAGTTCTCTAGTTTGATAGCTAAGTGGAGGTAAGGTACACGCCCCGAGGCTGGCGCGTGGGTGAGGAGGGTCCTGCTCCCCTCATCTTGGCCCACTGCGTGTCTCTCGGAGTCGTGCAAATAAATTGGTACCTGCTTTTCAGACATTGTTATTCTAATTCAATGCAAGTGAACTATGATACTTAACGCAATGAGAGACGTTAAAACAAACCACTTGTTATTATTAAGTAACCAGCCATCTCCCGTGGCTCCGCCCACATATTAGTGAAACAGGAAAGTGGGGAGGGGCCTGCCCGACTCCACTCTCCTGACGTCACGCTTCCTCCTCTCCCCTCGGCCTGCAGGCTCTGTCTCAGATTAGCGCAAATAAATCGGTACCGCAAGTGAACTCTGATTCTTAGCACAATGAAGGAAGTCACAAAATCAACAGAATGTTCAAGAAAAATTATAGAAAAAAACCCGAACTAAATCCGTTAAGTAGTTCTCTCGTTTGCTAGCTAAGCAGAGGTAAGGTACACGCCGCCCGAGGCTAGCACGTGAGTCAGGAGATCCCCCCCCACCAACCCAGCCCACTGCGTCTCTTGGATTAGCGCAAATAAATCGGTACCGCAAGTGAACCATGATACTTAGTGCAATGGGAGAAGTCGCAAAATCAATAGAATGTTCAAGCAAATTATAGAAAAAAAACCCGATCTAAATCCGTTAAGCAGTTCTCTCGTTTGCTAGCTAAGCGGAGGTAAGGTACACGCCTCGAGGCTGGTGCATGGGTGAGGAGGGTCCCGCTCCCCTCCCCTTGGCCCACTACGTGTCTCTCGGAGTCGTGCAAATAAATCGGTACCGCAAGTGGACTATGATACTTAGCGCAATGAGAGAAGTCGCAAAATCAACGGAATGTTCAAGCAAATTATAAAAAAAAAACCCGATCTAAATCCGTTAAGTAGTTCTCTCATGAAAAGCGGACAGACATACAGACAGACATTGGATTTTATATATATAGGGATATACTGCCCTAAAATGACTCATAAAGGACAAGAACTTGATGTTCGCTCTTTTCAAGACTCTTGGACGAAAGAATATACATTTGAACAACCAAAAGGATCGTGCTGTGTATGCGATATGCTGTGAAAGTGTCTTGTGTGTCGTACGTCAAGTGTACAAAGACATTACCAAACTAAACATCAGTCCACGTTTAAAAACTCTGATGAGACAAGTGAAGCTATAAAAAGGGCTGTTTCTGGCTTTACGAAACAAACTGCTTATTTCAGTCAAATAATCGGAACCAAAATTAAAGCCACCGCATGCAGTTATAAAAAAATTTGACAAAACATTCTTTTCACATATGAGCCTATGTATTTTAAAATATTGAATAAGTAATAATATAAGATCCGGTTATAACCAGACCAATTTTGGTACTATATATAACAAAATTGGTAGAATTATGTCGGCACGTGGAATAACATTGTAACAGAGGTCGATCCCTGCTCTATGTAATCGCCTGAGGTTATAGATGTAGACAGGAAGGTGGAGAGAAGTTATAAATTACAATACCTAAGAAACAGTGGCGAGTCTATGGGATTTGAGGCTTTCTGACAAAGGCTACACATTAAAGAATACAAAAGGAGAAAGCAGAGTCATAGAGAACTCTACCAAGACGAACCATTTGAAACACATGACAAAAAGTCAGGCAATGAATGGCGGACACTGCATTTCAAACCACAGGATTACCGGTGTAAATCCTACCTTGGACTCTGTGAGTTCAAGTCACTTAACCTTGATATGTTAAAAAATGTATGTAAACCATCAGCCTAACAAGGACTTCCAAACTCCTGCCTACTCCCATTCTGTTTCATGAGATGTACAGGCCAGCATTACGTCAGAAATTATTCAGACCCCTTCACCTTTTCACATTTTGCTATGTTGCAGCCTTACTCTAAAATCATTGAAATTCATGTTTCTCTCATCAAACAACACTCAAAACCCCAGCATGACAAAACAAACCAAAAGTGTAGGCCTCCACTACCCAAATCAGCTAGGCCCCAAACTCAAGAAGCAGCATTCTGGCCTGCATAGGCCTAAATAAAAAGGATTTAAAGGCTTTAAAGTCATAAAGGGAGAGAGGAAAAGTGTAAGAGGAAAATAAAAAGTCTCTGGCCCACCAGAAAACAAAAACAAAACGAAAGCAAGTTTTAGATTTATTAACAAAAAATGAGAAACTCCAAATGTAAAAACAAAACTGATAAGCTAGATGTCAAGAGGCAAACCAAAAGGCTTACAAAAACTAAGTCTAGAATCTAAAAAATCAGTACCTTAAACGACAGCCAGAATGTCCATAAACCAAAGAATCCACTAGTAATGGAAATATCCAGAGAAAAGAGCTGTCTTGCCTAGAAAGAACCAGGAAGCAGGAGGGTAGGTGTGAGACCAGAAGATGAAACGTACTCCAAGCCAAAATTTTAAATCAGAGATCTGTCCTATCGTTCACCTAAGCCCAAACAGGAACCGAAATGTGTTCTCAACAGTCGAAGCCCAAGATCAAACAGAGAAATGCACTCGCTAACCCTCAGGTTTTATCAGTAACCTCAGATGGTGAGAAAGTGCATTGTGCTGACCTTAATACCGTTGCACTAGTGAGTCACAGGTCACGACCTCTGAGACCACACCTCTTAACAATGGGCCACCACATCATGACAATGAAGCCACAAAATGGTGGCACCCGTAAAAAAACAAAAAACAAAATGGCGTCAGAAAAGACAGAAAAATAATTTAACAACCCTAAAACTCACTATATCAGATTTGAAGTCCTTGGGTATAAAAACCCTAGCAGTGAGTAAAAACCTTTATGTTTAACCTCAAAGAGATGCACAAAATAATTAAACTATCATAACAAGAGTCAATGCAAAGAAAAGTTAGCTTTCTTTCATAGATTGCTGGCTTTTAAATGGTTCCCCAGTTGCAGTATCAGGGGGAGCCACCCCCCTAGGCTCAACATAAAAAAACAGAAGAAAAGACTAGTAAATACAAGGGTAAGCTAATGATTATATGCATTTTGGTTGATATTTCCATATTGGTCAGCTCTACAGCTTTCCCCTCGTACGTGTGGACACATGGTGTGTCTGTGTCACAGGCGTAGAGCCACCACATTGATCAAGGAAGTTTCTCTAGTTGTTTTCTAGGAGTAAACATGGCCAATCTGCTCTCCGTCTGCACCAAAGAAGAGCAGCAAGCAGTAATAAGCGTTTTTATGGGATGAAGGAAATCCTCACTGGTTGCTTAGAATCATGATATGGAATTACTCAACATTATCACTGATAGTGGAACGTGGACGGGTGTCCCACACCTTCTTTGTTCGTAACACTTGTCCCACCATTTTTGAACTTCTCATTCCATCTGTTAACACTCTATTGTGGCATAACAGTAAATGATGATGTGTATTTGTTTTGATCATTGTGTTTGGGTCGGCTATATAGTTTTCCCCACGTACATGTGGACACATGGTGTGTCTGTGTCACAGGGGTAGAGCCACCACTTTCATCAGTGAGTTTCTCTGGTTGTTTTCTAGGAGTAGACATGGCCAATCCGCTCTTTGTCTGCACCAAAGGAGAATAGCAAGCAGTGATAAGCTATTTTATGGGATGAAGGTGTACCAGGGGCTGAGATCCTCACTGGTTGCTTAGAATCATGGTATGGAATTGCTCAACGTTATCATTCATAGTGGACGTGGATGGGTGTCCCACACCTTCTTTGTTCTTAACACTTGTGCCACCATTTTTGAACTTCTCATTCCATCTGTTAACATTCTGTTGTGGTATAACAGTTGTTAATGATATGTATTTGTTTTGATTATTTTATTTGGGTCAGCTGTACAGCTTTCCTCACATAAATGTGAAGACATGGTGTGTCTGTGCTCACCTCTGCAAAGTTTTGACCTCGATCAGTGAGCTTCTCTTGTTGTTTTCTAAGAGTAGACATGGATGATCCGTTCATCGTCTGCACCAAAGAAGAGCAGCAAGCAGTGATAAGCTTTTTTATGGGATGAAGGAAATCCTCACTGGTTGCTTAGAATCATGGTATGGAATTGCTCGACGCTATTGATAGTGGACGTGGACGGGTGTCCCACACCTTCTTTGTTCTTAACACTTGTCCCACCATTTTTGAACTTCTCAATCCATCTGTAAACATTCTGTTGTGGTATAACAGTTAATAATGAAGTTTTGACCTCGATCAGTGAGTTTCTCTGGGTGTTTTCTAGAAGTAGACATGGCCAATCTGCTCTCCGTCTGCACCAAAGAAGAGCAGCAAGCAGTGATAAGCTTTTTTATGGAATGAAGGACATCCTCACTGGTTGCTTAGAATCATGGTATGGAATCGCTCGACATTATCATTGATAGTGGACGTGGACGTGGACGGGTGTCCCACACCTTCTTTGTGCTTACACTTTTCCCACAAATTTTGAACTTCTCAATCCATCTGTAAACATTCTGTTGTGGTATAACAGTTAATAATGATACGTATATTTGTTTTGATTGTTTTGTTTGGGTCGGCTGTACAGCTTTCCTCACGTATATGTGAAGACATGGGGTGTCTGTGCTCACCGTGGTAAAGTTTTTGACCTTGATCTGGTTGTTTTCTAGAAGTAGACATGGCCGATCCATTCACCATCTGCACCAAAGAAGAGCAGCAAGCAGTGATAATCTTTTTTATGGAATGAAGGACATCCTCACTGGTTGCTTAGAATCATGGTATGGAATTGCTTGATGTTATCACTGATAGTGGACGTGGACGGGTGTCCCACAACTTCTTTGTTCTTGTCCCACCATTTTTGAACTTCTCATTCCATCAGTTAACACTATGTTGTGGTATAACAGTTAACAATGAAGTTTTGACCTCGATCAGTGAGTTTCTCTGGTTGTTTTCTAAGAGTAGACATGGCCGATCCGTTCACCGCCTGCACCAAAGAAGAGCAGCAAGCAGTGATAAGCTTTTTTTATGGGATGAAAGTGCACCAGGGGCCGAAGTCCTTGCTGGTTCATTAGAATCTTGCTACGGATTTGCCCGATGTTGTCGTTGAGAGTGGACACGGACCGGTGTCCCACACCTTCTTTGATCTTAACACTTGTCCCACCATTTTTGAACTTCTCATTCCATCTGTTGTGGTATAGTACTGTCTCCACAGAGTCCAGAAAGCCTTCTTCTGGGACACCTTCAGCCCCTAAAAAGTGGATCACTGCTCGCTACTCTTCCTTGGTGTAAATGGAGAGAGGAGTGGCCATGTTTACTCGTACAAAACAACAAGAGAAGCTGACTGACCAAAGTCGAGTCTTTACCACCGTGGCCACAGACACACTAGGTTTCAATATGTGTGTGCGGGGAAAAAGCTGTACAGCCAACTCGAACAAAATGGTTACATACAATTATGGACTTACCCTTGTACGTAATTAACATTAAACAACACGGTGATACTAATTGAAAAACAATAAAATTCACAAACAAAGAACAAAACACATCAAAGAAAATAAACTAAAAAACAAAAAAGATACAAAACACTTGAGCCAAAGATAAAACCCGGGATACACTGCAACATGTGCACGTGAGCACATCACTGCAACTACGACTGACTCTACCACTAAAACACCCGGAAAGGACTGCAAAGGACGACATTCGATTAAACCACACGGGACGAAGTGTACCTCTGAGCTGGAGACGATGTGCTGTCCTCCAGTGTAGTCGGCGACGGCCCGGCACAGGGTGTGGTACCAGTCCTCCCTCTCGCTGCCCGATCTGGTGAATGAGAACCACAAAGAGGGTGTGAAACTATCAGCAGGAGACCAGGACGTGTCTTCAGTAAATCTGATCTGATCTTCCTACCGTCGTGATCTATGCCTGTTTCAGAATCAATCCTGGGGAAATGCACAAAAAGCCTGACCAGGATAAGAATTTGTCCAACCCCAGAGTAGGACATGAGAAAAAGTTATGAAGATTTTAGTGAAATTCACACAAAAATAGGCTAAAAAGTGGACAATACACACAAAAAAAAAAGGGATAAAGAGAAGCACTTTGTCTACGGCACGGGTGTCGATCTCCGGTCCTGGTGGGCTGCAGTGGCTGCAGGTTTTCATTCTAACCATCTTCTTCATTAGTGACCAGTTGTTACTGCTAATTCACTTCTTTTGCCTTAATTTTAATTAACTTGACTCAGGCCCCTTAGTTGTCTCTTTTTCCTTAATTAGCAGCCGGACAATAATGAGACACAAAACGAGCCGCCACATGAGCAGCTCACCTGTGCCCATCACACAATATCTGAACATAAAGAAAGGTGAAGGTCTCAGTAAGGTTGATCTCTCAGGTCACCAAACCATTTTGACGGTGGTCTTAGAAAAAAACAAAAAATCAACACTTTTGTGGCAGAATGAGAAGAGCAACAAGCCGTGGAATTAAATAATGAATTTAATTACCAGCAAGAATATTTGACATCTCATTAAGAGATTGGTTTTAGTGAAATTGGTTGGAGTTTGAAATCCCAGTTTAGCTGGTCATCTATTGGCTCGTTTCACATCTCATTTCTACAAGCGTAGAAGATTTCAAATAACCGCCAACATGTCCAGGCCAGGCCACTGCAGCAAGTTCAGCCCAAGAGCAAAATGCAAGAAGCTGAAAGAAGTTCCCAAGAAGCCCAGAATTTAATCTCAGGACCTCCAGGTAGCTGTCGTCACTGTTGAGTCTACCATTAGAAAGAGGCTGGACAAATGTGACCTGCATAGGAGGTGTGCCAGGCTGAAACAGAAAGAGCAGCAGGGCAAGATTAAGCTCATTAGTGTTCTGGCCACCTTCCCTCATGGCCGTGGGCCCTCGCCTAAGCCAGTGATCCATCGGTGCTCTAGTGATCATTGCCCAATAAGCTCCTGGCTCCCCCCCCCGGGACCCCTGTGGCCCACTCCACACGCTCAGGCTCTCCTTTGTACCACCAAGGCCACGGGTCCCAATTACAACCCACAGAGAGTCAATGAGAACATTAAAAGCCAACTGCGCCCTCATGTGTAACTGTGATCAGCCCCAACATCTCGGTGGGCCACACACACACACACACACCCATGGGTGCTAAGTGGCGACCATTTTTATTTGAGGCTTGCATCACAACAGACCAGTCTTGTGCACAATTCCAACAATTTCAATTACAAAACTGGGGGTGTTTTAAAACTTTTACCCGCCAGTGTACATTTATGCCTATTAACCACAACTTTCTGTCATCTGCGTGTCCCACTCATCATGTCCTTACCTTGTTAACTCATCCCATCACCCCTTTCACCCCGTCGATCTTTTCGAGTGTGCCACCATGTGAGTGTGGGGCTTTCTAGGATACTGATGGCAAACTTTACAGTGAATACATTTACAGAACAAACTGACAAAAGGAATTTCATTCCTCACCAGCTCTCCACCCTCAGCCTCATTAATCCAAGAGGGCGGCTCACGCCGGCTGATTTTACAGCACACGTCTCAGGTCGTCGAGGTGACTTTTTCAAAAGCGATTTATTTATCGTCTGCGTTTTACAGCTGAGAGGCTCATTGTGTTTTATCACAGGAGTGGGTGCTTCCTCGCATATTCATAAGGGGGGCTGAAGTCGCCTCACAGAAAGTCTCTGCCAGCGCTTGGTTTGGGGGCGCAGTTTCTCAGAGTCCTGGGAGTCTGTATGGCGATAGCAGGAGATGTGCTGGATGTGCCATTCTCAACTTAGACTGCTGCCAGTCTGACGTCTTCACGACTCCCCCGCCTTCCGTCTGCCTAATTTATGCCCAGTTTAATTTACGGCGCCCTCTCAGTATCATGAAATCTGGTGTTTTGCACTTAGACGCCTGTGACGGTGCGGGTCCTGCTCCAGTGCTCCTCTCAAACCCACCTCCGTCGGTAATGTAACTGGATGAGCTTTGCAAATGGGGACAAATCACCCTGAGCAAGGGGACGGTGAAAAAAGCGTAGAGTGTTATTATTAAAAACAAAAGCAGTGTCCAAATAGACAGTGCAGTGCTCAAAGCGAAATACTGTAAATGAACAATCCATAAAACGAGGTGACAAAAGCAGAGGTTAACAGAGCCTTTAAAACAAAGTTAAAACCATGGCAGGACGTTGTCCTTTTCAAACACCAGGTGCCTTCCTCATTCTAACTGGCAGCTCCCCTGGTTCTCCCATATGGGCCTTACAGCAGGGCAGACACCCTATCAGCAGGCGCAGCTGCCTTCTGTCCCCTGGCTACATACAACTCACTCCTTGGACCGAGACTCGGGTTCCCCCACTGGCCTGGGTGCTCGCGCCGGGGCTCCACAACTCCTGCTGCTTTCTCTGCCTTACGTGACAAGCCGTCCATGATCCTCTGAAAAGCTCAGCAGGAGTGACCCAATCCCTCCGTCCCCCCGAGTGTCGGGTCTTATACCCCGCCAGGGCTCTCCTTCCAGCTGCCTGCTCTCTCTCTCTCTCTCTCTCTCTCTCACTTGCTCGCTCACACACCGGCTTTTTCTTTCCTCCTCCTCCTTCTTCTTCTCCTTCTTCTTCTTCAACCTCCATTCCTTTTCTTGCTCTTTCGCTTCTTTTCCTTTGATCTCTTGAGCTGGCTCCATGGGCACAGAATCTCAATCACACACCGCACGAAACCGATGAAGCAATTGAGAATAATCGCACCTTCACGTGCAAGTGCATCTCACCCCAATTAATTCATCAACTAAAGAAAGAAAGAAAGAAAGACTACTAATATAGTCCAATCCGTTGAGAAATTCTAAATGCTAGAAAAAAAGAAAGAAAGAAAGAAAGAAAGAAAGAAAGAAAGAGAGACTACTAATATAGTCCAATCCGTTGAGAAATTCTAGATGCTAGAAAAAAAGAAAGAAAGAAAGAAAGAGAGACTACTAATATAGTCCAATCCGTTGAGAAATTCTAAATGCTAGAAAGAAAGAAAGAAAGAAAGAAAGAAAGAAAGAAAGAAAGAAAGACTACTAATATAGTCCAATCCGTTGAGAAATTCTAAACACTAGAAAGAAAGAAAGAAAGAAAGAAAGAAAGAAAGAAAGAAAGAAAGGGTTTTGGAAACGTCCAAGTCAAAGCCTGGATCTAAACCCCCTCGAGATGCGGTGGGGGGACATGAAATGGGCTGTGAATGCCAGACCACCCTTCCAATATCACAAAACGAGAAGAATTCTTTATGGAGGAGTGGAGTTGAGGTCAGAGGCTGTTAGAAAGTTAAAAGAAACGCCAACTTGAAGGGGCAACACCAGCTAGTAGAGCCAAGGCGGGGACTTATTTTTTCTACAGAGGGATGCGGCACATCTGTTGATTTTTTTTGCTAAGTAAATTATTGCCAAGTCAATTTTTATTTTTTTTTCAGTTCCCTCCATCTCTACATACTCTTGACATGAAGATCAAATCTTGATGTGTCCACATATGTTGAAAAAAAAAGCAAAAAAAAAATAATAAATTTTATGGGGTGTATTTACTTTTTCATGTGATTGCGGGCAAGCATTTACACTTCACCCACAAGTCCCCTGGGGGTCATTTAGTAAAGAAAGGCCCTACGTAATGTATGCCCTCTGCCAGACTGGCACCCTGTCCAGTGCGGCCATGTTAGGCACCCACTCTCCATAACCCTGAAGTGGATACCTGGTGTGGAAGATGAATGAATGGACTGATGGATGCCTGGCACTCCATAAAATGCTCTTTGCTTTGCTGTTGTTCTGGACATCATCTCAGTCCAGGTCTGCCAGATTTCCAAAATCACAGATCGGGACAGCCACCATTTTGAGAGACCAAAATAAAAATATGTTAAGGAACATTAAAGAGATCATTTCAATTAAATTATAGTTATAGATATATAAACATGTGTAATCTAAACTTTTAAGAATATGTACGTAGAAGAGAATGGGTGTGTTTGACACACTTGTGATATGTTTTTCTGACACGACATTTGTAAATAGGATGTAGATATGAAGATACGCCCCACGTTGTTAGTCAAAACTTGGCTCGGTGGCAACCGGGCAAAAGTCAACTTGGCAAAAAGACAAGTCGGCGAAGAAACAACTTGGCGAAATACAAGTCGGTGACATCCTTTACCAGTTAGGTAACAGGTTCAAAGAGAATTTTTAATGATATGTAAATGACAACGTGAAAAAATGTTGAAAATAAATTTATATAATTAACGAATGAACTTTATTCTGCAGATGGAACAAACTCTATCTTACATTATCTTCTGCAACCCATCCATCCATTATCCAACCCGCTATATCCTAACACACAGGGTCACGGGGGTCTGCTGGAGCCAATGCCAGCCAACACAGGGAGCAAGGCAGGAAACAAACCTCGGGCAAGGTGCCAGCCCACCACAGGGCACACATGCACACCCACACACACCAGGGACAATTTAGGACCTCCAGTGCTCCTAACCTGCATGTCTTGGACTGTGGGAGGAAACCCACACAGACACGGGGAGAACATGCAAACTCCACGCAGGGAGGACCTGGGAAGCAAACCTGGGTCTGCTAACTGCGAGGCAGCAGTACTACCCACTGCGCCACCATGCTGCCCTCTTCTGCAACCAAAATTGCTAATCCTTTATATAAATTGTATTAATTACAATCGTATGATAACGATATTTAGAATACAAAAGGTGACCTGCGATTACGGCTTAAGGAATATCTTTACTCTCAGCGTACTGGGACTCTCATAAAGCAGGTGATTCTGTGGATTTTCCGGCCCCCTACGTTGTCATTTAAATATCATTAAAAAATCTCTTTGAACCTAACTATTACCTAACTGGTAAAGGAAGTCTCCGAGTTGTCTTCTTGCCGAGTTGTCTGTCACCTTGTTGCCCCTGAACGTCGAAAATCTTTATCAGTATCACTTCACTTTCAAAATGAATTACACACGATGAGCTCGAGCGGCCGTGATGAGCATGAGAAACGTACGGTGACACGAGCACACGTCGTACACGAACACACAGGATTCAAACACTCAGATTCAGCTGACAGTTACAGATTTTATTTCTAGAAGGTGGCACGCCAGGTTGTCTCTAAAATTTTAGCAGGCCTCTTTAAGTAAATAATTCATGTTAAAACTGAATTAAGAATTTCTTTTCTACGTACAATTTTTATTCAGTTGGGATTTTCAGAGGCAATGCAGGACTCGGGATTTGTCTGTCGAACTCGGGACAGTCCTGCCCAGACCCCATCTCGGCCTCACTTATAACCAACAAGTCCCCCTTTATGGAAGTAATGGAAGGGGCTTACCCAGCAGAGAGAGTAAGGCAGCGGCCCACGGTGTCGATCCTCAGTGCATTCTGGTATCTCTCCAGAAAGGGCTTGCTGATCTGAAAACAGAGAAAAATGTCAGGATAATATTAAACAAAAAAAAAAAAAAAAAATCTAATTAAATGTTGATAGGCCAACGGCAGACCACAAAGGTGGGGGGGGACACTTTAGGGTGACGTTTCCACGGTGACCCTTCCTTTATTCCTGCTGCAGCAGACCTTTCTTTTTGTGCAGATGACCCCTGGGCCAGTTACATCACTAATGTGGCAGTGAAAAAAAAAAGAAATAAATAAATAAAAATAATAAAGAAAGAAAGAAAGAAAGAAAGAAAGCGAGCCGATTGAAATCTTATCGGAGAAAAAGCACGTAAAAGGCAAGTGCACAATGGAGTCCCCCGTGAAAAGCCTCAAAGAGGACCTTTACTTTATCTGCCCGTTGTGCAGATGTTTGCATTCTGATTAGGACTTTGAGCGACGCACAGCTCAGCCTGGAGCTTCTCCCACCTGGATGTTGGCACATTAAATGCCACTGTAGCTGGTAGTGGGCAGTGCCCTTTAAATGCAGAGTTGTCCCTCCTTCTCTCCATCTCAGTGCCACCAGGCACTAATCACAAAGGCGGGCAGGGGAGAAGAAGTGGCATGTGAGATAGCTGGGCTTTTGACAGGAGGAGGAAGAGGAGGAGGAGGAAGAGGAACGAGAGGCTGGCTAAGCCTGTCCACCAAAATACAAAACCAATTCAATTGAGTTATGACGCTCTGGGCATTGGTATGACGAGCAGACCACCAGTCATGAACTTAAATTTCAGTTCATTGTCAGCCTGATTCTTTGTCATCAATCCAAAGTCATCCATCTTATCCAAAATACACACAAAAGTGAAACAACAGTTCACAACAGATAGCCAACCAAAGAGTAAGGGGGTCACAGCAATCGTCCTTTAGCTTAGTGGGCACCAGTGCAGGGAAGGAGCGGCGAGAGCACAGCCTGTCATTACTCTTTAGTCATCATGAAGCCATTCGAAAAGTGAATCTTCATAATGAGAAGACTCTGGCCTCAGCAAACATTCATCTCATGAGTCTGAGTACTCCGGACTGGCACACAGGAGAGCAGAGCCCACCTCGGACAGCCGCCAGGCAGCAACCAGCCTCGGAGGGGATGCCATAGAGACACAAAAACACTTTTGACATCACTGGCCGGCTGGTCTTTGGGGATGTGAAAAGAAAGCAGAGTGTTGGAAGGAAGGGAGGAGCTCAGGGAGTCCCAGTGCTGACTACACGGGACAGCAGCAGAATTAAGGAGGTGAACCGTAACTCACGAAACAAGACGAAGAGTCGTAACCAGGAAGGTAAAATACAAATAATCAATACGTGGAGTCAAGAAAGGGTGCAAAAATCGGAAAACCAACAAACACACACGTAACCCGAGCCAAAACGTTCATCTTAAATCAGAGACAAAAGGTGGAGCAAGAAATCGTTAACTGAGAAATATTTCAAAGGAACAATCAAGGAGAGCCAGGAAGAGCACAATGCGACCGTTCTGTCCTTGACCCGGATATGTTACACGCCTCCCACTTCCTGTTGACCTTGCCTAGCAACAGCATAGCAACCATAAACATAACCCCTCCCAAAAGGAAATCAAAATGGCACTGAGTGAAAAAAGTTACTTATCTTAAATATTGTGAAGAGAGCACCAGGCACACAAACTAATGTGACCACAAGATGTCTCCTTGACATCTAAAACCCCAAGAACAGGGGTCTCCTTACTCCAGTTCTGGAGGGCCGCAGCGGCTGCAGGTTTTCATTCTAACCCTTTTCCTAATCAGTGACCAGTTTTCACTGCTAATTAACTTATTTTTCCATTCATTTTAATAGTTCTGTTTTTAAGGATTCAGTTCTCTCA
>JANRMT010062840.1:51421671-51440182 GCA_026402145.1 Polypterus bichir lapradei | reverse complement strand
AGAGAGAGAGAGAGAGAGAGAGAGAGAGAGAGAGAGAGAGAGAGAGAGAGAGAGAGAGAGAGAGAGAGAGAGAGAGAGAGAGAGAGAGAGAGAGAGAGAGAGAGAGAGAGAGAGAGAGAGAGAGAGAGAGAGAGAGAGAGAGAGAGAGAGAGAGAGAGTGTGTTCTGGCAGTGTGGCGCAGTGATTAAAGCTTTGGATTTCATTCACTGAGGTTATGGGTTCAAATCCCACTACTGACACCACTTTGTGACCCTGAGCGAGTCACATGACCTGCCTGTATTTAATTGTAAAAGACAAAGGAAATGTAAGCAACTGTATCTCACGTGTTGTCTTGGATGATGGTGTCAGCGAAAAATTAAATAATAATTAAAAGATGGGCAGAGAGCCTTGAAAAAGTATTCAGTAACTTTAATATGTTGTAAGTAAGGAAACGCTGCAGTATGGAAGAGCCTCACCGCTCTGCTGTCCGTCAAGACTAATACTAATTTTCATTTCAATATCAATCTGATTTTTTTTTAAATGAAATGTTATCTACAGGAAGCTAAAAGCCTGCAAGAGCTGTTCAGGCAAAGCTTAATATCCGCTCTGGATAATTCATCAACTGTCTAAATTTGATATACAGTAAACCATTTAGCAGGGCTCTAACTTGGGTGGGGTGTTCAGCTCAAGAAGCTGCAAAGCGAACATCTTAACAATGTTTCATATTATTTTATGTCCAGCTATCGGTGCTAAGATCATGCCAAGTACTTCTAAAAAACCTTGAAATACGATGACATGGTGAATGTTTTTATACCCAACTGCATGATGACCTGACTGCATAATGTATACATACAGTATATTTAATTTAACATTCATTTTGCAAAACAACAACGAGTGATGTATTCCTAAAGAAAGCGGTTTTGTTTTGGCCATTTTTAAAATTACAATTGAGATTTGGGAATATTTAGTACCTTTCAGCTTAAAGAAAGACAATTGACTTGATTTATTGAACAGAATAACAGGCGTCATTGGTGCTAATGTAATTACAAAGGTTTCTTTAATAAACAATTGCCTTTTAAACAGGGCTAATTTAGGATAGGCTAAGAGAATCCAAACAGTACTTACACGATGATCCAAATTCTCCACCACGCAATGACCCACTGAGGGACCTAACTGAATATAGCTTGAATATAAAGAGGGCGGTCCCTCAGCAGTGACATCACAGTGGCTCCGCCTCTTGGGTTTCCACCCATTAAACACAAGTACAAAACCCATAAAACAAATAAAGTAAATTCAATACATAAATAACAATAATTAAACAAAATAAGATTATCAAAAATGTAAAAATAACACAGAACACAAAAGAAATAAAAAATAATAATTAAAAAAGGAAAATAAGCCAGCCCTGGCTGTAACAGAGCAGAGTGAAAGCGGATGAGCGTTACCTTCATCCCTGATAGAGACAGCGTGTTTTTCAGCCGGTATTTCCCATCCTGTTGAGGGTACGTGTACAGCAGCACGTCATTCATCTGTTTGAAGACAAAAAGAGAGAATAGAATGGTCAGAGGGTCTCGGTGTGCAGAATGGAAGGACAGTTGAGGTCCATTATGAAGCTGCCAGTGATGAAAATCGTTAGGGAAACTTCTGGAAAGTTCCACATTGCTTGAAATCCGGTTGAGGTTTCCAAACCCAAACACGAACACACAAACACAGTCCCAGGTGCAAATAAAGGAAGGTTTTTATTATAAATACCTCCAAAATTCATACACAAGCACAAAAATACGGGTTTCTCTCTACAATAATTCTCTCACCACTGCACTGTAATCCTCCAGTCAAGTGTTGCCTCTCTACCACCCAGCTCCGACTCGCCTGGATAAGGGAGTGCAGTCCCTTTTATTACAGACCCGGGAGTACTTCCGGTGCCAGGGCCAGGTCACACGGAGGTCCATTATCACAGTAGGGAGCTTGTTTCCCTGAAATGCCCTCTTGAGGCACCCCATGACCCCAGCAGGGCTGTTCTGCCAGACTACATTTCCCAGGCATGCCCTGCTGGCTTCCCACTGGGCGTGGATATCCGGGACTGCCGCCATCTAGTGTGCTGGGGGAATAAAAACTCCCCGGCGATATCTCTTCTTTTACGGGGGCTGTCCGTCCATCTCTTCCTTCCAGGTCTGCTTCCTGTTTCCTTCCCGGCCTGAATGCCCATCCAGCCCATGTGACATCTGCAATCTGTAGACCACAATGCCTACCTAGACTTGACTTGCTGTTGTTATGTGACATCATACTCTGAAGCAGTATACAAAATGACAGAAAGATATCGTAGCAGATAGAGGCATTTCTGAAAGGTGTGGAGCTGTGGTGGTCTACGTGTGTGTGTCTGTCTGTCTTCACTCATTACGACATTTCAGATTTGGTATTAAGCTTCTGTCACCTTATGCTGCTGAGCTCCTGAATGGATGACAGCAATTGTAGCTTTTTATTTTCTGTCAGCGTCAAGTCTTTTGTTGATTATCTACTGCTCTATCTCTCCTGGAAACCCCGGCAGCAGTTTAAAATGCAGGGACTGGAGATATGGCTGTTTCAGGAAGAAGCCCTGTGGGTGGAGCTGTGGCGTAGCAATGGATTATGCAGATTGTGCAAAGCACAAGGGCCTACGAGCTTTGGAGGGACCCAATCAGGGGCCGTATAGATTTTTAAAGAAATTTTAATAGCTTAAATTTCATTGCGTTGCACAGTTCATTGAGTTGATAATTCACAGTTTCAATGCCATGTTTGCACCATCACCAGGCCAGTCCAATCCAATCCACGATGATATTACGTACTCGGCAGGCCTTCAGTTTTACACGGATATAGACTTCGGGAGTGTGGAGGCTCGGAGCCTAATCGGAGGCGCAAAACGGTCCAGTCAGGGTTGGATTTCCCATAAGGCCAACCTAAGCCATGAACTAGGGCGCAGCAGTCAGGGGGGCGTATATACAGAAGAAATAACAACCAAATATTGACAAATTTTTCAGTATTATTTTGAAAAGACCATATTAAATGCTGTTTATTAAATTTACATCCATATACATTAAATAAATTGAGCGGTACATTTACGTTGCCCATCTCTACAGCTTGCGCTGTCTTGCTCAGTCACAGACAAAAAGCATTTGCTATTTCTCTCTCACACACTCAGCGTAAACCACGCGTTAAAGGAAAATTCCAGATTTGACGTTACAGTAGTGATTCATTAGGCTCGTATCGCTTGACTTCTACATATCTACTGATAGTAGGTAACATAAAATATATCGTTACTCCATTTATATACTGTTTAGTTTACTCAGGGCAGTAAGCCAGAAAGCCGTAAGCGCAAAAAGCTGACGGGGTGTTCGCCAAATTAGGGGTGAGGGGGGCTGAGATTTTTATTACAAAACATGAAACATACACAACTTACAGCTTGTTTATGCAGCATCATTTAATAGACAGATAGATAGATAACCATTTTGATAAATACCTGTAATTCCACTAGGGATGCCATTGAGATAAAAGAATTCGTTACACGTTAAGAACAGCTGTGAGTTGTTTACCTTGTCATTATTCATTTTATTTAAAAAATTATTAATTAGGGGCGGCACGGTGGCACAGTGGGTAGCGCTGCTGCCTCGCAGTTAGGAGACCTGAGTTCACTTCCCGGGTCCTCCCTGCATGGAGTTTGCATGTTCTCCCCATGTCTGCGTGGGTTTCCTCCCACAGTCCAAAGACATGCAGGTTAGATGCATTGGCGATTCTAAATTGTCCCTAGTGTGTGCTTCGTGTGTGTGTGTGTGTGCCCTGCGGTGGGCTGGCGCCCTGCCCGGGGTTTGTTTCCTGCCTTGCGCCCTGTGTTGGCTGGGATTTGCCCCCGTGACCCTGTAGTTAGGATATAGCGGGTTGGATAATGGATGGATGGAATCAATCTCCTACCGACAAGGCAAATTTCTTGGAACCATTGACACCTCACTTTACTGTATGAAGTCCACTTTCTTGAAACCTGTGTAAAAATGGGTCGATGGTGTAGTAGGATCCTGTCAGCCGTTTTAATTAGTTACAATTTGAAATGGCCTCATTTTATAGCACAGAACAGTTTCTACTCTCTAGCTTACGTTACATTTGAATCATCTTCCTTCACAAAGTTGTTTTGGAAAAGTAAGCGGGTCCACCTCTTACGTATGTACGACTGCCACTACCCACACCTCCCACGTTTCATTCCCACCATTTATTTTATTTTTGCTAACTTACAGCTACAGTAATAAAGCAATTAAAAAAAGATTTAGAAAGCCAGTTTGTTTGTTACCAGCGTGATAAGTGACGCGGTCGCGGACTCCACTGCCCAGCCGGCCATTAGGATCTAGTGAACGGGTGTCGATCTCAGCGGCTGCAGGTTTTCATTCTAACCATCTTCTTCATTAGTGACCAGTTTTTACTGCTAATTCACTTCTTTTGCTTTAGTTTTAATGAACTTGGCTCAGACCCTTTAGTTGCCTCTTTTTCCTTAATTAGCAGCCAAACAATAATGAGACACAAAAACGAGCCGCTCAACTGTGCCCATCACTCAATATCTGAACACAAAGAAAGGTGAAGGTCTCAGTAAGGCTGATCTCTCAGGTCACGAAAACATTTTGACGGTCGTCTTAGAAAAAAAAAAAAAACGGAAAATCAACAGTTTTGTGGCAGAATGTGAGGAGCAACAGGCCGTGGAATTAAATAACGGGTTTAATTACAAGCCAGAATAATTGGCTTCTCATTAAGAGATTGGTTGGAGTTTGAAATCCCGGTTTAGCTGGTCATCCATTGGCTCGTTTCACATGTCATTTCCGTTTGGCTGCCATTTAATGAAGAAACGAATCAACTCAGAGGGGTGAATCCTTAAAAACAGGGATATTAAAATGAAGGCAAAAGGAGTTAATTAGTAGTGCAAACTGATCACCGATTAGGACAAAGGGTTAGAATGAAAACCTGCAGCCACTGCGGCCCACCAGGCCTGGAGTTCGACACCCCTGATCTAATGAGTAGCTTCAAATAAATGACTAACAGTTATGGTAGACAGGAGGGGCCCACCTGCCATAGTAGGATTTCGCTGCTATTTACTACACACTCTTATCCTCAGATGCTGTCACACACGTGTGTTTAGGAGACAACTAAAGGGCTTGAATACATGTAATTCCTCGCCGGACCAGGGGGTGGCGAAGTGTACTAATTCTCTTTCTCGATTCCTTACAGACCATTCTAGGGAAATCCCGCCTGGCTCTGGGGCAGCCAACGACGTCACTTCCGGTTCCGGTCCTGATGACATCACTTCCCTTTCTGGCCTTTAAAGCCGCCATCTTGTCTTTACTTGATCAGTTCTATTTTGGACTCTGTTGTGTGAACATGTCTGTGCTATTGCATCAGTTTTGCAGCCGGGAAAAATTATACGGGTGGCTGCCCCAAACCTTCGCAATGTCCGTTGGTCATTCTCGTTACAACGCGCATTTGAGAATCACGTTCCGCCCCCTCGAGACAAGTGACCTACAAAACCTACAAAGAGACGTTTCTTGAAATGCTACCAGTGAATGTCATTCTTTGGAGGCTGCGCTTGCCAAGCGATGAATATGGGCGGTAAATCAGGTTTGTGAGGCCACGTGCGCCGCCAGTGTTTGCCCATTAGGCGCCACCCCATCCCCGTCTCCCTTGACGTCTCTCATTTTTAAATGGAAACGGCGCCCCCTGCAGGCCTTGATTTTGGAAAAGCAGGGCATCTCCTTCTCCGTGGAGTCGGCGCTTATTAAAGAGTCTGGCGGCCGTTAACCATTTCAGGGTGCCAACCCCTCACGCCCTCTCCACGCGCAGGTGAAACTTTTAAGATGATAAATGAACTGCTTAAAACAACACACAGAGAAAAGAGGATTTTAAATGCGGCCCAGTGACGGATGACTTGTCAAGCATCTTTACTTAGTTTACTTATTGCTTCATAAATTACGCTTTGTGCAACGCATTAATCTGCAGAGAGCTGCTGCTGTGTCTCAGCGGCCTGATGGCTTTCGAATTCATGGATCCATCAACCCCCTTCATATCTATCCAGAGAGAAACATTCATCACAGCTCATTTACTGCCAGGGAAAAAAAAAGTCCAGCCATTTAAAAAGAATTGTACCGCTCTGAACGGATTCCAAGCAGGGGATAAAGACCAGCTCAAGGTGACATTGTTAATGGGGTTTATTTAAGAGTAAATAAATAAAAAAAAAATCAGCCGATAAATAAATAAATAAATAAATAAATAAATAAATAAATAAATAAGGGTGGCTGGTGTATTTGCTTCACAGATCTAACATCCAGGGTTTGAATCTCACGCATGGATGGAGTCCGTCATTCAACATAAATTTTCTCTTTCAAGCAACTTAAGATTAGTCATTTAGTGTTGTAGCTTGAAATATTTGGTTTCAGATCTCAATCAAAGTAAAAAAAAATGTTTAAGTAAGTTGGTGGAGGGAATAAACATAAAAACCCTATTTCAGTTAACCTAATATTTATTATAGTTAACCTAATATTTTTTTTGAACCAGAAGAAAAGGGCTTTTAAAGGCGGTGATCAGCATGAGCTCAAGCGCGTGCAGAAGGAACTCCGAGTCCAACTCAGGGCGGCGAAGGAGCAGTACAGGAGAAAGCTGGAGCAGAAGTTGCAGAATAACAGCATGAAGGATGTGTGGGGTGGGATGAAGATCATCACTGGCTGCAGCTTGAAGCGGGGTTGCACTATCGAGAGAGACGTGGAGAGAGCAAACCAGATGAACAACTTCTTTAACAGGTTTGACCACCCTAACCCACTTTCACCCCAAAGTACTGCATCCTCCACCCATCCTTCTGCTGATACCAGCATAGGTGAGACATCCCCACCCACAATTACAGCAGCGCAGGTGAGCAGAGAGCTGAAAAGACTTCATGCCAGCAAAGCCATGGGTCCAGATGGAGTATCAGCCATGACTGCTGAAGGCCTGTGCGCTGGAGCTGGGGAGTCTTCTACAGCACATCTTCAACCTGAGCCTGGAACAGGTATCACGTCCTAGTGAGCTGAATGACTTCCGGCCTGTCGCTTTGACGTCACATGTGATGAAGACCATGGAGCGGCTGCTGCTTCACCACCTGAGGCCACAGGTCCGCCATGCCCTCGACCCTCTGCAGTTTGCATACCAGGAGAAGGTGGGAGCGGAGGATGCCATCATCTATATGCTACACCGATCCCCTCTCCCACCTGATCAGAGGCAGTGGTGCTGTAAGAATTATGTTTCTGGACTTCTCTAGCGCCTTCAACACCATCCAACCTCTGCTCCTTAGGGACAATCTGACAGAGATGGGAGTAGATTCATACCTGGTGGCATGGATAGTGGACTACCTTACAGACAGACCTCAGTATGTGCGTCTCGGGAACTGCAGGTCTGACATTGTGGTGGATTTTAGGAGGCTCAGGCCCCTCATGGACCCCGTGATCATCAGAGGTGACTGTGCAGAGGGTGCAGACCTATAAATACCTGAGAGTGCAGCTGTGTGATAAACTGGACTGGACTGCCAATACTGATGATCTGTGCAAGAGAGGACAGAGCCGACTATACTTCCTTAGAAGGCTGGCGTCCTTCAACGTCTGCAATAAGATGCTGCAGATGTTCTATCAGACGGTTGTGGTGAGTGCCCTCTTCTATGCGGTGGTGTGCTGGGGAGGCAGCATAAAGAAGAGGAACGCCTCACGCCTGGACAATCTGGTGAGGAAGGCAGGCTCTATTGTAGGCACGGAGCTGGACAGTTTAACATCTGTGGCAGAGCGACGGGCACTGAGCAGACTCCTGTCAATCATGGAGAATCCACTGCATCCACTGAACAGGATCATCTCCAGACAGAGGAGCAGCTTCAGTGACAGACTGCTGTCACCGTCCTGCTCCACTGACAGACTGAGGAGACCCCACACTATGCGACTCTTCAATTCCACCCGGGGGGGTAAACGTTAACATTATACAAAGTTATTGTCTGTTACACCTGCATTGTTATCACTCTTTAATTTAATATTGTTATTTATCAGTATGCTGCTGCTGGAGTATGGGAATTTCCCCTTGAGATTAATAAAGTACTTATCTATCTATTTTAGGTTGTTCATGTGCTGTGTTTGAGGGGTCCTTTGTATTTTCTTCTGGTCGAACTTTCCAGCGTGCTGGCTTTCCAATTGCCAAAAAAGAACACTTTCCCGAGTGGAGTGGACGTGACTATACAGGTCTGGTCATTTTCAGCAGCAGACTTTTATAACGGAGAATTTGTGGTAAGTAACCCTGTTTCTCAACTGTTAATTTTAAGTATAAGAACTCGTAATAAAACATACTTTCAAGAAAGCTGTAGAAACATTTAATAATTTTTTGTTGTATATTTAAGATTTACACTGCAAAATTATTGTGTATTTGCACTAGATTTTTAAATAAATGTAAAAAGTACAGCATTGGAATGTGCTGTTCATAATATTTCTAATAGCATAAAAACAGGTTACGACCAATAAACCATTTTAAATTGTAACAACTTAATAAACAGATTTACTTCAGTGTGAAATGAGTGAATTACACCCAATAACTCTAAATGATTTGCCTCAACTTAAAAAATAGAGTTACTTCAGTATAAACAAATAAATTGCGCCCAATCACTCTAAATGATTTGCCTCAACTTAAAAATTGTGGGTTCAATAAGATAAAAAGAATTATATTGGTTCAGATTGAAAATATTAAGTGTGAATCATTACCTTAATTATTTTAAGTTAAATGGAGGTGATAGTTTTTTCAGTGTGTCATAGCCTTATGGGAGAGTGGCAAAGAGATCATCTACACAGTCTCTCTTATCTTCACCACTGTAGCTTGTAAGCTTGCTTGAGGCTTAGTCCACACTGCTACATTTACATTTAAAAACACAAACATTAGTCTCTATATTCACCTTTTTTCCACACTACCCCGGAGTTTTACACTCCAAAAGTAGAGACTTCTGAAAACTTTTTCCAGAGCCGCAATATTTCTGAAAACGCCAGCCCAGCATTTTCTTGTGGGTAGATGAAAGTGTAGAGCTTTGAAAACACAAACTTTAAATGTGCTCTGATTAGTTATGGATGTTTTCTTTTTTAAAATTTTAATTTTTTTAGGTTATAGTTGTACACACCACCTGTTGGAACGAAAAATGCAATACATTTTTTTTAGTACGCATGATGAATGCCTTGTAGAGAGTGATGTCATAGGTACTGTGGACTGCAGTTGCACTCTGTCGAATCAATTTCAATTTGAGGACACTTCTGCACTTAGAGCACTAGACTAGTAGTCCATGATTTATTGTCTACCATGTAATATACTGTATATATTATCGTATACAGTCAGGTCTTGAAACCCGAAAAATCGATCATAAAATCAGAGCCCGACTTATATGCCTGTTCAAAAATACGACACTTTTTTTTTTTAGCTCCCTTTAATCTTGCACCATTTTCTCAGACACATCGAATTTTGTTGCAGCAGCACAGTTACCAACTTCTTTCACCACTACAATGACTTTTAATTTAAAACCAGCTTCATATTTTCTTCTGATCGAAATGCTCTATCGTAGGTCAGAGATACTCTTATGATAAAAGGTGTATGAGGGTGTAAGATACAAAACACATATTAGTGCAAACGTCACTTCGGAATAGTTTGGGTATTACCGTGTGGTCACGTATGCACAATGCATAGAAAAAAAAGGCCGTGTGCTCCGTGGTTATTCTCTCAGGTGGGCATTAGCATATCGTAATCTCTTGGACCAATAGTGTGAGTTTTCCACATTCGGCTTATACAACCAACATTATAAAATACCATAAATTAAACGCGAGTATATACGGTATATACAGTCACACATGTCTGTCAGTGTATCATTTTCCAAGGTATGTACTACCACCTTGGGTCGAGAGGGGGCGCTGATGCTAACCATGTCCTCTTCTATGCCCTCCACAGTCCTGAGACTCCGCCTCTTCTGGCACCCCAGCTATATATCCCATGGTCACTGCAAGGAGGTGTCACTCTGTAAAATGAGCGCACCGCAGGGCGGAGCTCCTAGCTAAGTGATGGATCAGGTATCCCAACCCTAAGAGATGAGATGACAAGGTTGGAGCCACGACATTTCTTCTTGTGGACCTGCAGTACTTCATTTGACTACAATATACTGTATACCGTATATAAGTAGCAGGATTCACAGGCTCACTCAGACTCACACAGAGCTACACTAAGAATATCACATAATCTAACGTGCACGTCTTTGGGGATGTGGGAGGTTTTATGATTTACATTTTTTCTGGGTTTTCTGCTGCATTTACATCAGATTTTATTTGGCTCATATTGCTTTTTTTTAATAATGTAGCATCTGTTATAAAATATTATTTATTCATTTTTTGCTCATTCATTGGTAATTTTCTATGTTTTCTTCCATCTGGGGATTTTGCACATGAGATAGATAGATAGATAGATAGATAGATAGATAGATAGATAGATACTTTATTAATCCCAAGGGGAAATTCACATAATCCAGCAGCAGTATACTGATACAAAGAAACAATATTAAATTAAATAGTAATAAAAATGAAAAAAAGTTAGCATTTACTCCCCCGGGTGGAATTGAAGAGCCGCATAGTGTGGGGGAGGAACGATCTACTCAGTCTGTCAGTGGAGCAGGATAGTGACAAAAGTCTGTCACTGAAGCTACTCCTCTGCCTGGAGATGACACTGTTCAGTGGATGCAGTGTATTATTCATGATTGACAGGAGTTTGCTTAGTGCCCGTCGCTCTGCCACAGATGTTAAACTGTCCAACTTTACTCCTACAATAGAGCCTGCCTTCTTAACAAGTTTGTCCAGGCGTGAGGCGTCTTTCATCTTTATGCTGCCACCCCAGCACACCACCGCGTAGAAGAGGACACTCGCCACAACCGTCTGGTAGAACATCTGCAGCATCTTACTGCAGATGTTGAACGATGCCAACCTTCTCAGAAAGTATAGTCTGCTCTGACCTTTCTTACATAGAGCATCAGTATTGGCAGTCCAGTCCAATTTGTCATCCAGCTGCACTCCCAGGTATTTATAGGTCTGCACCCTCTGCACACAGTCACCTCTGATGATCACAGGGTCCATGAGGGGCCTGGGCCTCCTAAAATCCACCACCAGTTCCTTGGTTTTGTTGGTGTTAAGATGTAAGTGGTTTGAGTCGCACCATTTAACAAAGTCTTTGATTAGCTTCCTGTACTCCTCCTCCTGCCCACTCCTGATGCAGCCCACAATAGCAGTGTCATCAGCGAACTTTTGCACGTGACAGGACTCTGAGTCATATTGGAAGTCTGATGTATATAGATTGAACAGGACCGGAGAAAGTACAGTCCCCTGCGGTGCCCCTGTATTGCTGAACACAATGTCAGACCTGCAGTTCCCAAGACGCACATATTGAGGTCTGTCTGTAAGATAGTCCACAATCCATGCCACCAGGTGTGAGTCTACTCCCATCTCAGTCAGCTTGTCTCTAAGGAGCAGAGGTTGGATGGTGTTGAAGGCGCTAGAGAAGTCCAAAAACATAATTCTTACAGCACCACTGCCTCTGTCCAGGTGGGAGAGGGATCGGTGTAGCATATAGATGATGGCATCCTCCGCTCCCACCTTCTCCTGGTATGCGTATTCAGTTCTTGATTTTTTCCATGCTATAGTGTGTGGTCTGGATCGTTATCATTTTTTTTGTATTATATTGTATTGTATCTTGTATTGTATTGTACTGTATTTCAGACGCCATTTTGGTTTTGAAGGGCATCACTATTTTGAGCTTCCATTCTCTGATGCTAAAAGGGTATCTTCATGCACAGTTCACTATCCAAGTTTGTTAACCCTTTCTTACTACTTTGATCTACAGGGATTTGACTTGGCTTTCTCCATTTTCGACTCTCATGATTCGTTTTCATTATTGTGTTCTCTCGGCCTCACAGTTTAAACCCTTTTTTTTCATTTTCGGCTTGCACCAGTCTTCTGATCTGTCTCATCATTCCCTGGCTATCTTGTATAGCACAACGGAAATCTTAACTCTTTTCATTAAAATGTCCTTATTACAATTGGATTCCTTTCGTTTAATTTTTTCAGTGCCATTTTGTTTATCTTGGGCGCCACCATTATGTATGTGGCTGCTGCTGCATTAACACATCGACTGCCACAGTGAACATAGGTGTTACGAATGCACGTCAATACAATACAGTTTATTTTTGTAGAGCCCAAAATCACACAAGAAGTGCCACAATGGGCTTTAACAGGCCCTGCCTCTTGACAGCCCCCCAGCCTTGACTCTCTAAGAAGACAAGGAAAAACTCCCCCCAAAAAAAACCTTGTAGGGAAAAAATGGAAAAAACCTCGGGAAAGGCAGTTCGAAGAGAGACCCCTTTCCAGGTAGGTTGGGCGTGCAGTGGGTGTCAAAAATAAGGGGGTCAATACAATACAATACAATACACAGAACAGAACAAATCCTCAATCAGGGCCGGATTTAGATGAAAAGAGGCCCTAGGCTATTCCACTTATGAGGCCCTTTCACCTCCCATTTTTAAGTTTGTTCAAATTGCTAACAATTTGACTGTAGGCCCCTCTTGATCTTGAGGCCCTAGGCTGAAGCCTAGTTAGCCTATAGGAAAATCCGGCCCTGTCCTCAATACAGTATAAAAATAAAAATTTTAGAAGTACGGAGCAGAATTTAACAGCAGATGATATCACATAATATGATTTGGATTTTCAGTGGCTCACCTTTCTCGGCTCATCAAAGGTAAGCACTACCACCCCGGCAGACTAGGGGGTGCAATCACCAGTAACCTCCTCATCTCCTTTTCCACCCACAGCCCAGAGAAGTTTATCACATTCAATACACAATCACTAAAACGTAGGGAGGATCAGAGCAAACTCAAGGCACTTCATTCCAAATCGGTCACATAGCCGGAGACCACCTAATAATGCATTATGGACGACAGGCTGGTAACCACTGATTTAGTGTATGGTGTGACAGATGGCCAGTGCCAATACCCAGCCAGGATGTCATCTGGGAGGAAGGACCAAGGGAGAGACCATATGTGGGACATTATCTTCCCCCCGAGACACTAGAGGGCAGCCCCCTCTGGGTTGGTACAGCACCACAGATCCCTGCAAGGCATGCCAGGAGTTGTAGCATGGAGCAGCCCTGTTGGGATCTGTGTGCACTGCCAGGGGGTGCTGCAGGTACAGTTGAGTCCTTTGTGGCACCACTTCTGCCACACCCGGAAATGCAGACGGAAGATGGTCAAGAAACACCTGGAGCTCTTCTGGGTACGCTAATAAAGGAGACCACTCACCACTAGTCAGAGAGCCAGAGTCGGGAGGAGGTGGGCAAAGCTTGTGAGAGGAGGAGGAGGAGTGGAGAACTCAGAGAGAGGAAGAAAAGGCCTGTGACGTGTATATTTGGTGCTTTGTACTGTGTTGTGAAGTGGGGTGGGCAACTGAAAGCGCTTCCCGACTGAATAATAAATGTATGCTGTGTTGAACTTGGACTCTGTGTCTTTCTGTGTCAGGGTTGGGGGAGCCGTACGCACCCTGGTGGTCCACAATGGATTTTTGGCTTGAGGACCACTCCTAAAAAATCAAGGTGCCAAAATGGTTCTTCAGAACGATGCCATAGGGGAACCACCCATGTGAAGGCTCCAGAAGGAACTCCAGCTGATCGTCCATGGAAACCCATTTCATGAAGCTCCAGATGCACATTTCCTGTGCTGATGTTGCTTCGAGACACAGTGTTGTGGGGGATGTCACAGAAGAGAGGCCATTTTTACACTCTTCAGCGCTTGACGGACCCTCTCTGTGAGTTTCTGCGGTCTACCACTTTGTTGCTCCCTCACATTTCCACTACACAATAACACTTATGGGTAGATCTAGCAGAAGAGAAATTTCACATCCTTACTTGTGACAAAGGTGGCACCCTATGACAGGGCCACGTCTAAAGTCACCAAGTCCTTCAGTAGGACCCAAAGTTTGTCATGGAGATTGCAGGGCGGTGTGTTGGGTTTGATGCACCTAATAACACAGTAATCTAGAGGGGTCTCCACATACGTTTGACCTGACCTGTCACCTCCAACAACGAGATTACTTCTAATAAATATTACAAACGAAGCCACTCAGAAATGACGCTCTCTCTTTCTTCTTCTTTTTTTTAAACTCTTTACACTTTCCCAGCCGTACATTGCATCTCACAGAGCAAAAGACCCTCACATCCTTGTAAATAATGCCTGGGAGCAGGAAACAGGCATTCAGTAACCCACACCAAACATCCTGGCAGGAAACCCTGTGCTCAGTCCCACCATTGGCCAGCAGAGCCCTGTTTTGGGTGGAGACTGCTGATGTCCTTGCTTCCCTTCAAAGATAACAGCCCACCGTTATCCCGTTTCTTTTGTTATTTCACTTTGGAATTTTGTTACCTTGTCTCAGGGAAGTGATCTGGGAAAGGAAAAAACACGTCCCCACCTCTGATGCAAACTATCTGCTAATGTTCGGATCCTGCGGCTCGTGAAAAAAGAAAATCAAAAAATAACTGGACTACAAGGGGATTTCAAACCGGCAGGGGTCGCAAACACATGGCAATCAAAAGCAAATCACGTAAATAAATATAGCGACCTCGCTCTTCCCATGGGTGGGGGTGGAATGCCATTTACTTTGATTTCACAAGGGGGCAGTGAAGATTCATTATCGACATGTCAATCATTTTTGCTGCTCTTGGTGGCGTTGGTGACCAGGCTGGGACATGAGGGACTTGCTTTATGAAAATGCAGACAAATTCAGGACGTGCTGTGTGATCCGGTGCCTTCAGACCACCAGCGGGCGCAGAGGGTGAACGCTGTTTTATTAAAATTTGGAGAGGCTGGTTGTTTAACCCTTAAACTGCCACAAACTTTTAATGCACCCCTGGGCGCCAAATACGTTTTTGCTGAATTTTATTTAAAGAAAAGTCACAAATCACCAAGAAAAAGTGAAATTTTGATGGAACACATATGAGGTGGGGGTGGCACGGTGGCACAGCGGGTAGTGCTGCTGCCTCGCAGTAAGGAGACCTGGGTTCGCTTCCCGGGTCCTCCCTGCGTGGAGTTTGCATGTTCTCCCCGTGTGTGTGCTTGGTGTGTGTGTGTGTGCCCTGTGGTGGGCTGGCGCACTGCCTGGGGTTTGTTTCTGCCTTGTGCCCTATGCCGGCTGGGATTGGCTCCAGCAGACCCCCGTGACCCTGTAGTTAGGATATAGCGGGTTGGAAACTTACTGACTTACTGATGACATATTAGGTGAGACACAAAAATAACTGGACTGGGCTTGGAGCTTTCCTGGAAAAAACCGTCTGGAGGTGGGCCGAACGTGAACCATCGAACTACAAACCGCCGACCGGCTAGGCACAGTGGTGCCTTGGTCTGAGACCGTAATTCGTTCTGGAAACGTGTTTGCAATTTAAAGCACTCATATATCAAAGCGAAATAATGGAATCTCAGTTGATTTGTTCTACAACCCAAAACTATTCATATAAAAATGATTAAAACAAAATATAAAGTAAAAAGACATCAAACAAATTAACCTGCACTTTACCTTTGAAAAGAATCGTGGCTGGTGTGAGGGAGACGAGAGAGAGGAGGAGGAGGAGGAGGAGGAGGGTTATGGTGTCGGACGACTTTCACTCTAACTAACAGAATCCCGGCTATCTGTCGGCCCACTGGAATCTTCTTCTTTTTTTGGTGACTTTAACAAGGAGCCTCTCCAATGACAGTTGTGTTTGCCTGAAGAGTCACTACACTTGGACGCAAAATAAAAAAAATACTTTACACACTGTAAGGCTTCTAAACTCTTTTGGGATGCCCCCCAATGGGACGATACGCAGAAGAGCGTCCCAAAGCAACCGTAAGGCTCCCAGCGCTGTAGCAGTTTGCCGCAAAAGCGAATATAAAAAGATTGCGGTCAAGCCATAAGCGCCTGTCTGTGTATAGGAGAGCGGCAGATCCCGCTACAATAAGTAACCCTTCTGTTCCTGTTTCAAGCTAAATAAAAGCTGGTTTTGCTAAAATACTGAGACTCAGCTCTGTGTTTTGGGGTGCAAGACAGGGACTCACACGTCACAGCACACACACACACACACACACACACACACGGTCACCATGCTATAGTAAACAGTATATGCGCTGTGGCAGGAGGCTGGGGGTCAGACCCAGCAGGGACGTCTGGAAGGACTGGTAGGCAGTCTATACGTCCCCCGGGCCACAAGGGGGCAACCACCCTGGATAATGAGGGGACCACGGGGACGGAGCAGAGAGGCTCAAGCCCATTGGGGCCCGTGGCCACCGCTGGGGGTGCCCTGAGCATCATGGAGCCTGGGAGATCAGCACTTCCACCACACGTGGGAAGGTGGAGGAAGGACCTTCCAGGGATGCCCGGAATGCTTCTGGGTGCTCATGTGGCACTTCCGCCACACCAGGAAGTGCCACCAGAAGAACGTCAGTGAGCACCTGGAGCACGTCCAGGGGATTATAAAAGGGGGCTGCCTTCCTACAGTCGGGGAGGTAGAGTCGGGAGCTGGAGATGGACAAAGCTCCACCGACAGGAGGAAGAAAAGCGGTCCACGGACATTGGAGGACACGTGTGTAAGTAAGGGTGTTTGGTGCGGGAGCACTGTGTGCTGTGTGGGACTTTTGAGTTTATTAAACGTGTGTTTTATAAGGTACTGGTATTTGGGCGACCTCTCACAGTGCGTACGGATGTTGACTATACGAGTTAGGCACGCCGACTGAGACCGAGCATGGGAGACAATTACCCACAATCCCGCAGCGAGAGAGAGAGAGAACAACCATCGGCTCAGTTGTGATCATGTGATGCTCGGCAGACAAAGTGTATACGGACTACTCGTATTACAAGACCTCGCTCGTTTATCAAGTTAAAATGTATTAAAAATTTTAGCTCGTCTTGCAAAGCACTCGCAGACCAAGGTCTTACTGTATATCCCGTGAAGAGCCCAGTCAGTATTTGCACAACAATAATGTCGGGTGAAAAAAATCGAAGAGAGAATCAACAAACGAAATTGAACAAAAACGGCCACAGAAACTTATGAAATGATGAAAAACAGTGTATGGTGATAACAGTTTGTCTCGCACACAAGGTTTTGAGAGGCACAAACGTTTCAAGGAATGGCAAGAAAATATGGAAGACGTTCAATGCCCAGGTCGCCCACGCTCGTCTCGGACGGATGAAAACATCAAAACGGTGAATCAGATTGTTTGAAATGATCGCGCAATGCTTTTTCCGTAAACAAAAAAAAAAACACTCCTGTCCTCGATCATCCTCCCTATTCGTCCGATTTAGCTCCCTGTGATTTTTACTTGTTCCCGAAAATCAAAAGTGACCTGAAGGGAACACATTTTTCTTCAATGGATGAAGTGAAGACAGAAACGGCAAGCCTGTTGAAGAGCCTCAAGCAAGAAGACTTCCAGCGCGGTTTCAATCAATGGAGGATACGTCTGGAGCGGTGTAGAGAGCGAGAGGGGCAGTGTATAGAAGGTGACAATGTTTAGAATGCTGGAATTCAGCAATAAATATTTATTTTTATTACCAATCTGGTTATTTTTGTGTTTCACCTCGTATTTTTTTTCATGCAAAGAGCTTTGCAATTACTGCAACGCTGATCATTTTACACACTGCCAGTGAACTGTAAAAACTATAAAAAAAACCTACTGCAACAATCTATTATGAGATGTACAAGGTGCAACTGACGCCATTGATGAAATTCAGTAAATCACCGAGCCAACTGCACTTGAACTGGCTTCACGCAAGCACACAGAGGCCAACACTGACACCTACAGTGGCCGAATCCCAGGGACAGTGATGCTGATTGGCTAGGGGGCAGCAGTGGTCAGGAGCGGGCTGCTCAACGAATGTACGCCATGGACTGATCAGCTCCAGTGTACTGGAAAATTACACTGACTATAGCCGGTTGTGGCGTTCAATGAATGCATGTCGCCAAATATACTCGGCTCCGGCGTGCTGGCAAATTGCACTGAGAACCGACTATAGCCGCTTCCGGCAGTTTAAGGGTTAATATGATGATAATTTCAGGTTTATATAATTGTTCTTTTAAAACGACAATCAGTTTGCCAGTACATATGTTTAATAAAAATTAGTACTGGGAGTCCACTGCATTTCAACTGGTGATCAGGAAGGGATTTGCATTGTGAAAGGGTGGAGTGTTGTGGAGGTGCGGGTTTGCAGTTCACCTCAGCACTTTGAAATGTATAAACACAAAATTCCTAAGTGAGCAAAACAGGGGAGCTTGTGTACACGGTGAGAGTTGGCGATGCACTGACAAATTGGCGAGGGGGACAATTAGGAGGGGTCGAGTGAATCCCGCCCACATTCCCAGCATCACCATCTCCTTGACCGCTCACTCGTTACAGTCAGACAGATAGATAGATAGATAGATAGATAGATAGATAGATAGATAGATA
>JANRMT010062840.1:51408155-51421661 GCA_026402145.1 Polypterus bichir lapradei | reverse complement strand
TAGATAGATAGATAGATAGATAGATAGATAGATAGATAGATAGATAGCAACCTAGGATGAATTGTGGTGTCCCTCTATAACAAAGCACTTGGCGTAGTCGGCAGGATTTGTGCTATAGACAGGTGGTGTTGCCATTAGATAGATAGATAGATAGATAGATAGATAGATAGATAGATAGATAGATAGATAGATAGATAGATATAAAAGGCCCTATATAAGAGATAGATAGATAGATAGATAGATAGATAGATAGATAGATAGATAGATAGATAGATAGATAGATAGATAGATAGATAGATAGATACTTTATTAATCCCAAGGGGAAATTCACATACTCCAGCAGCAGCATACTGATAAAGAACAATATTAAATTAAAGAGTGATAACAATGCAGGTATAACAGACAATAACTTTGTATAATGTTAATGTTTACCCCCCGGGTGGAATTAAAGAGTCGCATAGTGTGGGGTCTCCTCAGTCTGTCGCTGAAGCTGCTCCTCTGTCTCGAGATGATCCTGTTCAGTGGATGCAGTGGATTCTCCATGATTGACAGGAGTCAAGGTTAAATGTATTGCATTTACATGCACGGTTCAGTATTCAAAGCAAAGTTTTAATAAATTATAAGAATGCCTCAGATAATGCGGAACCTCGATAAATTGCAGAGTGCTTTATTATTTATATTAATATTGTCCTGTTCATTTGTCATTTAGTCAAGATGTTTAGTGTACTATCATTTTCCATCCATCCATCCATTATCCATCCTGCTATATCCTAACTACAGGGTCACTGGGGTCTGATGGAGCCAATCCCAGCCAACACAGGGTGCAAGGTAGGAAACAAACACCGAGCAGGGCGCCAGCCCACCACAGGGCGTCTATCATTTTTGTTATGTTTAAAAAATATTTATGTACCATTTCCTTAAATGCCTTTGTGTTCCATATGTTCTGCAGGTGGTGAGCCAAGAGGGGTGGAGTCACCTGTCAATCACTGTTGAGGGACCGCCCCCAGCCCTATAAAGGGATTTGCAGTCCCTCTAAGGTGTGTTGCGTATGTGCTGGTGGTTCAGTGAGTTTTCCTCTGTTCTGTTATTTTTATTGTTTGTGTTTGTTCCTGGCTTTTGAGAATTCTTGCACTTTTAAAGGGTTTTGAGTTGTGATTTATGGATTGGGCCCTTTTTTTTAGGCGACTCCTTTTTTGTTTCTTTCTACTCTTTTGGCCTTTTATTTACATTTGTTATTAATAAATCTTTAATTGTGTAAAGGATCCTTGTTGACTTTTCTCTACCCCCAGCTGCAGTGTTTAGGGTTTCTCTCCCTGGTGAGATATTTTTGTTTTTTTAAACTTTGAAGGATTATTTCCTTTTCGTTGGCCTAGTTGGGACTTCAGCCTCCCATTTTCCTGGGTCAGGCTCGCCTTGGGTGAAATCTGTTTTGTGGGCTTTTTAGATCCTTCATCCTTCGACTCTTTTTGTGGAGCCAGAATCGTAACACAGGGAAATGGAGAGAGTAGTCTTGAGAGACAGAAAAGCTGAGAATGAGAGAGAAAGAGCCCACTGCTGTGCAATGCAATCCCCTCAGACTCTGACTTGGACGAGGGGGGTTCCTTTAAGTTCAACTGGGTCAGCACATGAGAATGTGAAATGGGGAGGCAGCGGGACCACCAATGACGGTCTTCAAGGAGTCAGCTTACCAGAAACAAATGGCGGGGGTGTCTGTTTGTCCCTGAAACCTTCATCAATGTTCCCTCTTTCACAAACACCTGGAAAGAACAAAGCAAAACAAAAAAATCAGAACAAGTACCCGTCATTACTGCATATTTTAGATCATTAGAAAATTAGAAAAAAACTGATGAGAACAGCCATGGAGCCCAACAAAGCTCGGCAGTCCTATCACTTTATTCCTCCAAAATAACATCAAGCCGAGTTCTGAGGGTCCCTAAAGTCCTACTGCCCACCACACTACATGGTTGCTTATCCATGAGAAGAAACACTCCCTAACGTCTGTGTGAAATTTACCCTTAACAAGTTTCCAACTGTATCCCCATGATCTTGATGAACTCATTTTAAAGTCACCATCTCGATCCTCTGGACTATTTTTTGACATAAATGAGAGAGAGAGGGGAAGGACCAAGGGGTACATATCTGTGTTCTGGGCCACAAAATATATGGATAATGTTCTCAGGAAACGAAACTTCAACAATGTGATAAAAGAATGAAGAGCAGTAACAAGTCATATCCAGGAATTAAATATCAAGTTACGTTATCTACTAGGCCTGGCTTCTAATTACTGAATGTAGCAAACACCTGCACCCACGGTGGACCTCCAAGAAGCGGAGTTGAGTACCCCCGCTATAGAAAAATGGGTTGTAGCAACATGATATTCAGCAAAAGATCATAAAACAATTGGCATACTTTTTAAACATTAGAACGTTAAAACAAGCTGGGGAAAAAGAGGCCATTCAGCTCAGCAAAGCTTGACAGTCCTGTCCACTTCATTCTTCCAAAATAACATCAAGCCGAGTTCTGAGGGTCCCTAAAGTCCTACTGCCCACCACACTATATGGTTGTTTATTCCAAGTGTCTACGGTTCTCCATGAGAAGAAACACTCCCTAACGTCTGTGTGAAATTTACCCTTAACAAGTTTCCAACTGCATCCCCATGATCTTGATGAACTCATTTTAAAGTCACCGTCTCGATCCTCTGGACTATTTTTTGACCATTCAGCTCTGCAAAGCTTGCCAGTCCTGTCCACTTCACTCTTCCAAAATAACATCAAGCCGAGTTTTGAAGGTCCCTAAAGTTCTGCTGTCTACCTCACTAGTTTGGTTGCTTATTCCACGTGTCTGTGGTTCTCTGTGTGAAGAAAAACGTCCTACTTTCTAACAGAGTCCCCGTGTTCTTGATGACCTCATTTTAAAGTCACCATCTCGATCCACTGGACTAATTCCCTTCATAATTTTAAACACTTCAACCAGGTCTCCTCTTCATCTCCTTTTGCTTAAACTGTAACGGCTCAACTCTTTTAGTCTTTCCTTGTAACTCATTCCAGTGGTCTGGAGGAAGATTTACTATTTTTCATTTAAACTTTAAGTGCATCACAACTTTTGGAGTCCTGTGTGCAGTTCTGGTTGCCCCACTGCAAGAAAGACAGAGCAGCACATGAGGCTGTGCAGAGGAGAACAAGCAAGTGCATCTCAGAGCTTGAGGACGTGGCTTACAGTAACAGACTCAGAGAGTTAAACCTGTTTAGTGTGAGCGGAGGAGACAGCGTGGGGTCCTCATCCAGGTCCAGCGTCCTCAAAGGCATCGATGAAGTTGATCCAGTTGAATTAATTCAGCTTAAGGGTGAATGTCGTCCTCGAGGACACCAATGAAGGGTTAGTGCATTAAGGCCTGAAGACAGGAAGCACTTCTTTACTCAAGGAGTTGTGGGAATTCTGCATCAGACGCTTAGTAAGGTCCTTTCCAAACCGCATCAGCTAAAAAGGTTCACCGCTTCATGTTCCCGAAGCAGTTGATTTTAGGGTTGCAGAGAGTCAACTGCAGCAAACACAAGAAGGTAACCAGGCCTTGATGGAGTGCTGGTCAATCTCACACATGGCCACACTCATCTGGAGTCCTGTGTGCAGTTCTGGTCGCCACACTGCAAGAAAGACAGAGCAGCACTTGAGGCTGTGCAGAGGAGAGAACAAGCAAGTGCATCTCAGAGCTTGAGGACTTAAGACTCAGAGAGTTAAACCTGTTCAGTCGGAGCAGAGGAGACTGCGTGGGGACCTCATCCAGGTCTTCAAGATCATCAAAGGCATCGATAAAGTAGATTCAACAGAATTCTTTCAGCTTAAGGGTGAATGTCTTCCTTCGAGGACACCACTGAAGGGTTAGTGCATTAAGGCCCGAAGACAGGAAGCACTTCTTTACTCAAGGAGTTGTGGGAATTCTGCATCAGATGCTTAGTAAGGTCCTTTGCAAACAGCATGAACTAAACGGGTCCACCTGTTCATGTTCCTGAAGCAGTTGATTTTAGAGTTGCAGAGAGTCAACTGCAGCAAACACAAGAGGGTAACCAGGCCTTGATGGAGTGCTGGTCAATCACACACACGGCCACACTCATCTGGAGTCCTGTGTGCAGTTCTGGTCACCACACTACAAGAAAGACAGAGCAGCACTTGAGGCCGTGGAGAGGAGAACAAGCAAGTGCATCTCAGAGCTTGAGGACTTAAGACTCAGGGAGTTAAACCTGTTGAGTCTGAGCGGAGGAGATGGCGTAGGGACCTCATCCAGGTCTTCAAAATCTTCAAAAGCATTGATTAAGCAGATCCAACAGAATTCTTTCAACTTAACGGTGAATCACAATCTCAAAGACACCAGTTGAAAGTAAGGTTGCATTTAGGACTAAAACCGGGATGCACAAAGAGTTACAAAGATCTGGAACAAAAAAACGAGACATGGAGTTGAATCAGGAACCTTGACAACCTTTAAGAAGGATCTGGATGAGATAAGGAGACAGCTTAGCTATGAGCTAAACAAACAGGCTTGAAGGACTGAATGGTCATCTCTCATCTGTCAAATGCTTTCTTATGCTGTTATGAATTCTCGCTTTTAGTCATAAAGAATTTCCGAATTTTGATTTTTCTGGTGTTATCTCTCCTTCTGGTCGCATTGTTTTTCTGAGCAGTAAAACTTCATCTTCCAGTCCGAGTTTTGGATTTTGTGACGGCTGACCCCTTACACATCAGACTTCTCGCACGTGTTGTTTTAATGGCGACAGTTCATCTTGTCATTGTGTTTTATCGACATTTTGTCTTAAGGCATTTCCTCGTATGGATTCAACCAGAGAACTGGGGTTTATAAAATGTTTAGCATTCGATATTTTGGTTGTGACTCTCACTCTTTTGTCCCGATTTGGTTTTTGTCTTAGTGTTTTGGCTCAGTTGATTAGATCGAATTTTGTTACAATTCAGTTCTGACTACGAACTTGGTGAAGCCCACTTGTTTTTTGCATTTCCAAAAGTTTCTTTTTGTTTTGGAGTTTATTTCTGAGTTTTCCAAGATAATGTAAGCTTTGGATTTTGTTTTTGAAGTCAACACATATCTCCCGGTCAATATCGTGCCAGAGGGAATCTTGTGGCAGTTTGGTAAAGAAAACGGGCCGCTGGGACAGGAAGGGAATCAAATGGCCCGTTTGGTAAAGAAGATGGGTGGTGGGTTTCTGAAGGAGTGAGATTTTGGACCGTTTTATGCTTTTTGTGACCTGCATGACAGCAATCTCGGGGACACAAAAAAGTCATAGACAGAAAAGAAATACGGAATGGAAGATTAAAAATAAATATCAAAATAATTAACAGGCGTTAATGCAAAAGTCAGATTATTGAAGGAAACTGAGCTTAATATGCAAACAGAAATAGTCGGTAAAGCACCTAAGAAATTCCAAACCTTTTATTCAAAAACGCCATTAATACTGTAAAAAGTCTTCTGTTGATTATTTAGAATTTTGCAAAACCAGGAAGTGCATGACACTAAATGTTTGACTGACATAATGGTGACCTCATGACTTCTGTTTATCAATTTGTTCTGATTTGAAAGCAATCCCATTAACAAAACAGTCTGGGGTCTCAAAAAAGACCCATAAAACAGACCGGGACCTTGCATAGGCAACAAAGAATAGGCCTCACTCCAGACAGCCTGACCTCCCAATCTTACAGATAGGCTTCAGCCTACACGGGCCCATTAAAGGTTAAAAACAAAGAGGCTTTTAAAGTTCAGAAATATCCTAAATGTCCAAAGTACTTTGAAAATGCCCTCCGCGAGAGAAACTGTAAAATAAAACAAGCTCTGGATGAAAAGACAAGTCCAAAATGAGAATCTTTATAAATAATGGTATTTCAGTAAGAAAGAGGCACAAAATAGGCAATACGTGAAAGGGTCTGAATACGTTCCGAGTCACCGTGGATTAAAAAGTGGGAATAAATAATAAAAATTCAACCAAGTCTCTAAACACCATCAACATAACAATAGCCATGCTAAACGAATGCTGTCCACTCTAGACTGATAACCTTACTGCTTATAAAAATATGAGAGAAGGAGAGTGAGGTGGGGACGGGGTGGGGGTGTTGTAGTCTTTAATTTTTTTCTTACCTTTTTTAAAAATATGCAAGAAACTAAGACCCCGGAATGCCGGCCATGAGACTTGTTCAAAACAATGTTCTTATCAGGGAGCGCCGTACTCACCCTTCCTGGCCGCAGGAGCTCCTTCTGGCCCCGAACGCTGTACTCAATGTGAACCAGTCGACGCAGGTTTTCCTGAGAGAGAGAGAGAGAGAGAGAGAGAGTCAGCGATGAGTGCTGGCGTGTGATTAGCTGCACTACGTCTGGCTTACACACACATGCATTTCCAAGCACTTCTTTCTTTCTTTCTTTCTTTCTTTCTTTCTTTCTTTCTCTTTCTTTCTTTCTTTCTTTCTTTCTTTCTTTCTTTCTTTCTTTCCTTCCTTCCTTCCTTCCTCAGCCTCTGTGCCAACATGAAACATACCTGCCATAGCCCGTGTGTACAATTGATAAGACCCATTTGTGCCATTCTGACTACAGACCACAAACTGTTATTAGACCCTACAACAGCTGAAACGTATTTTGCATTCTGCACAATTACTTCTAAGTTGTGATCCCATTTAGTGTGCAAGGCGTGTAGATAGCATGTGTGCTTGCATCAGAACAAGAGCGGCACCTGGGGGTGGCAAGTGGGGCGACCACCCCAGGCTCTGCGCCTAAGGGGGCCCTACTTTTGAGGTCTAGCGGATTTGTCAAGTTATATTCTCCAGTATATATATATATATATATACTGTGGTGGGCTGGTGCCCTACCTGGGGTTTGTTTCCTGCCTTTCGCCCTGTGCTGGCTGGGATTGGCTCCAGCAGACCCCCGTGACCCTGTAGTTAGGATATGACAGGTTGGATAATGGATGGATGGATATATATATATATATATATATATATATATATATATATATATACTTGAGATGTTTCTAAGAGGAACCCTTTTAAATCCTTCTTCACGGTCAAATTCCGTACAGGTACATCTTTGAAAACATTGCATAGTCCAGCGTTTCTCAACCTTTAAGTATTTGCGACCCGAGTTTTCATAACAGTTTTAATCGCGCCCCCCTAACGTTTTTTTGAAAGGAGCCCAATAATACCAATTTGTTTTTTTTTAATTAATGATATATCATAGATACATATTTTATTATACCTACTTAACTTTTATCGACATTTATCTAACTCTATATTTATTTTTCTAGCATCAGAATGTAGTTTAAGTTAATTTGTTTTGGTTTCAATAGATGTATTTGCCATATTTTTGATTCTTGTTTTCTTTTTTTTCACATCTTTGCACCCCCCTTTTTGTTACTTCACACCCCCCTAGGGTGGTCTGCCCCACAGATTGAGAACCACTGCCATAGTCCACCTTCTTCACTCGAAAAGGGTCGCCAGTATAATCCCTTCCTAAAATAGGTACAGCCCATTAGTCGCTGGATTGGCTTCTGTTTTGACTTGGGAACAACTGATGGATTGTCACTTAGGACTCTTTTGTGTCCGGAGAGCCTACCATCATTTCTTAGTCGAGACGTGCGGGAAGTGTCTGGTAGTGGAACGCGCAGTAACATTTCATTACTGGTTTAGCCATATTGCTGTCGACGCCATGAGTGGAAGAGATTGTGGCGCACTTTTTCAAATAGATTATATCATTAAATTTTGATAAAGTCAGCATGTTATCTTGCAAAAATGTAGCTGAATACTGAAATGAGAAAATCCGGTGTATGTTAACATTATTTTTATTAAATTCACATGCAGGTTTATACAGTCCACACATACCGGTAACAGCGTTTGACGTAACCGGCCCTGCGTGGGGTTGGTCAGCCCTCGGCCCCGCACTACCCTAAGGCCGCTTCTGTGTCAGAAGACCCAGTGGGGACCAGTGTTGCATTCTGATGTGCACATTTTGTTATGTGCTGGAGCATCCCAAACACGTAAATCCCAAATAGTTCCAAAAATGCCCACTAGACGAGGAATCACCATCTAAAACCCTGGCTTGTAACACAGAGGGCCACATTCAGTCTTTTTCAATAAAAGATTTATCCATTCAAAAATGCTCTGTAATAACAGGAAGCTCCGTGGAGCACAAAAGGCAAAAAAGAAATTGTTTGAAAAGGCAAAGGCAATCCAAGGTGAATAAAATCCCAATTTAAAATCCAAGACAGAAGTAAAAAAACAGAGCACAGGCTCAAAAAATTCAAAGGGAATCCTTTAAATTAATGTTAATATTAAAATTACATAAAATTTATTTTTTTTGAACTTGTTAAAATGTATCATTAACACAGATAATGGAAGATTCTCCACCACCCTCTATAAGTTAAAGGTAAAGGAATGTTCTTGATGTTAGCTCTGTGTGAAAACTGTGTAGCTCTCAGACTGAAGGAGGATTTTGTTGATTGGAGGATTTAACACCAGAATCTCTGAAGCCTACAAATGGAATGGTGAGGATGAGGGGAGTAGAGTTGGCGAAGGTGGATGAGTTAAATACTTGGGATTAATAGTACAGAGTAATGGGGAGTGTGGAAGAGAGGTGAAAAAGAGAGTGCAAGCAGGGTGGAGAAGAGTGACAGGAGTGATTTGTGACTGATGGGTATCAGCAAGAGTGAGAGTGAAGGTCTACAGGACGGTAGTGAGACCAGCTCTATTATATGGTCTGGAGACAGTGGCACAGGAGACAGAGCTGAAGGTGGCAGAGTTAAAGATGTTAAGATTTGCATTGGGTGTGATGAGGATAGACAGGATTAGAAATGAGGACATTAGAGGGTCAGCTCAGGTGGGACTGTTTGGAGACAAAGTCAGAGAGGCGAGATGGCGGTGGTTTGGACCTGTGCAGAGGAGAGATGAGGGGTATAATGAGAAAAGGGTGCTAAGGATAGAGCTGCCAGGCAAGAGGAGAAGAGGAAGGCCTAAGAGAAGGTGGTGAGAGAGGACATGCAGGTGATGAGTATAACAGAACAAGATGGAGAGGACAGGAAGAGATGGAAAAAGATGATCCGCTGTGACCCCTAATGGGAGCAGCCAAAAGACGATAAAGAAGAAGAAGATAACCAAAGAAAAAAAATCATTAAACATGAGGAGTGAGCAGGCTGCTAGTGCTGATTGACACATTTGCAAAACAAAAGACACTGATGAGCAGCTGCAAAGGAATTTAAGGTGGCCCAGAATTACAACTTTTTTCGTAGGCTTCAGGGATTCTAGTGCTAATCCTCCTCCTCCTTGCCCTGTGTGTCATAGTCTGTCGGTCATTTTCTCCTCTCCCAAATCCTCTGGTCTTGAAAGTGAAACGGAGACACTGTTCCACTCAAACAACGCAGGAGCCGCTCCCACCCTGCCTCAGACCCCGGCTTGCGAAAACCCTCTTTTTTTTTAAATGCAGGCTACAAACCCGGGTACGGGGACCTAACCGTAAAACTCTCTCTCCAGATGGCGACGATCCATTTAGATCGGGTTTCTGCATCGGAGGGAAATGTATAAACACTAAGTAGCTTGTTTAGTTACCGGAAGCTCGACATAAACGTACACAGCTGTAGAGCTATCTGTACACGGAAACTTAAACTTCTTTTTCTCAGACATTCTTGCCACTAAACCAAAAATCACAACTGCATTATGGGTAACGGAAGTGACAAAGCGGGCCGAGATTTCACCAGTAGTACATCGGCACTACCCCTGTGCATTATAGCCTATCGTAACAGCCACATTATTCTGGTGGGCACGGTTTTTTGTTTCCTTTAACCCCATCAAGAGTTGTTTTTGTGCAGATTGTTAAATAAACGGTGATGGCCGGGGTTGGGTTCCCAAAATGAATTGTTGTTTCAGCCTGTCATTCCCTTGGATGACCACAATATATGCAGGCCAGGTTTTTATATAACGCAAAATAGCCTAAATTTTACAATACAAAATACAAGGTACTAAGCAAACAACACGAAGGAGCGCCACACCATCACTGTTCACATGCAGTAGGTTGCCCTTCTAACACACTTTAAAGGCCAATTCTAACAGAGCACATAAAACACACACGTGTAACAGGAGACTCACCCCGTGTTTCATGCAGTCATTGGCCCGGTCCGCCACTTCAGAGACAATCGCCAAGGCAGCTGAAGGAGGAAGAAGAGAGAGATGTGAGTCCGCGGGGCTTTGGCACGTACCATCGTGTTAACCAAAGACACCTTCTGATGCCTTCTGGTGGCAGGAGAGCAGCCAAACTTAAGAGACCTTGCTGTTCAGACACCTGAGTACTTGAGGAGCTCTGACGTTTATAAGGACGGCTTGCCTGACATTCACACTGATAAAGAACATGGCCTGCTGGGATGTTCCGGTGCGAAACCTGATTCTGTTAAAATGTTTTCAGAGCTCACGTTTCCTGGTCAAGACAATAAAAATGTGCCTTGTGGTGGACTTGAGCACCATCCAGGTTTGTTCCTTATGCTACTGTGATAGACATTGGCTGGCTGTGAAGGATGGATGGATGGATGGATGGGTATTTTAACCCGACTCACCCACGTGCAGTGGATTCAGAGAGTATTCACACCTTTCACTTTCTGCACAATTTCTCATGTCGTAGATTTAATTTTTGAACAATAACCCATCATGACAATGTGAAAACGTTTTCAGAAAGTTCAGCAAATCCACCCCGCTATATCCTAACGACAGGGTCATGGGGGTATGCTGCAGCCAATCCCAGCCAACACAGGGTGCCAAGCAGGAAACAAACCTCAGGCAGTGTGCCAGCCCACCGCAGGGCACACACACACCAAGCACACACTAGGGACAATTTAGGATAGCCAATACACCTAACTTGCATGTCTTTGGACTGTGGGAGGAAACCCATGCAGACACGGGGAGAACATGCAAACTCCACGCAGGGAGGACCCGGGAAGCGAACCCGGGTCTCCTAACTGCGAGGCAGCAGCGCTACCCACTGCACCACCGTGCCGCCCATTCTGCAAATCGACTAAAAATAAAGCAACTGCAATCTTTAATTCCTAGAACTGTTCAGACCCTTCATTTGGTACTTTGTAGAAGCCCCTTTAGAAGATATTCCAGGTTCAGGTCTTCTTGGTAAGTCTCTACAGGCTTTGCACATCTGGATTTGGGGCAGTTTATTCCTTTCTTCCTGGCAGATCCTCTCAGGCTCCATTAGGCCGGACGGGAAGCATCTCTAAGCTGCCATCTTCAGGTCTCTCCACACACGTTCTATGGCGTTTAAGGCTGGACCACTGAAGGACACTCAGAGACTTGTCATGAAGCCTCTCCGGCGTTGTCTTGGCTGGATGCTTCAGGTCATTGTCAAGCTGAAATATCAACCCTTGTCTCAGTCTGATGTGATACACACTTTGCAGGTTGTCTCTGTTTATGGCTTCATTCATCCTTCCCTCAACTCTGACCAGACTCCCAGTTCCTGCACCCCCATAACTTGATGCTGCCACCACCATGCTTCTCCTTAGGGATGGTATTAGACAAGTGATGAGCAGAGCCCAGTCTTCACCAGACACAGTGCTTGGGGTTTTGCCCAAAGAGTTCAATTGTTGTTTCAGCAGACCAGATAATCTTTCTCCTGATGCTCTCAGAGTCCTTTCACTAAAGAGTGGCTTCTGTCCAGTCACTCTACCATACACTCCCAATTGATAGAGTGCTGCTCAGGTTGGTTGTCTTTCTGACAGGTTCTCCCATTTCAGCAGAGAACTTTGGAAGCTCTGTTAGAGTCATGATTGGGTTCTTTGTCACCTCCCTGACCAAGGGCCTTCATAATTTGACCAGTTGGCCAACTCTAGGAAGAGTCCTGGTGGTTCCAAACTTCTTCCCTTTCACAATTACTGAGGTCGCTGTGCTCCTGGAAACACTCAAAGCTTCCCAAAAGCTTTGATCCCCTTGACCTGGTCTGTGTCTCACCATAATTTTGGTCACTGAGGTCTGCAGAGAGTTCCTTTAACTTCATGGTTTGGTTTTTCTCCTGACTTGCGGTGTGAATTGTATGGCCTTCTATACACAGGACACTAAACGATGTCCAGTCAGTTCTGTTTGCCACAGGTGGACTCTGGTCACGTTCAAGAAACATCTCAAGGTGAATTAAAGCAAACAGGAAGCACGTGAGCACAATTGTGAGTGCCACACCAAAGGGTCTGAATATTTCTAGGAACGAGAGAGTTCAGTTTTAATCAATTTGCAAGCTTTTCTTAAAACGTGTCTTCACTTTGTCGTTATGGATTTTTGAGTGCAGATTGATGGACAACGATGACCAATGGATCCATTTAAAATGAAAGAGAAGGGGTCTGAAGACCTGTGTCTGGTCAATCACTGTAGTACTGGCCTAACATCAGTAAAGTAAGAGTCTGTACACCTTCGACCATCGCCACATTTAATGCTAGATTAAGAATTGAAAATTCCACCAACTTCCATGTGTTTGTGCACATTTTAAAAATGCAGATGCATACAAAAACGTGTGAAGTCGTCCTTTATGTCCACCTTGACAAATATCTTCACATCACACTGAAAAGGGCGCATCGCACAGACGGTGGCTTTGTTTGGCCTCATCCACAGAGCTCTTTGGTTTAAGGGCTTGCTGGGCTTCACCGAGTGCCAGCTCAGCTATGAAATGGGCAGCCTTGTTCTAAAGCACAAAGCAGTGCATGCAGTAACTCCTGAGATAAAATACGCCATTGCCTGAGCCTCGTATTGAATTTAAAAATAGGACATTGTAAAGTCTCAAAAATATAATCACATCATTCTCTGTCTGCATGTCTTAGATAGAGTTTGACATTTTTTTAAAGTTCAATCCATTTGCCTTAAGTCATAAATGTTGCTAAATATACACAGCGTACATATAGAAACGTGACTCAGGCTTCTTTATAGCAAACAGCAATAAGCCTCCTTTCTAACGCCGCGCTGTGACTGCCAGCTTATCTTTAGCCAAGTCAGACGTTCTTGTCTCTTTTCTCATTCTTGTGTGTATCTGAGGAGGGTTGTTGTTGTTGTGTTTGCTTCTTATAATATTTCTTGAGCTTCAGTACAAAAATGAAATGTCCCCAATGGGACAAATAAAGTACAATCTACTGCGTAAAGAAACACAGTGGGCTATGTGTGAACCTGTAAACTCTCCATTTTTCATGTCTTAGGGAACAATCTTAAAATGTCTGATTTTAATATTTAAGGGAAAAATCACCCAAAAAATGAAGGCATATAAAATAATACTAGATATTTCTTAATTATTTAATTCATCCATCCATACATTCTTTATTGTGCTAAATCCATGTCCAATATATATCTTACGAATGGAGCTTGTTGTGTGCAAAATGGGAACAAACCCTGGATGGGACACCAGCCTGTCATATGGCTTTTTAAATACAATGCCTTGATAGGATATGAAAGGTGCTATATAATAGATAGATAGATAGATAGATAGATAGATAGATAGATAGATAGATA
>JANRMT010062840.1:51375694-51401180 GCA_026402145.1 Polypterus bichir lapradei | reverse complement strand
AACTACGCCAAGTGCTTTGTTATACAGTCACACCACAATTCATCCTAAGTTGCTATCTATCTATCTATCTATCACACCACCTGTCTATAGCACAAATCCTGCCAACTACGCCAAGTGCTTTATTATACAGTCACACCACAATCCATCCTAGGTTTCTATCTATCTATCTATCTATCACACCACCTTTCTATAGCACAAATCCTGCCAACTACGCCAAGTGCTTTGTTATACAGTCACACCACAATCCATCCTAGGTTGCTATCTATCTATCTATCTATCTATCTATCTATCTATCACACCACCTTTCTATAGCACAAATCCTGCCAACTACGCCAAGTGCTTTGTTATACAGTCATACCACAATCCATCCTAGGTTTCTATCTATCTATCTATCTATCTATCTATGCATTTCATAGCTATGTCTCTAGTGAGCTCCATCCCATCCCATCCACTAGCAGCATTCAAAAAGTCCAGCAAAGGGACCAGGCTAATAGGCAGTGTGGGCAAAGCTTTCCACACTGAGATGTGCGGCACATTAATTACTTTTGCTGTAGCTAAACATCACAAATTTTGAAAGGAGGGCTAAACTGATCTGTAAACATTCAAGTTGTTTGATTTAAAAAAAGTGGAGAGATGCAGCCCACCCTACACCACGGAGCACTAAGCCCGTCATTGTTTTTAAGACCTTGGCGCCCCTCCCCCACCCCCAGATTTTAAGGCATGAAGAATGTTGGGCTGGTCCCACTTCCATATCCTCATTCCCCCCTTGAGCTCTCTCAGGCAGTCTGGAGCTCAGGGCGTGACGCCCTTAGCGCTCTCCAGGGACTTCAGTCCAAGGCCTGCCCTTTAATGTCTTTTCTGATCCGCCATTCAAATACTGTTGTTTTCAGCGTTTTCCAGGTCACTTTCATTCTTTACAAACTCTTGCCTTTATAGAAGGTGAAAGTGAGACCTCTTAGAAAGCCACCATTTACTTTTTTAACTCCTAATGGTCTTTTCACATGTCTGACTCCGAGGCAGTGTGGCCCCCTAGTGGCTTAAGCTAGGATTGCAGGATTAGTCCTCACTGCTGACTCACATCGGTGGCTCTGTGCAACTCAGTTTACCAGCCAGGACAACAGTTGTAAAATATGAGACACAAAGCACCTATAGCATTCACTATTGAAAGGTACTATATAATTAATTTTAAAAACTGATGGAGTATTAAATGGTGAAGTGATTTTTCTCACTGACTCTTTGTCAAAATATCTAAGGAGAAGCTAGCTGAACAAAATTATTGTCCATGCCATCCACCCATTTTTACAAGCCACATTTTCCATTCCAAGGTCATCGGGAAAACAACCCTATCCTGGCAGGGTCAAGCTGAAGACAGGGGTCTAGCCCCTGAAGGGTTGCCAGTTTATCAAAAGGAGCACCCAGCCACACACCTACACTCACTCCTTAGGCAGAAGCAGGGGTACCAAAATAAAAACCAGACAGACATGGAGAGAACATGCAAGATCCACACAGACAGTGACTGGGCTAGAAAATGAATATACGCCCCTGTAGAAGTACGTCAAAAAAATACGAAGCATTGCATCGGTCCGCCATCAATCAGTTATACAGGGATTTTCATATCTAACTATTATAAAGCACCTTTTCTATCTATTATATAAAATATTTCTTATCAATCCATCATTCTGTCTATCCATATTTCTTGTGTTGCATTTTTTATATCTGTATATCTACAGAGGCGGCATGGTGGCGCAGTGGGTAGCGCTGCTGCCTTGCAGTAAGAAGACCCAGGTTCTCCCCATGTCTGCGTGAGTTTCCTCCCACAGTCCAAAGACATGCAGGTTAGGTGCATTGGCGATCCTAAATTGCCCCTAGTGTGTGCTGTGTGTGTGTGTGTGCCCTGCAGTGTGCTGGCTCCCTGCCCGGGGTTTGTTTCCTACCTTGCGCCCTGTGTTGGCTGGGATTAGCTCCAGCAGACCCCCGTGACCCTGTAGTTAGGATATAGTGGGATGGATGTCTATCTACGGTGATGAAAACGAGCCATAATGAGGAACTCTGCAAACCCTGCTGAATTTGATTTACCTCAAGTTCATTGAAAACATAAAAATGTTTGAGAATTTCAATAAACTTGGCAAAGGGGTAAAAGAAACTGGACTTTTTTAAAATGATTATAATGGTCTTGTGCGTGTCTCAGAGGGCCAGATCAAGGTTCTAGCCCCAGTAATTCATAAGTAATTGCGTGACAGATGGACACACTAGCTGTGCTACTCATCTAAGGTGGGTGGAAATCTAACTATTCAATGCAGACCTCAGCATTAATGTTGGTAGTGCACCAACTGTCTATTCACTTGCCTATTATTTATTTACAGTGGTGTGAAAAACTATTTGCCCCCTTCCTGATTTCTGATTCTTTTGCATGTTTGTCACACAAAATGTTTCTGATCATCAAACACATGTAACCATTAGTCAAATATAACACAAGTAAACACAAAATGCAGTTTTTAAATGATGGTTTTTATTATTTAGGGAGAAAAAAAATCCAAACCTACATGGCCCTGTGTGAAAAAGTAATTGCCCCCTTGTTAAAAAATAACCTAACTGTGGTGTATCACACCTGAGTTCAATTTCCGTAGCCACCCCCAGGCCTGATTACTGCCACACCTGTTTCAATCAAGAAATCACTTAAATAGGAGCTGCCTGACACAGAGAAGTAGACCAAAAGCACCTCAAAAGCTAGACATCATGCCAAGATCCAAAGAAATTCAGGAACAAATGAGAACAGAAGTAATTGAGATCTATCAGTCTGGTAAAGGTTATAAAGCCATTTCTAAAGCTTTGGGACTCCAGCGAACCACAGTGACAGCCATTATCCACAAATGGCAAAAACATGGAACAGTGGTGAACCTTCCCAGTAGTGGCCGGCCGACCAAAATTACCCCAAGAGCGCAGAGACGACTCATCCGAGAGGTCACAAAAGACCCCAGGACAACGTCTAAAGAACTGCAGGCCTTACTTGCCTCAATTAAGGTCAGTGTTCACGACTCCACCATAAGAAAGAGACTGGGCAAAAACGGCCTGCATGGCAGATTTCCAAGACGCAAACCACTGTTAAGCAAAAAGAACATTAGGGCTCGTCTCAATTTTGCTAAGAAACATCTCAATGATTGCCAAGACTTTTGGAAAAATACCTTGTGGACTGATGAGACAAAAGTTGAACTTTTTGGAAGGCAAATGTCCCGTTACATCTGGCGTAAAAGGAACACAGCATTTCAGAAAAAGAACATCATACCAACAGTAAAATATGGTGGTGGTAGTGTGATGGTCTGGGGTTGTTTTGCTGCTTCAGGACCTGGAAGGCTTGCTGTGATAGATGGAACCATGAATTCTACTGTCTACCAAAAAATCCTGAAGGAGAATGTCCGGCCATCTGTTCGTCAACTCAAGCTGAAGCGATCTTGGGTGCTGCAACAGGACAATGACCCAAAACACACCAGCAAATCCACCTCTGAATGGCTGAAGAAAAACAAAATGAAGACTTTGGAGTGGCCTAGTCAAAGTCCTGACCTGAATCCAATTGAGATGCTATGGCATGACCTTCATGCTAGAAAACCCTCAAATAAAGCTGAATTACAACAATTCTGCAAAGATGAGTGGGCCAAAATTCCTCCAGAGCGCTGTAAAAGACTCATTGCAAGTTATCGCAAACGCTTGATTGCAGTTATTGCTGCTAAGGGTGGCCCAACCAGTTATTAGGTTGAGGGGGCAATTACTTTTTCACACAGGGCCATGTAGGTTTGGATTTTTTTCTCCCTAAATAATAAAAACCATCATTTAAAAACTGCATTTTGTGTTTACTTGTGTTATATTTGACTAATGGTTACATGTGTTTGATGATCAGAAACATTTTGTGTGACAAACATGCAAAAGAATAAGAAATCAGGAAGGGGGCAAATAGTTTTTCACACCACTGTATCTATTATATTATGGTGTAGTTCTTTACCTGTTTTGGACTTGTCCTGTGTTTATATATAAGTTGCACCATCGCCCTATTGAACGATATTTCATGCCACTGTATGCTGCAATACGGTTTAAGGCAATAAACCCACTTGACTTGACGTGGTAGCATAAGGTGGTCTCATTCAGGCCTTTGTGATTGCACCATAAACATTTGGTCTGCTAAAAAAACGGGTCCCTGACACCTTGTGAAAGTTTCGAGCTTCAGAAAGGATGACACCCGACGCCTAGGACGTAACACGCTGCTTTGCGGAAATAAATACTGCCGCCTGTCTCTCCGTTTAAGTGCCGCTTTGGAAATAGCAGAAATCACAGCTCCGTGTGCCCACAATTTAACTTTATGTTTCAAATTAAATGCCAATTATTCTGCTGTGGGAAAGCACACCGGGGGAAACAGACAAATGAAGGATGCCTAGCTGAGGCGGTACACCGTGTGTTTGTGGGAGGTGAGAGACAGGGGAGCACATTGGCCGAGCACGGCTGTTAAACGAGAAATTCTACATCTGAGGAAGGCAAGTCTTCATTGGGCTAACTGTCCAGGGCACAAGAGGGTGCGGGAAGACCACATATGTCAGATGAACGAAGCTAACTTTCCTTCTCGCAAAGAGAGTCGAACTAAAACGAAGCGGCGAGATTTTCTCGCAGATTACAGACCTCTACCCCTGAATTTCGACAAAACTCAACAGCCGCCCTGAAAGAGTTAATAAATTTGTCAAAAAATTTTCTAAATTTCTGTTCTCTCTTCCTTTCTCATTCCTGGGTGCTGCCTGTTGCTAATGAGTGAAGGAAATAAACTAAAGTGATTTTAGCAGAAGGCTGCGACAGAACAAAATGTAGAAAACGTGACTTGTGATCGGTACAATTTAACGTCAATCTTATTTTCAAACACGTGTTACGTAGACACGCGCGGCAGATTCGCCATCATTTGTCTGCTGTCCATATAATTATTAAGAGTTACATTTTCACCATATGAACTCATTTAGCCCCGGTGGTTTTCTTTCTGCCCTGCAATGGGCTGGCGCCGTGCCCGGGGTTTGTTTCCTGCCTTGCACCCTGTGTTGGCTGGGATTGGCTCCGGCAGACCCCCGTGACCCTGTAGTTAGGATTTAGCGGGCTGGATAATGGATGGATGAATGGAATAAACTAAAGTGATTTTAGCAGATGGCTGCGACAGAACAAAATGTAGAAAACGTGACTTGTGATCGGTACAATTTAACGTCAATCTTATTTTCAAACACGTGTTACGTAGACACGCGCGGCAGATTCGCCATCATTTGTCTGCTGTCCATATAATTATTAAGAGTTACGTTTTCACCATATGAGCTCATTTAGCCCCGGTGGTTTTCTTTCTGCCCTGCCCGCGGTTTGTTTCCTGCCTTGCGCAATGTGTTGGCTGGGATTGGCTCTGGCAGACCCCCCATGACCTTGTAGTTAGGATATAGCGGGTTGGATAATGGATGGATGGATGAATGATTTTCTTTCTTCATGTCATCTTATCCCAAGCTTGTTAATACCATCATTTGTACCATCCCAGATGATGCATTACCCGGATGGGAGGCAAGTGCAAGGATGCAAACGGATTGGCTGGCAGAACAAATAAATAACTTTGTACCCGGGCTGTGTAAGTTAATGGAGGGACCAGCAGAAGCCGAGAGTCAGGAGTGATTCTACTCCGCATACGCCAGGTGGCAGTGGTCCACATATGGGAACCCAATTGGGACACCCGCAGGGGTGCGTGGGAGATGGAGTCTGGAAGTGTAGCCCCCTCGAGGTCCCTGGGGATCAAGAGAAGGTGCTGTCAGGGGAGGACCTCCCACCTTTCCTTATGGCCCGGAAGTGCTACCTGGAAGCCATGGGTGTGGCACCCTAGGCCCGGCGTAATAAGGAGCCTGATGCCTTATGTAATGGAGTCAGAGTCGGGAGGCAGCGGGCAACACTCAGCAGAGGTGGAGTAGGAGGAAGGATCTATCAATTTCTTGTGATGCTGTGGCTTTTCTTTAAAGGTATCTGAGTGAATAAATATTCTTTATTTTATTCATTTAAAGTGTGGTGTACTGCTGTGTCTGTGGTTTGGGTCTCTCTGGCGCCCCCTTGTGGTTATAGTCTCTAGCATGCAGGACGTTTTAATATTTTGTGTGATATTTGCTCACCTGGCACTCTTCTCCATTGTGTTAGTATGTATATGAGAAAGTGCTTCTCTCCAGTAGGAGAAGTGAAGGGATCAAATATTATAAGAATGTGTGAAACGCCCTGCTCTCCTGCAGTGAACTTCTTACAATTTTACAAGATCTCGAGAAACAGCTTCACTAATTAGCTTCACTGGAGCCGGGTTACTGCTGTGAGCCCGAGATAAAACTGCAGGAGCGAAACATTTTTATACCCCCCCTGCTTAATCGCGCTTGATAAAACAGATGGTGCACTTCCATTCTCACTCCAGCTCACTTAACTCAAAGGGCCTTTTTATTCTGCTCACCACCCAAGCAGACCTCTAATTGCTGGCGCATTCTTACTTTTCTGTAGGTCAAACCAGAAAGCAAAGAAGACACATTAAAGAAGAGGACTGCTATGTGCTCCGCGGAGGTCACATGCTCCGCAGATGGAGCTGGTGGGGCGGCTCAAGGTGCACCGAGCACGAGGTCTTGACCGCACTTAGAATCTTCTTCCCAGAAAGGGACACATTTTTATCTGAATTTTTGCGATCTGTTTTCAGCTTTTCTAAAGATAATCCTGTGGACCTTTATCTCACCCTGTTATGAACTTGAGAGTTCCAAAGCTCAAAAGTCCCAAAAATTGCTCAGATTTTTTTCTCCAACTTCTTCTTCTTCTTTTGGCTGCTCCTGTTAGGGTCACCACAGAGGATCATCTTCTTCCATATCCTCCTGCCCCCTCCATCTTGTTCTGTCACACCCATCACCTGCATGCCCTCTCTCACCACATCCATAAACCTCCTCTTAGGCCAGCGTTTCTCAACCTTTAAGTATTTGCGACCCGAGTTTTCATAACAGTTTTAATCACGCCCCCTAACGTTTTTTTGAAAGGAGCCCACTAATACCAATTTGTTCTTTTTAAATTAATGATATATCATAGATACATATTTTATTATACCTACTTAACTTTTATCGACATTTATCTAACTCTATATTTATTGTTCTAGTATCAGAATGTAGTTTAAGTTAATTTGTTTTGGTTTCAATAGAAGTATTTGTCATATTTTTGATTGTTTTCTTTTTTTTCACATCTTCGCACCCCCCCCCTTTTGTTACGCTGCGCCCCCCTAGGGCGCCCCACCCCACAGATTGAGAACCACTATCTTAGGCCTTCCTCTTCTCCTCTTGCCTGGCAGCTCTATCCTTAGCACCCTTCTCTCATCATACCCCTCATCTCTCCTCTGCACTCGTCCAAACCAACACAATCTCGCCTCTCTGACTTTGTCTCCCAACCTGAGCTGACCCTCTAATGTCCTCATTTCTAATCCTGTCCATCCTCGTCACACCCAATGCAAATCTTAACATCTTTAACTCTGCCACCTCCAGCTCTGTCTCCTGCTTTCTGGTCAGTGCCACCGTCTCCAACCCATATAACATAGCTGTAATTTTTGCCCCTACTAATCACACAACAAGAACAATGACAAATCTTTATAGGAAAAAAAAATGATTTTCACAACAGAGTGTGGCAAAAATAAGCAATCCCAACAGCGACCGAAGTCCACAATCCAAAATCCAAGAGGTGTAGTCAAAAACATAAAACACAGGTTCAAAAAATCCAGAAAACCACAAAACCACCATAACAATAAACACTAGAGGAGCTCACCACCACCACCACAGGCGCATTCACAATGAACCGCAAGGGACTGAGGGTCGTCCCAGCCTTTATAGGCCTGAGGAAAGTCTCTTGTTTCTCCAACGATGAAGTGACTATTGCTTATAAATATGGTGGCCATTTCATCTCAGAGACATACCTCAGTGGTTAAAACCAAACCTTCCTTGTATGCTTTGTGGCTTACCGTATATACTCGCATTTAAGTCGGGTCTTGAAACCCGAAAAATTGATCATAAAATCAGACCCCAACTTATACGCCCGTTCAAAAATACACTTAATTTTATTTAATTTTTTCTTTTTTTTTTACATCTTATTGCCTCCTCCAACCTCGCACCAGTTTCTCAGACATATCGAATTTTGTCGCAGCAGTGCAGTTACCGATTTCTTTCACCACTTTTAAGTGACTTTTAATTTAAAACCAGCTTCATATCTTCTTCTGATTGAACACTTCATCGTAGATAAGGGATGTTCTTACGATAAAGGTGTATGAAGGTGTGAGATACAAAAAACAGAACACAGTGCAAACATCTCTTCGGAATAGTTCAGGTATTACCGTGTGGTTACGTAGGCACAATACATAGAAAAATAAAAGGCCGTGTGCTGCGTGGTTACTCTCTCAGGTGGGCAGGCGTTAGCATATCGTAATCTCTTGGACCAATAGCGGGAGATTTCCACATTCGACTTATACGACTGACATTATAAAATACCAAAAATTTTACGGTAAACTCAACAGAACCGAACTTAAACATGAGTATATACGGTAGTTTTGAAATAAAACAAGTAGAGAAGTTTCGGTTTATAACTTTGACTTTTGGTTCAAGACAACACTTTTGAAATTTGAAATTGGCCCTCGGTTCATTTTTGTCTTCTTATTTGTGACCCCTTATTGTTCGGGAGGTTGCCTGTTCGAATCCCATAAATGCCAAAGGGACTCTGCTCTGTTGGGCCCTTGAGCAAGGCCCTTAACCTGCAATTGCTGAGCGCTTTGAGTAGTGAGAAAAGCGCTATAGAAATGCAAAGAATTATTATTATCAAGTCACGCGTACTACAGTACACCTGACTCTAATACAGGGTGCCCACAAAAACACTCCTTGATTTTAAATGGTTACAAAATCAAAACTTATTGGAATATGTTTATAAATAAGATGACAGTAAATACATTAACTCAAAACATTTCTTCTTTTCCCTGCAGATTCTTCTGTGCACTCCTTATTCTGCTAGCGGACCGTGAAATTCAAGATGGCGCTCACCCGACAGCAACACAGCTGGTGTGTGTTGGAATTTCATACAACAAAAAGTGTTGTGACTGTGCAGCGTGCTTTCAGATGCAAATTTCATGGAAATACGCCAACTAACAAGTCCATTTTGTTCGTGAAAGACAGAGTGTGCGTAACCTCCACTACCCACAACTATGGATGATCTGCAGGAACGCATCACTGAAGCTATAAACGCAATCACACCGGATATGCTTCGGAGAGTCTGGTCCGAGCTCGATTATCGCATCGATGTTTGCCGAGTAATAGGTGGGGCTCACATCGAGTGTATGTAGTCAACAGATACCATATGAAACTTTACGAGTTGATGAAACTGTAGCCTCAAAGGTGAAAGAATATTCCAATAAATTTTGATTTTGTAATCATTTAAAATCAAGGAGTGTTTTTGTGGGCACCCTGTATAATGATGAGACCTTTATTAGCATGTGGGGTGGCCGGTCTACTTTCCATCAAAAAAATGACAATATTCCTTCCTCCCTCCACGCAAGCCCTAGCCAGTCGCTTCACTCCAGACTCCTCACTGCAGGCTTTTTAAGCCTCCTTCCAGTCCTGACCCTCTTCCAGGAAAAGGAATACCCTGAAGACATCCTGAGGCCGGGCTTTTAGAAGCAGAAGCTGCAGACCAAAACAACCTTTCTACGTTACCAGGGCCAGTCAGAGTCTGTCTCAGCAACAAGAAAGATCAACAGAGATGAAATGAGGGGGAAAAAAAATCACGTGGAGGGGTCGATACCAAAACGACAAACCGATCTCACGCCAAGCCGGAACCGTAGCACGAGAATCAGGAACTGTTGAATGAGAAAAGTCAAAGTATTTTTATTCAAACATGAGACAACGAGAATGAGGCGGAACTGAAAAATCACTGACACGCATAAATCTGGAGCTCCTGATGACTGGACAGACGCTGCTGCCATCTGGTCCTACGCTGGCCTCCAAGGCTTGGGGGTACATTTGAAGTATTTAAAGTGCCGTTTTTTTTTTTACTCACAATATTGGAAATGGTGTGCCTGTCGTTAAAGTGGCATCTGCACACACATGGGCTGTGTTCCCGAAATAGAAATAAATAACCACCATCAAAGAGGAACTCCGCAGAGTTGCAGGTAGACCAATTGAATTTAAAGAACTGTGCAGACAGAGGGTCATCTCCCAGGGGTGGAACTGGACCACGTGTCTGCCTGGGGGGTTGCCAACCAAGATCCCGAGCTGTTTCGTCGTGTGGTGGGTGCGGCAATGCGCTGTACCAGTGCATAACCCCCAAACTGACCTGACTGGAATTTTGAGCAATTATAATAGGAATAGACTCACTGGTCTATAGAACCCCCTATCTGTCAAATAAAGAATTACACTTAAAAGCATCATGCACTTCCATGATGGAACTCTGGGAGTTTTTGGCGACGGCTGATGCTCCTCCCACAAAATAGAGGCACCCGATAGCAATCCAAACCTGAATCATTGGAAGATGATAAATTTTGCAGGATTAGGTTTAATGGGAGATTAGAAAGGGAAAGCAAATATCAAATCAGATGCCCTGGGAATAAAAAGCCACACAGATCTCCAAAAGCACCAAGGAAAGGCACAAAAAAATGAATAAAATGCATGAGACATGCCAAGCAAAATGGCTTCCATGAAACACCAACAGCCAAATCAAAGCACGGTGGCCTGGCTATCGAAGCTCAGGACAGGACACCCTTTTTACGAAATGCGCTATATCAGGTCTTTACAGCAAGTCTTTGCCTGGTAAGCTTTACCTCAAACTGCTGGATCATCTTTGAGAGCGTTGAAGATTTCTGACAGCACTCATCCAACAGGGCCATGTTCCTATCAAACTCGGCGATGTACCGAGTAAAGATGGAGAACTGAGCTCTCCTGGAAAGGAGGATACCCGCAATCCCCTGCTGTTCTTCCCTAAAAAAACAAAAAGAAGAAGAAGAAGAAATCTGTCAAGGATGTGGCATGAAGAATACGGACGTCTAGCTCCAAAGTTGTCCCTTGGTGACATCTGACATGCCAGCCTAGCTGCGTTGTATCATAGTTGTTCTGTTTAATCAAAGGTTCCCCCCTTGGTTTATCTTTAAATTTCCTTTGTGTCTTTTTTATTCTTTTTTGATTCTATTATTCATTGGTATTTATCTATTGTGAGGGACAGCCGGATATTCGAACCAGGCCGGGACACCCAAAGGATGGAAGGATGGGGGAAGGCAGCCACTTTTAGACACTGCCTCCCCCAAAATGCTAGATGGAGTGTAGTGGTACCCAGGATTTCTGCAGGGCATCCTGAGACTTGGAATTATAATTTTCAGCCCTGTTGGGTACCGTGGGTGCTGCCAGGAGGAGCTGTAAAAGGACCGGACGAGCCATGCCTCATTCATAGCCCAGAAACACTCACAAGTCACAGGAACAGAAGCTCCAAAGTACTTCTGGGCTGAAGAAAAAAAACAGTTCTTCATTAGACCCGGACGTGCTAACAAGTCACGTGGTCGGAAGGATGGAAGCACTTCCGGGTCAAGGACTATTTAAAGGACTGCTGGGAAACCAGCAAAGGAGCCAGAGTTGGGTGGTGGTGGACAAAGATTGCTGGGAGGTGTGGAGGAGAGTTGGAGAGAGAGAATTGTGTTGATCATTATGTTTATTTGTATGATTATTGTGGCTGGGTTGCTTAAGGCACTGTTATTAAGAAGGAAAAGAATGAAAATACTTCGTGGGACTTTTGGTGTCCAGAGTGTCTGTCTCTTGGGGTTCACGGGACAACAGCGACCCAGGAGCGTTGACACTATCTAATTAGGTTTTTGTCTGTTAATTTAGTTTCTATGTGTGTATTTTGTGGGTGGATATTTCAGGAGGCGGAGCCACCCTTACCTCACCTTTAAAGGACCGCCCCCCCAGCCAATAAAGGCAGGCTGGGAAGTGAAGTCCCTTCACAGTTCATTTGAATGCACTCGGGTGGATTTTGGTGGGTCTCATAAGTATTTGTGATTCAATTATGAGTTGAATTATAATTTACAGAGAAACATCAAGTGGACTCGCTACTCACCAGTTACTAATCCGCTCCTCCAGCTCTCCAAGAACTTCCTGGTGAAGACTGTAGACCATTGGCAGGTCGCGCAGGACGGTGGTCAGGAGCTCGTCCTCAATCAGCGGCTCACTTTGTTGTCTGTTAGCATGAAGCATCGCCTCTCGAAAGTCCTGAGGGAGCACAAGTGAAGAGAAGGATAACTTGGATTAGATAGCTGCATGCAGAACTCTTCCTAGTCCTTTTCGATATGCCCATTTTAGGGCCTCCACCCACCAGCAACATCAAATTACAAAATGGCAAGTGCACGATGACCAAGACATGTCTAGAGCAAAAACAGAAAACAGGCCCACTCAGAATAAGGGAAAAGATGTTTGGAATGGACTGGGTGGCATTACTGGACTCAAGCAATCCAGGGTTCAGGTGCTAGAAGGGGATGTGGACAAAATTACATTTTGAAATGCTTTTTCCCTCTTCCACCACCATCTTCTTCCAATGTCCAGTCCCTCCACAGCATTCCTACTGCACCAACAACTACTACCACCTAAACCAGTAAAGCTAGTGGTGGGTCCACCCCAACCACCATTATGGGCTGCCCATAGATAATGATAAAGTGAGAAGACAAGTGAGGAGGCTACACACAGGAAACACTTAGGACCAAATGGAGTCAGTCTATGAGTTCTTAAGGCCTGAGCTGACCAACTTTATGGTGTCATCTTCCAGCTGTTCATTCTGTCTCTGAAACTGCAAAAAGTGTGGAAAAGCACCCTGCATAGTAAACGCAGGCACCTCATGCATGTGGGTCCTCACGTCCCACATCATGAAGACCTTTGAGAGGCTGGTACTGCACTGTAGGAGTCCTCATGAGAAGGACCACCTAGACTTACTGCAGTTTGCCTACCAGAGAAAGTGCTCTTGTGGATGAGCCTATCATGTCCTGGGCAACGAACCATCTGGTCTCTCAGTCCACAGTTTGTGAGGCTCAAGGCCTGTGTGAGCAACACTGGAGGACCACAAGGGACAGGCCTGTCATCTTTTGTTTTCACCCCGTACACCTCAGACTATGAATAGCAGCAGGTCTGGTCACTTGTAGAAATTCTCAGATGATTCTGCACTAATGGGGTGTATTGATAAGGGGGATGAGACAGAGGAGGGTAATCAGGTGGAGAACATTGAGAATGGGCTGCAACTCAACACCAGCAAAACCAAGAAATTGGTTATTGACCGCAACGAAGAACCTCAACGACCAATCGCTATTAAGGAAGTGGAAGTGGCGGTGGTGCACTGTTAGAGGTACTTGGGAGTCGACATCAATGACTGGCTGGACTCATCTCGTAACACAGAAGAATCATAGAAGAACCGGCAGAGATGGCTCTTTTAAATCATGATGTTCATAAGAAATGTGGTGATTTACTTCATGAGGTAGAAATTCATGATAAGCAAAAACAGTTGCATCAGATCTGTGAAATTTTAAAATGTGTGCTTCAGTTTAAATCTTTAAAGTCTAAAGAGAGATGTGACATTCGTCACCCCCTGGTAGATATCCATAGAGGGCTAGATCCCTAGTGAAGGATCAAACATTAACAAAAACCTCATATTCATAATCCTTGACCTCGAAATAGTCTAAAACGATACCCCACATGCTTATGTTTGAAATTTGTCATTTTCGACTTTCGATTGGCTCTTAGAGGGCTAGGACCACCGGTAAAGAATCAGATATCAAAAATACGATCATATTCATGATCAACAATCTCGAAACTGCATCAAAAGACGCTCCATATCCCTATATTACCAACCCCCATTTTTTGCAAAGTATCCCCCCCCCCCCCCATATGTACAACTTCCAGATCTTCTGGTCATTTCGGCCGAAGACACCTATGGGTTTACTCTTTAAAAGGGTGGATAAAATATGATCCAAAAATGACCTAAAAATGAGAGATTTCCGTTCTAAAGGGGAACCCCGAAAAAGTTTGATGTCTTGCATCACCAGACATCCAGATGAGTAAACTGTCTGTCATTTGTACCGGTTTTCTCGTACTAGGGAGTCGGGAGGCGCCCGCCAAAAAAAAAAAAAACGAAGTGATGTCCAAGTGGTCAGTAAGTCATATGAACGCAATAATCGATGTACGGTATAATAAAACGCTAAGGTCCGTGTGTGTACCCGGTTTCTCGCAGCGATCTGATTGGTCCGTTTGGCTTTGGTGATGTAACAGAAAGAGAAAGTGTGAGAGTGAGGAGAAGTAAAGGCGTAGGATGCCCGCTGGGAGTCGCCTTCAAAGAAGGGAAGTATAAAAACGGACAGGAGGGCGAGCAAGGACAAAGTCTGAGAAGCAGATTTATGGGAATGTGTTCAACTAAGAGGGAAAACCAGTCAAGAGAAGATGAGACACGTGAGGACACCAAAACCTGGTACATAGCCCAAGAGACGCCAAATATTTTCAAATTTATTCTATTGCCTGTTTTTGACAGATAATTTGGCTAGTATATTAATAAATGTGGGCACTTCCAAGGAGGTGAATACTATTTATAGGCACTGCATTAGTTTAACGAAACCTCCGCATGGACTTATGCTTCAAAATGACAAACAAGGTTGCAAGGGGAGCTGTTATTCTACAAAAGATGGATGTATTTGCCTTGAACTTGGCCTTTCAAATTTAAAATACTGAGTAGCATTTGTGGATGCTGTGACCTGTAGGGGGCGCTGAAGCACCCTAAACCCCAGAAACAAGACATCTATTGAGTGCACGTCACTGCCAAGGAGACAGCTAGGAATCCTGCTGACTACGCCACTTGTGACCTGTAGGGGACGCTACTGAGCCCCCAAATCTCAGAGACAACCACACATTCACAAGTCCTGGGTTCAAATACAAGGTTAATTCCAATCAAAACACCTTTAATGGATTTCTTCACTCAGTGACCACTAAACACAAGCACAATACAGTTCTCTCTTTTCCTCTTCTCTCCTCCAAGACAAGATTTGTGTGTTCTTCACTCCCGACTCCAACTCCCCTGGGTGAGGTGGATTAACTCCTTTTACCCGAGACTCAAGAGTACTTCTGGTGCTAGGACATAATAATAATAATAATTCTTTAAATTTAAATAGCATTTTTCTCACTACTCTAAGCGCTCCGGTGAGCAGGGAGCCACTTCGCTAATGTGTAGCATCGTCCTGCATGATGCGACAGCAGCCATTTTTGCGCCGGTACGCTCACCACACATTAGTTATTAGGTGGTGAAGTGATGAGAGAGATGGCCAATTAGAGACGGGGGATGACCACATTCCAACCACAGGGTAAGCACCCCCTGCTGGCCTCACCAACACCTCTTCCAGCAGCAACCCCAGCTGTTCCTAGATGGTCTCCCATCCAAGTACTGGTTGGGCCCAAAATTTGCTTAATTTTAGGTGGATGACCTCTTCTGACGTGCAGGTGATGCAGCTGCTGCTGCACTTCCGGGCCAGGTGGAGGTCCCATAAAACAGAAATGGTACATCCCGCAGAATCCCCTGGCAGCACCCATGGAACCCAACAAGGCTGCACTCTGAGACTCCAGTTCCCAGCATACCCTGTAGGTATCCAAACCCAGTGAATGCTGCCAACTAACATGATCGGGAGAAAGTCCTCAGAAGCTGTTGTCTCCACTGGTCTTTCCATTGCATTGGCTTCCTGGCTGCGTAAGGGTCCTCATACCATCCTGATGCATGCCATCTCTTAAAAAATGTTACTGTCACCCACAAAGTTTGTGATGTATTGTTATATTTTAAAGACCAGCAGGGGGTGAAATCTTCTCTGTGGGGGCTTCCTTAAGCCACCCATGTCAGCCATTCAATGAGTCTTATGTTCAACCACTCAGTAAGTTTTAACTTACATTTATGAACATTTATTGTCAGCTACAAAAAAGGACTGGGGCCTGGTGAGAATCGGAACCTTCTTTCTCTGTTTTGTTTTCTTCAAAGTAAGGACGGACCCCCTATCGGCTTGGTTTGGGATGAGTCCTCCATTAAATCCAAAAAATCCCCCCACCCCAGCAAAAAAAAAAAGCAATGCAGTCGTAACAAAAGAAACTGCAAAGTCTGAAAACATTCCTTCCCGAGGTGCAGGATCCCATTGCTGCTGTGGCCAGGAAACAGACATTCACACGGAGTGATGTCAGAGAAGCTGAGTGGGTGGAAGGCGGTCGGGGACCTGCTAAGTAGCCTCGCCCGTCGGACCGAGCCCTCTTCCTCTGCCCTTATCCATCTCCAAAATCTGGCTCTTGTTAGATTCAGGGGGCCTGGACGTGGGCTGGGCGTGGGTTCATGTCAATAACTACTCCAAGGTGAAGAATGTTTTTGTTTCATCCATCGCTGACTCACAGATGACTCCCACGTTTTCATTTCTGCTATTCTTACCTTAGTAAAAAAAAAAAAAAAAACAAAACTCACAGCCCAGCAAGAACACCTGAATGGAGGCGGAGAGCTGCCTGACCGTCCACTTCAGTGCAAGTGATCACGGAGGTCCGTCTCTGATAAAAACCTGCCCGTCTTTTTCCTCTTCTTATCACTTCCACCCCTTCAATATACGTGGATCAAGGGGTCCCCAGCTCCGGTCCTGGGTGGGCCACAGTGGCTGCAGGTTTTCATTCTAACCATCTTCTTAATTAGTGACCTGTTTTTGCTGTTAATTAACTTCTTTTGAATGAATTTTAATTGACTTGCTCTTGAAGACTTGTTCTTCTTGTTTTGGCTGCTCCCGTTAGGGGTTGCCACAGCGGATCATCTTCTTCCACATCTTTCTGTCCTTGTCATCTGTTACACCCATCATCACCTGCATGTCCTCTCTCACCACATTCATAAACCTTCTCTTAGGCCTTCCTCTTCTCCTTTTCCCTGGCAGCTCTATCCTTAGCACCCTTCTATCATCTCCTATGCAGATGTCCAAACCAACGCAATCTCGCCTCTCTGACTCCCAACCATCCAACCTGAGCTGACCCTCTAATGTCCTCATTTCTAATCCTGTCCATCCTCGTCACACCAGATGCAAATCTTAGCATCTTTATCTCTGCCACCTCCAGCTCTGTCTCCTGTGCCACCATATAACACAGCTGGTCTCACTACCGTCCTGTAGACCTTCCCTGTCACTCTTGCTGGTACCCGTCTGTCACAAATCACGCCTGACACTCTTCTCCACCCACTCCATCCTGCCTGCACTCTCTTCTTCACCTGTCTTCCACACTCCCCATTACTCTGTACTGTCAATCCCAAGAATTTAAACTCCTCCACCTTCGCCAACTCTACTCCTTGCATCCTCACCACTCCTCTGACCTCCCTCTCATTCACACACATGTATTCCGTCTTGGTGGTCCTACTGACCTTCATTCCTCTCCTCTCTAGAGCAGATCTCCACCTTTCCAGGGTCTCCTCAACCTGCTCCCTACTCTCGCTACAGATCACAATGTCATCAGGAAAAATCAGCTTGTTAGGGTCCCCAGCCATTCACCACAAAGCTTTCGAGTCCACATTCTCTTGAAGACTCAGACCCCATAATTGTTTCTTTTTCCTTAATTCTCTGCTAAACTATAATGAGATACAAAATGAGCCAAAATAAGACCAGCTCTTTGTGTCCATCATGCAATATTTGAATATATCAGAAGATTTCGGCGAGCGCCCTCTTCTACGCGGTGGTGTGCTGGGGAGGCAGCATAAAGAAGAGGGACGCCTCACGCCTGGACAAACTTGTTAGGAAGGCAGGCTCTATTGTAGGCATGGAGATGGACAGTCTGACATCCATGGCAGAGCGACTGGCACTGAGCAGGCTCCTGTCAGTCATGGAGAATCCACTGCATCCACTGAACAGGATCATCTCCAGACAGAGGAGCAGCTTCAGTGACAAACTGCTGTCACCGTCCTGCTGCACTGACAGACTGAGGAGACCCCACACTATGTGACTCTTCAATTCCACCCGGGGAGGTAAACGTTAACATTATACAAAGTTATTGTCTGTTATACCTGCATTGTTATCACTCTTTAATTTAATATTGTTTTTTTATCAGTATGCTGCTGCTGGAGTATGTGAATTTCCCCTTGGGATTAATAAAGTATCTATCTATCTATCTATAAAAAGGGTGAAGGTCTCAGGAATGCTGATCTGCTCTGGTCCACAAAACATGTTAACAGAGCTCTTAGTACTAGGGACTTGTACCGTGTTAGCCATTAGGAATGTAGTGAGTAGTCAAGCAAAATGGCACCTTTTAAATTGGTGAACTAAAAAGATTACACTATACAAGTTGTGGAGGTCCTCCCTATGTGGAGTTTGCATGTCCTCCCCGTATCTACGTGGGTTTCCTCCCACAATCCAAAGACATGCAGGTTAGGTGGATTGGCGGTTCTAAATTGGCCCTGGTATGTGGGCGTGTGTGTGTGTGTGTGTGTGTATGTTCTGCAGTGGGTTGGTGCCCTGCCCGGGATTGGTTCCTGCCTTGCACCCTGTGTTGGCTCCAGCAGACCCTCGTGACCCTGTGTTTGGATTCAGCGGGTTGGAAAATGGATGGATGGATGGAAGTTATGGAGGTTCAGCCCCAAACATACACAAAAAAAACAGAAGTCCAAGAAACACACACGTTTAATATTTTTTCTGTGTATACAGCACCTCACAATGCCCTTCTCTACGCATTCAGTCCCTTCCTTTCTCTTTCTTCTTCTCCTCCTCTGTTGCCCTCACTCCTCTTCTCATAAACTCGACTAATGGAGTGAGGCAGCCCTTTTCATAACACCCCGGATGTACTCCAGTTGCTTCACAATGATCTTCCGGTGACACTTCCCGATGTGGCAGAAGTGCCACATGAGCACCCAGAAGCACTCTGGGTGGGCCTGGAATTTCTTCCAGCAGCACTTCCGGTTGTGCCTCCATTATCCTCTGGGCACCCCCTGGTGGTGGCCACGGGCCCCAACAGGGCCGAGCCTCCAAGCTCCGATCCCGTGGACATGACGCAGACCAAGGTGGCTGCCCTCTCGTGGTCCAGGACAGGTATTGTCCCTCTACCTGGTCCTTCCAGGTGTCCCAGCTGGTTAGGTTCCCCAGCCATTCGCCACAAAGCTGTTGAGGCAACTTAGGACCCTTCTTCAGGCAAGATGTAATTACATAATTAATTACATCTTAATTACATTAATTAATTACATCTTGCCTGAAGAAGGGGCCTGAGTTGCCTCAAAAGGTTGCATATTGTAATCTTTTTAGTTTGCCAATAAAAGGTACCATTTTGTTTGACTTCTCACTACAGAGCTCTTAGAAAAGAGAAAATCCACAATTTCGGACATGTCTGCTAATGCACAATGAGAGTAGCAACAAGCTGTGGAATTAAAGAACGGGTGTAATGAACGACAAGACTTGGCGTCTGATGAAGCCACTGGTTGGAGTTTGAGGCCCTGACTTAGTTGGTCTTCTGTTGGCTCCCTCACTTCACATTTCATTTCTGTTTGGGTGCCATTTAAGGAAAGAAAGCAAATCAGAGGGTCAAACTATAAAAAAAAAAAAGTCAATTAACATGAAAGGAAAAAGGAGTTAGCGAGTCACCAATTAAGAAAACAGTTAGAATGAAAACCGGCAGCCACTGTGGCCCTCCAGGACCGGCGTTGGGGACCCCTTACGTAGAAAGTCGTCATGTGCACTGCTACCACCTTCATCATCAACCCTTCATAATCATCATTACCTTCATCATCATCATCATCTGTTTCTCTGATGGCCTTCATCTTATTCTTTCCTGACCTCTTGCTCTTTCCTCATCAAGGCCAAATCTCCACATTGCTGCTTTACTGTCTTCTTATCACTCCCACTACTCTGCACCCTCAGACATAATAAATCTGCCTCTTTGTCCACCATCACCATAATGGTCTCTGATTCTATAACCACCATCATCACTTCTGTCAGATTACCAGCAGCATTTCATTTTGTTTTTCCAGTTGGAGCGCAGGCAGGAGAAGTGACCTGTTTAGGGCCACATTGTGGTGTCAGTAGTGGGATTTGAACCCATAACCCCAGGGTATGAAGTCCAAAGCCTTAACCGCTACACCACACTGCCGATCATCACATGGTGCCTTAAAGACTTTGCTTGAAGGCATCAAGCTGCTGCACCGTCAGCAAATTCCTGCAGGTGCCTACGACTGCAGAAGAGACTCACCGTGCCTGTGCGCCTCTCAGTGGGCTCCTGCCACACACCTGCCTGTGACCAATGACAGTTCAGTGACAGCAGCGGAGAGTGAAGGCCGTGACGCAGGAGAACTGCGCTGCACTGCACTTGGGAAAGCCGAATGAATGATCGTGCCCAGACGAACCTCAACCAGAGACCCTGCCACCCATCTTAAATGAGGGCTGCCATTCATGGCATGACAATAAAAATTTAAAACACACACACACACACTTTACAGTTAGCCCGAGTCAGGGCAGCATCGCTAGCTGAGGCAGCAACAGGAGCAGCAGGCTAAATCATAACACAAATGAGCTCCCTCGCCCCTGAGGTTTCTCTGATTGGTTTTCCTCCTCCATCTCTGATGCCTGCTGTTTTGCTGCAGACAATTTAATTGAGCTTCTGCAAAATGAGAGCCCTGTGCATTTCTGTGCCTACGAGAGGAAGGGAGCTTCATGCGAACGAAAGACAAAACTTGAAAGCAGATGTGACAACGCAAAGGCCATTAGGCTGTGTCAAGAGACAGGAGGGGTCACCTAAAGTCGATGCAACTTCTAGTCCTGGGGTACGTCAGACTTGCCGACTCCGGTTGCCGATCTCGATGTTGGACCCTGTCAGTTCACACAACTGAAAATCATTGAAGAATATCAAATTTACTGACGGAGTGACGACCTTCCAGAACAGTCATGTTTACCTTTTTGTGATAGCCGGCTAACTGTCCCAAAGTATGTCATTTCCGAAACAGTACCACAAAAAGTCCGCTAGAAGGGGAAATCCCATCAAAAAACCCCAGCTTATAACACAGAGGGCCACCAACAGTAGAACCTTCATAAAATAAAAGATTTATCCTAAACAAAACTGCTCTAAAATAACATGAAGCTCTGTGGAGTACAAAAAAGGACAAAAGGAATTGCCTAAAACAATAAAAGCGATCCAAGCCAGCAATGTCCCAACATACATAATCTGGCGGCGAAGTCAAAAAACAGAGCGGAAATGGTTAAAAATTCCAGAAATCACAAAGCACAAGTGAAAGACACACAGTAACTCATCGACTCCCTAGCACATTCGAGTGAACCACCAGGAATTGTGGGAAACCCTCCCCTTTATAGGGCTGAGGGGCAGTCCCTAGCAGTGACAGGCAGGTGGCCCCACCCCTTAGGGAACCACCCACAAAACCCAAGGCACATACTGAAGGTTATGTAATAAAATAGCAATACTGACAAAAGAAGCAAAATTGAACAAGACAGACATTAAACACGAAAGTGAACCCCAGCCAGGACATAATAATAATGACGTACTGCCTGATGGAGCCAGTGCTGTACGAAGGGTTAACGGGTACGTCAGGTTCAGTCGCATTCTCACCCCTTTTTTATCTAATAAAACACAAGACATCAGAGAGTTGAGCTTCTCTTCTGTGATTTAATTTCAAAGCCCCTTATCGCTGCATTTTACGAATCGCTCTTTCGACTGAACACTCATTGGTGGTCAGCTCTGATGCGCGCAGAGCCCACCACGACAACTAAAGACAAGGAGTGAGTCTCGGACTGGCTGGAGTGAGTCGCCGGGTAAGTAGGGTTTGGAGAGTGGCCTTCATGGTAGCGTCGCCGACTACGTCCAGCTCGCTAAGATCGTGAAAATGAAGGCTATGAATGAAAATCACTGGAAAAGTCCTGTAATGTGACATGGCGTTTTAGGGGTCTGAAGGGTGATGTGTTGGCCCTAGACATGATGCCCACTTTTAATCTCACTTTATGTAGTGTCTTTCTCTTTCTATTGTAGAAGACACAAACTTTACTCATAGTTTAGATGATACAATGCCAAGCCTTTTTATTAAAAACTATCTGTACTATCCATCTAAGATGAATTGAAATCTAAATAATCAACATGAGACCTCAAGCGTTAACATTTGCAGTGTGCCATCTACCGGACTGTATTTTGTAATATATGTAGTAATACAATGCATTGGATTTGTCATTCCAACGGGTGGCGCATCACAAACACAGTGCTTAGCTGTAGATGGGTGACTTGTTCTGAAGTGCAGGTGGCATGTCTGCTAAACAGATTAAATCATCCATCCATCCATCCATTATTCACCCACTATATCCTAACTACAGGGTCACGGGGGTCTGCTGGAGCCAATCCCAGCCAACACATGGCGCAAAGCAGGAAACAAACCCCGGGCAGGGCACCAGCCCACCGCAGCAGATTAAAACAGATTGTTAAAATTCAAACATGCTTGTGATTTTAAAATGAGAATAGCACAGGAGCAGTTCAGGATTTCTTGATCTGTTAGTATCCTGCACTGTACATTGAAGATGTCCTAATATTATTATTACTTATTATCTGGTGGACTCCTTTATCCAAGGTGACTTACAACATCTGAGAGATGCCATTGATTGCATTTCTTTCTTTCCTCCTAATTGGAGCACCATGGGTGACCTGCTCGTGGTCATGGGATTTGAACCCACAACCTGAAAAGCCTTAACTACTTTGCTGGCCTAACATAGTAGGACTCTAAAGTGAAGCGGCTTTTTTGTGAGGAAACACACTTTTCAGACCCGTTGTTTTTAAGAGCGCATGCAGTCCACCGAACGCCCACCCCGGCCCGCCATTTTGAGATGCCAGCCCCAGTCAGTAAAACGTCAGCCCGCCAGGGGCGTAGCTCGAGTTCGTGCCGTTCGGGGCGGGGCTTCAATTTGCCGCCCTCCAACATATTTGAATATGTTAACCTATTTAATTAGAAAATTTAAATGACGTATAGAGAAAAATTAAGATACATTTTGTATAGATTTATTCATATATAGAGAGAAACAGCAATAATTTTTCACATATAATTATTTATAAGCATCAGCTAGACAAGAATATAGTATAGACCCACTAATAAGCCGTGTGCAAATGATTAGTTTAATATAATTTCGCGGCGAAAACCAGAACCAGTGTAGTGTACAAGTGATAGGTGGGGATGTTTTCTGTGCAGAGCAGGAACGCATTCGGATTGATAACGAAATGAAATTATAAATTGTAAATTAGTTGTTTATCTTCCTAGAAATTATTATCGGTGTAATGTTTATGTTTATTTTTGTTATTGCCTCATAAATTTCAACTGCTGTATCTGATGCCGTCACAGAAGGACAGTCTGAAAATTATTTTTGAAGCATTTGTGGGTACAAATCAGATCATTTTAGTTTTTTTTATTCATGATTGATATTTTTCCGAACCCTGCTGCTTACACACGAATTGTACTGAGCCTTTTGGCCAATAACGGCGCCCCCAAAATGTGCCGCCCGGGGCGGACCGCCCCCTCCGCCCGCCCCTAGCTACGCCACTGCAGCCCGCGACAAGAAACGACCAGCGCTTCAAGAGTTAACAACAATTAAACGCGCAACAGGATCGATGAGGAAAATTAATTAAAAATTTAGCAGCCCACTAATTAAATGGCCGGCGTAGCTGCTGAATATTTATTAAGGAGGACATTTACTTGCAAACAGTAGGGGGAAGAAAGAAAACAATTAGAAATAACTCAACAAACAAGCGAAGCCTGCCGATAACAGAGAAAGAAATGTCCGCAATGAAGTTGTCAAAGGTCGATCGTGAAATGAATGAACGTTTAATTATTTATTAACACTGCACGCTGTTTGGCGGATTGAACCAGCGTGCGTGAACGTGCGTGAGTGTTCGTTCAAGGGAGTCGCAGGTGCGTTGACGAGTGTGCGCGTGCAGCAGTGAGAAGCCAGGTGTGTGTGCGCGCGGGTGTGCGCGAGCACGTGTGCGTGTCAGTCTGTCTGCACGTAGTGCGTTCTGATCGTATTCAGCCCCTTCCCCTTTTCATATTTTTCTGTGTTGCAGCCTTATACTAAAGTCATTTAAATTAATATCTTCCCATATCAAATGATGAAGCCAAATGAGGATTTTACAATTTTTGCCAAATTAATAAAAATAAAAAATTTAAATATCGTGGGTGCTCCTTGCATGGAGTTTGCATGTCCTCCCTGTGTCTGTTTCCTCCTCCGGTTGCTCCACAGTCCAAAGACATGCAGGTTAGGAGGGCTGGCATTGCTACACTCGCCCCACAGTGTGTGTGTGTGTGTGTTTTCATCCTGTGATGGGATGCCACCCTGCCCAGAAACATCTACTACACAAATATGGAATTTCCTAAAACAGACCAAAAGTAGCCCAGTGTCAGTATTTAAATAAAGGCTGCCAGGCTCGCCTGGTGTGTCACAAATGACCTCTAATCTTATAAAGCTGCTTACTCGTCCAAGCATTGTTTAATGCTGAAGAATTCAGATTAAAATGTCAAACATACAATTCATTTTTATCTGCAGACGTTAGGTAAACAAGTGTTATTAGTGTAAAAAGTGCCCCCCATAGAGCCACTCTGACGCAGTTTTTTTCTTTGCCTGCTAAGCATTCTTAAAAGGTCAAAAAAGTAAAAAAAGATGAATTTCAATAGCTGTGAGTCATTGTGCTATATAGATATGCATATAAAAAAATGTGAAGCCATGCAGGTGGCACTGTGGAGGAGAAAGAAAGAAAGAAAGAAAGAAAGAAAGAAAGAAAGAAAGAAAGAAAGAGGCCAAGTGTTGTGTGCTTACAGTCTGAGTGGTGTACTATTGGCACACATTGAAATGTTTGAGAGGTTTATTAATCATTATAGGACAGCATGTCTTATGTTCATTCTGTACTCACTGTTTCTAACATCTGAATTTGTTTAGCTTAAGTACTGAATAATTTAATACTGTTCATTTCATTTTCATTTTTCATACATGTCATTTAGTATCCTAGGATCCATTCAGTCTGTCATCTTGCCCATAACTCAGCCACTGGCTGTTGAACTCACCAAATTGGCCCTGCACTGGACTAACGTTAACTCCCTACTGGTGTCTGATACTGCTGGGATAGGCTTCAGAAATAGAGATATGAAACATTAGATAAATACTGTATTGAATAACTGTGACTTTCACTGTTAACAAATATTAGATAAATATTGAATAATTGTGGCTTTCAGTGCTACAAAATATGTTTTCCTTGAGCTATTACTGTTATTTCCTATAATTTTATTTGTTGATATCCCTTCACATCAGAGATACTGTAGATAGATATGAAAGGCACTACATTATATAATACATAGCTAGATAGATATTTTAGCCTGGTTGGCAGGATTAGATAGATAGATAGATAGATAGATAGATAGATAGATAGATAGATAGATAGAT
>JANRMT010062840.1:51355308-51375294 GCA_026402145.1 Polypterus bichir lapradei | reverse complement strand
GATAGATAGATAGATAGATAGATAGATAGATAGATAGATAGATAGATAGATAGACATGAAAGGCACTATAAAAGAGAGATATTTGCCAGTCCTAGACAATGTAACACTTTCATGTGCCGTGGGAATCAGTCATCAGAACACCACCTCAGTAGCTGCCCAAAGGTGCTTGGAGAGGGCTGTAAACACTGGCACCATGACCAGGTGCTGAAGGCAGTCACCGACAGTTTAACCACAGCAATCAACACCAGTAGGCACCATCTTCCACTGAAGAAGACTATCTCCTTCATCAAAGCAGGAGAGTAACCCCATAACCGGCCGAAGTCTAGAAGTCTGGTGTCCTCACCACAGCCTCTGAGTGGCAGATCAGAGCAGATCTAGGCAAGCAGCTAACATCTCCAGACCACATTCTGTGAAGAGCGCTCCAGCCAGACATGAGACCACCAAACAGCTGATCACACATATCCTGCACTTTGGGGATTGGGTGGGCATCAGAGAGCTAACGAACTCTATAGCTGATCTTATATTTTTTGATCATGATACCCCAATATAAAGCCATAGCTGTCATGCCACTCAAGGAATGTCAGGAGGTGAACCTTCAAATCCCCTTTCAAGGTCCCACTTGATCCCCCACAAGGTGTCCAGCTGGACAGTTTCAACAAGAGGCCTTCACCTGTCTGTCCTGGATGTGATCTGTAATGCCATCTTCCTCTGCTGAGCTCTTTTCGTTGTCCTCGTCCGAGACTTTGCTCCTCTCTGCCAAGCCTGGCACAGGATTTCCTTTGTAAGCTTCAGTGTAGGCACTGCGGGGAATTAGATAAGTCGTGTTAACAGCATGCCACATGAATTTAAAAAAAATGAATGAATTAATTTTATGGCCAGCCATCCTTTGCCGCTTATTTTCTTTATTGTTCTCAGGCACCAGGAAGGATACCATGGGAAAGAGCAACAGAAATAAATGCAAAAATGATCTTTTTCAAATTTATGGGTTGGAGAGTAACAATTACCTACTCAATAGAGAAGTAAAACATTCCTGTGTCATATCTTTGAGTTAATTGGCACCATAATCATTTAGATTCAAGAAATGTGCCACATTACACAAAGAAAAAAAAAAAACAAACAAAAAACAAAGTGTGGTACAATTGTGCATTAGCAGACTCTTTATATACTCAGATCTCTAAAGAACAATCCATCCTAATCCCACTTAATTAAGTTTGTGGTCGGGGGGCCAGTGCCCACCCTGGCAGCATTAGACACAAGCAAGCCAAGAGCTGACCCTGGCTGGTGTGCCAGTCAGAACCATACACAGTATATCCTAATACGCTCAGACCCATTTAATCCAATTCAGGGACATGGGGGACCCTCAGCCCATCACAGCAACACGAGGCACAAGGCAGGAACCAACCCTGGATGAGACCCCCAGTCAAAACCAAATCCGAAATGCCTCATTCAAAGTTCTCCTTAAAATAAACAATTTCTTTCCCGATTGCTCCAAGTCACAGCCATGCTGTAATTCAACGCTCACCTAATGGCTATAAAATAGTTATAAATGGCATCTTAATTTCTTGCTGCACGCATTCAGAATGCTATGAAATTGCTCATCAGCAGTTCCTGCAGATCTTAATTGCAAGAAGGTGCCACATCAGTCTATTATACATGGCGATAGCGTAGGCTAATTGCACCTCTAATGGTTGCCTAATATGTCAGGCTTATAAGCGGGCATCATATCTGTCACTCTCAAAGGAGCTGCTCTTTTACTCTCACGGTGGCACAGTGGTTAGCACTGGGGTTCTGGGTGTGATGTCCTGCTCGGTCTCTTTCTGTGACTCCAGATTGGTTCAAAAAGAGTGTGTGTGTGTGTGTGTGTATGCCCACGATGAACTGGCACTACACTCCTACAACGCTGTATAGAAAAATGTATTCTTAAAAACAGTAACCAGCACATGAGAAAAGTAGACACTATATTTTACTAAGCATTAAGAGTTAGGATTTAAAAGACTTATGCCTACATGAGGTAAGGTGAGGTCCGCGGCTCATTGCCTTTTAAAATAAATAATCGGCGCGCTCGCGGCTTAAGGAGGGGGCGTGGCAGTGTGGCTGGAGTGGTTCCCGGGCACGATGCGGCGCTGGTGTTTCCTTACTTTCTGTTACTGATACCAGGTGCGCCTAATGGCCACACTTGTGCCACATCCCCACATAAAAGATGAGATGCGCAAGTGAGGGGATCGGATCGGAGAAAAAGAGAGGTAGAAAGACGACTAAAGGGTAATCTCGGTGAGGTCGATCGGCTACCTAGAACAGAATGGCAGCACGACTAAGGGCCCCGCGAAGGAGCATAGGTTGTGGCGCTGTAGGGGCTGGTTCGTCACCGTCTGAATGACAGTGTGGAGAGTTGTGAGCATGGAAGACGACTTCCCTAGGGATCCGAGGTACGACTGCGGGTGCGTGAAGGATGACGGGAGGAATGCCGACCTCGGACGGTCAGGCTGCTCGGTTTGGAGGTAGCCAAAAGACAGGGGCTGGGTGGATGAAGTCTCCGTCGGCAACGCGAGTGATGGGTGAGCCGTGGAGACGAAGAAGGAGGTGGGCGGAGACTGCATTTTAAGCTCTGCTTTATTTGTTGTGTTTTTACTCCCCACGGTTCACGTGTTTTTATGCATTATTTATTGCTGATGTTTTTGATCCCTTCCCTATGAACACTATGTTATTTTAATAATTACACGGAACACTTTATTTTCCACCATCCCCTTCCTCTATGTATGATTTGTCCCCATCTGGCAGCTCAGTCGGTCATGACTATCACCGTAGTTGGGTTCGACAGGCTCCCAAATGTAAAGAGAGAGCATGAAGTTGACCCGCACCGTCACACTACATATTTTTTATTATTCTGTATGAGCTAGAAACCACCAATATTTCATTAATCCAAAGGTTAGATGTGCAGGAGAACTTAGAGAGGGAATGTGAACTCTTTGGCTGTAAATAAAGGCAGCAAGCGTCGAGCTTGTAGGGAGTAAGGATAGGCCTTGTCAAACAGAAATGATGGACAGTGAGGGGTTTGGACTTCCCCCCAGTTAAGAAATATTGGTAGAATTAATTAGAGGCAGGCAGCATGGTGGCGTAGTGGGTAGCTCTGCTTTGGTTTGCTACCCGGATCCTCCCTGCGTGGAGTTTGCATGTTCTCCCTGTGTCTGCGTGGGTTTCCTCCCACAGTCCAAAGACATGCAGGTCAGGTGCATTGGCGATTCTAAATTGTCTCTGGTGTGTGCTTGGTGTGTGTGTGTGCCCTGCGGTGGGCTGGCACCCTGCCCGGGGTTTGTTTCCTGCCTTGCGCCCTGTGTTGGCTGGGATTGGCTCCAGCAGACCCCCGTGACACTGTGTTAGGATATAGCGGTGTTGGACAGACTGAGGAGATCGTGCCTCCCCCACACTATGCGACTCTTCAATTCCACCCGGGGGAGTAAATGCTAACTTTTTTCATTTTTATTACTATTTAATTTAATATTGTTTCTTTGTATCAGTATACTGCTGCTGGATTATGTGAATTTCCCCTTGGGATTAATAAAGTATCTATCTATCTATCTATCTAATGGATGGGTGGATAATTAGAGGCAAGATCAGAGCAGTGAAATGATAGGAGTCAAGTCAAGTCAAGTTGGGGAGAACGTACTGGTACAGCGTGTTGCCGCACCCACCAAACAACAAAACAGCTGGAGATCCCGGTTGGCAACCCCCCCAGGTGAAACACACGGCCCAGTCTCACCCTCTGGAAATGACCCTCTATCTGCTGCAGCCAGGTGTTACGTAGGTGTCCCCTTGGCCTGGTCCTGCCGTTTCGGTCCTCAACAATGAGGATCACCCTCGGGTAATTGCTCCACATGGCCGTAGTGCCCAGCCCAAGTTTTTGAGTTTTTGAGTCGGTAAGTCACAGAGCCAAAGAGCTCCTCCTCTACAAGTGGCAAAACTGGGTGGACAAGTTCAGGTTCAAGTAGGATCGGAATGGATTTAGAATGACTTGGATAAAACACAAACCATTTATAGACACTCATGAAACATGTCGTATAACAAGACTGTGACAATGTGGGACCGAGGACAGAAGAGAGAGGACCACTCTGGAAAGCAGTGCCGACTCAGGTTCAAGACCAGAGAAGAGTAACTGGCTTAAAGGATTCCTCGTCTGTCAATCTCCTGATAAGAGTTAAGCAAGATCTGGCTTTTGAAAATGAGCAGCTCACGGCCGATTTGCACGAGCCGCTCTGCTCCGTCCTCGTAACAGCTGGAGGAGACTCTGAGCTCTGTCTGCACTCGGGCCTCCTCGGCTAATTAGCTATGCTAATTACATTCATTTAAAGATGTGCAGTCATTAGCTTAATTCTTCCATTACTGTAGTCAATCTCCATCATTTATGCGTATCACAAACTGTCATTAAGACATCTGGAAGAAATTGAAAAGAAAATGAGCGACGATGGCCTCAGAGTGAGGCATGCTCTGTTTTTCCAACACATTATTACGGTTATCTTAAGGTATCGCCTTGTGAGCGGCACGCGGGCACAGTGGTTATCACTATTGCGCTATACATCACACATCCTGGATTTAAATCCCCCTTGACCCTGAACTGGATTGAGCCGGATTGAGAACATTACGTGTGTTACATTGCCTTGAGATGTACCGGCGCCCCCTACAGTTTTCCCTTGTAACTGTTGATGCTAATCTGGTCTAGAAAACCCTCATAAAGAAAGGGTAGAACAACGGGAGAAAAATGTCAGCAATCAGTAATCAATGCTTCTGTTTTACAAAGCACCTTTAACAGGTTTCATCCTTGTGAGGACAGCACATCACAGTAGGACGAAGCAAACCCTTTCACTTCTCTCTCCTCGATTCCTCTCTGGATCCCGACAAGCCATGTGAAGACGAGGGCCTCCTCTTCAGCCTAATCCAGGAGTACTTGTGGTGTCAAAACGTCACCTTCCGGAAGCACTTCTGGGTGTTGGGCAGAAACTCAAACCTTTCACTCCCAATAGCGCTCCCTGGTGTCCCCCATCGGACCCAACAGGGCAGTTCTATCAGACCGCAACTCCTAAAATGTCCTGCGGGTGACCAAACTGGGGCTCGCTGTAAAGGGTGCTGCCACCCAGTGTATGGAGGAACAACCTGCACATGCAAGGCCACATGTGTGTGACTTTCCCACCAGGAAAGGGACTACAGTAATCCCTCGCTATATCGTGCTTCGACTTTCGCGGCTTCACTCTATCGCGGATTTTATATGTAAGCGTATTTAAATATATATCGCAGAATTTTCACTGGTTCACGGGTTTCTGCGGACAATGGGTCTTTTTATTTCTGGTACATGCTTCCTCAGTTTATTTCATACAAGGGACGCTATTGGCGGATGGCTGAGAAGCTACCCAATCAGAGCACGTGGTTACGTTCCTGGGTGCTGATTGGCTCAGCGACGGAGTGCAGAATTCAATTCCATATTGCGTTAACCAGGAAATCTCGTCTCACTCATTCAGCATCAACGTGTTTTGCTGTGTAAAGAATTAACTTTCGTCAATGAGCTGCTCGATGCCCACTCCGAGATGCTGAGCGACAAAGATTTGGCCAAGATGACCAAGTCAGCAAGCGAGGAAGATATGGAACAAGAGGACCCAGCACAGGAAGAAGACGCCGGCCTAACTCTCAAGCGTCTCGCGACCATTCTACGAATGGCAAAAGATCTCCAGACATCGGTTGATGAATGGGACCCTGAAATGATTCGATCTTTGCAATTTAGAAATGCTCTTGACGACGCCATGGAAGTGTATAAAAACCTCCTTACACAAATGAAAAAGCAGCGCCAGCAACTGCCCATCACGATGTTCCTTAACCGCAAAACACCGCCTGGTACGCCTTCAGTGGAAGAAGAAACTCCAGACGACAACGGCGGTGCTACACAGTCACCTGAAGAGGCTCCTTTAGAAGAGCTGTGACGCTCTCCTTTGTTAAAATTAAACTCGTCGTTATCGGACAAGTCGTCATGTCATGGTTGGTGAGTACCCATAATTAATTTTCTACGTACTTAGTACATGTACGTACGTACGTTTAGTGTCACTGTACACACATTTTACTGTATACAATTTTTCTTGCATTGTACGTATTTATTGCTGGTGGCCTGTCTATTGTGTGTATTGCATGATTGGCTAAGAATGTTCGAATACTTCAGTGACGCCGCTGGACGGCCGAGTATAGTAAGTCGGTGTTGGTTCGAGCAGATAACAGTAAGTTTGGTTGCTTTTTGGAACGTTGGTTTGGTGGGGCGTACTTTCCAGGACTAACATCGTCAACTGACTTAAACCCTTCGACAGCTCCGGAACCGTAAGTAATTTAGAACGTATCGCCATTTGCTTGGTACGTCGAAATCTATCTTTGGGCAGTTCGGTTTTGGCATCCGTCCTTCTGACATCCATTGGCAAACTGAGTAATGACGGCTGGGTATTAACAACGGTCATTGTTTAAATTTTAGCCAATCTCAGATCTAAAATGACCATGCCAACATAATTATTACTCCGACTCTGATTAGAGCCGTAAAATACGGTTTGTTTTGAAAATTTGTTTGCCGGAAAAAATTAAATGAGGTGCACCGAAGAGCTGAGTTCACGTCTCGCAGCCCCGTTTAAACAGGGAGCTCTTCATTACATCGGCCGAAAAGGTCTATTTTAAGAACAAATCAGTGCCATGATAACAAAATCATTAAAAGGACTTAAAAAAACAAATAATTCTTTACAGAGAGAGTATGGATTTCAGAAACGCAGAATTTGTAGCCCGATTCGATCAGCCTCCCAGTCGCTAGTAATAGAATAAAAGAAATTAAACAAATAACATAAATAACATACATAGAAATAAAATATTTGAACATTAATAAAATATATAATAAATAGAAGTAATGTTACATAATCACAATGAGGAGGCCATCAGTATTACTGAAGGTCACGGAATGCAAGTGACTAGAAATGAGTCTTTAATAATCTCGTTTTGAATTGTCGACGATTCCTTTATGTGACGAGGTGAAGAGTTCCACTGGCGAGGCTGGCAAAGCCCTGTCTGTCCCCCTTAGTTTGACACTCGGTGCGAGGGACAACAAGAGACAACTGACCAGAAGATCTAAGCACTCTGGATGGCTGGTGTAAAACACACAATTCAGATAAACAGGCAGGAGCGAGCCCATGTGAAGATTTAAAAACTAGCAGCAAGATTTTAAAATCAATTTGAAAACTGACAGGCAGCCAGTGTAAAGAAGCTAATATTGGAGAAACAGAATCAGACTTTCTTGCCCCAACCAGAAAGCGAGCGGCAGCATTCTGGACCAACTGTAACCTGCGTATCAGAGATTTGCTAATCCCAGAATACAGCGAGTTGCAGTAATCGAGAAGATAAAAGCAGGAGTAGCTTTCTCAAGATCCCTAGAAGATATAAAAGGCCTGATCTTACCTAATAGACGAAGCTGGAAAAAGCAACTCTTAACTACAGAATTAACTTATTTCTCAAAAGAGAGGTTACTGTCAAAGATAACACCAAGACTGCGGACTTGAGGTTTGGAAAAGACAGAGAAAGAGCCGAGAAGTCCAAGACCAATTTGGGCTTTAGCTGATGGACCCGCTATAAGCACCTCCATTTTGTATTGCTTATCCCAGTCAGGATGCTTCATCCATGTTGTCCATCCAGCATGTAGACTTCCCGTCCATTGTTGCTGGGATGCACCTTTCTTCTACATCCATCATGATGTTGGCCTCCCAGTCAGATAAGAGAAAGGAGTCGATTCCCACTGGGACCCCAATCCATCCATAACAATATCAGTATTTATTTGTAATGATAATTTGTTTGAATGTTATATTTTCTAATACTTAAAAAAGTTTTTCTTTAAAAATAAATTATTTTTTACCAGCTATTAAATACAACGAACACCATTGGCTTCATATGTGTGGACCTGAAAGATCTTTGTATCTCAATGGGTCAGCAGTCAGGGCAGACAGAATCCCCCCGAGTGGGACAGCAGAGTCACGATTTGACATCGGGTCCAGAAGGAGTGACCAGTTGTTTTGCCTTTCTTTGGAGCGCCGCCATTTTGTGGATTCCGTTGCTATGATGCGCCCCCCTGTTGCTAGGGGTGTGTTCACAGAGGTTGTGACCCTAACCTTGTTAGTTTAGGGGTTCAAAGGTCATCTCAAGCAGCCATGTTTTATCCAAGCTTGACAGATAAACCCTTGAACGCTTTTCCAAAGACTTTTCTTTTGATTATTTCCCGAGTTAATGAATAACTTGCTCTTTTTGGTTTTTGACTTTGAATGTTTTTGATTGCATTTGGTTTTGATGAAAGACCTGTTTGATTCCCAGTTTTTCACTTTCCTGCATTCTCTCTGACTTTGATTCCTCGGTTTAGTTTTGGTCCGGACTTAAAGTTTGCTTTGACCTTCTGTAAACAAATCTTGACTCACGTTCATCTCCTGGTCCCCTCTCAATCTTCAAGATGGTACATTACATCGTGAGTGCATATAATAAAACAAAAATGATGTGAGGCCTGTGAAAGACCCATAAAGCAGACCAGGGCCATCCATGACCTGTCCAGAAAATTCTTTGCTTAAGGCACACTATTATGCCCAGGCTGCCCAAAGCTGGCATACCCACACTTTGCCTGCTACTATAAGAGGTGCCCCTTCAGTCTCAGCTTTCAAATCCTGGCTGAAGACTCACAACTTCAGTTTAGTAGACCCTGACTAGAGCTGCTGCATCTCTGTTGTTAGTCATTAGTACTAGCACATAAGTAGTATGAGAGTTTGTTACTAAACTTTACCTGTTCTGTTTCTTTTCTTGGTACTCAAATGTGGCACTTGGTGCCCATGGCCCACCTGCCAAGTTGTTTTGCCTGCCTAGGGTAAAGTCATCCCTGATGGAGGATCGCAGGAATCAGTGGGTAGAGGGGTCCTTTCATCTGATTGGCTGACTCAGCACTGACTCAGCTGTGGAGTGGCCAATAGGGGGTGGCAGCTTGATGGCTGAGGGCTCCAGGTCTCTAAATAAATCCATTCAATTCCATTATGTGACATTGTCTACTGTTGAATTCTGCTCAGTACGTGTAACATTTCGATTACACTATTTTATTTTATTGAGGATTACTTGTGTTCTGTTCTGTGTATTGTGTTCTATTGACCCCATTTTTCTGACACCCACTGCACACCCAGCCTACCTGGACAGGGGTCTCTCTCTATATTGCCTTTGCCAAGGTTTCTTCCATTATTTCCCTACAAGGGATATTTTTTGGGAGTTTATCCTTGTCTTCTTATAGAGTTAAACTTATTCTCTCAGGTGTTGAAGCCCATTGCGGCACTCCTTGTGTGATTTTGGGCCATATAAAAATAAACTGCATTGTATTGTATTGTCCTTGAACCCGTGACATCAAAAATTGTAAATGGGTATACAACCACAGGTTCGCAGCACCGCAGCATAGCGCCACGGATGCAACTACAAGCCAATCAAGATCACACCGTAAGCATGTGTCACCGATGAGTGATGCAAGGAACATTATAACTTGCCCTGACCCTGCCCGTTTGCTATGTCTGTGTATAGGAGAGTGGAAGATCCTGCTATAATAAATAACCGTGCTGTTCCTGCTTCTAGTCGAATAAAGCTGGTTTTGTTAAAGGACTGAGACTCAGAATTGTTTTTGGGGTGCAAGACAGCGACTCACGTGTGTGTGTGTGCGTGTGTGTGTATGGTGTGGGTGTAGGTGTGTGTATATACAGGGCCGGATTAAGACGAAAGGCCTATTTTTTCTCGCCATTGGTGCCTGTGCATTCGACACTCACCGTACATGCGCACTCAGACCGACACAGGAGCCTTAATTGCTAGCGACGCAACCAGGCAGTCTTTATTGAACATGAATAATAATAACGACGTAGTATCGTAACAACTCGAGATTAACATCAAACTATGTAACATCAACATTCAATAGCAATTGTCTGAAAAGTGCACTTAATGCAGAAAACCTAACAATGAAATACACAAAATTTCACAGAAACAGAGTAAGAAAAAATGAATTAGCAGACACAGTGGGTCAAAGTGACTCAGTTCAGGCTCTTGAGGGTAAAAATTTGTCCACGATTTAAATTTCATAATAGACCAGAATTCTGTCGAGGATTTAAAAAATTTTAAACATCCATTCCGGGTCCGCGGGCCAGCTCTTAGTTTTACCTTTACAGATAACCATTTAAATAGCCGTCGATTTTTACTGTACAACTAACGTTCAAGGTGAAAAATTTACTACGTGGCACTTACCGAACAATAATAAAGTGTCAAGAATCCCCAAGATATTGCAAAAAAACGCAGCTAAATTACTAAGTAAACTGTTTAACGTAAAATTGATAGCATTAACTTGAAATCTTTGGTTAACAATAAACACGACGACGTTATAGTTACGTCACGGCGCAAAGAACAATAGTAACTGTATAATAAGTAACGCTGTGTCCAAAAGTCGGACTCCAAATTTCATTCTAAGAATTATTTTGAGGTTAAGGAAAACTGTTCAGCTTCCGGAAAATTCTCGTCTGTTTTCATCTGGGCCTATTTCAGGAATGGGCCCAATGCTGCAGCATCAATAGCAGCCACCTTAATCCGGCCCTGTGTATATATACTGTACATACATACAGTACAGGCCAAAAGTTTGGCGACACCTCCTCATTCAATGTGTTTTCTTTCTTTTCATGACCATTTACAGCACTCCATCACTCTCCTTCTTGGTCAAATAGCCCTTACACAGCCTGGAGGTGTGTTTGGGGTCATTGTCCTGTTGAAAAATAAATGATCGTCCAACTAACCTGACTTCTGCACAACACAACTGCTGGTCCCAACCCCATTGATAAAGCAAGAAATTCCACTAAATAACCCTGATGAGGCACACCTGTGAAGTGAAAACCATTTCAGGTGACTACCTGTTGAAGCTCATCCAGAGAATGCCAAGAGTGTGCAAAGCAGTAATCAGAGCAAAGGGTGGCTATTTTGAAGAAACTAGAATATAAAACATGTTTTCAGTTATTTCACCTTTTTTTGTTAAGTACATAACTCCACATGTGTTCATTCATAGTTTTGATGCCTTCAGTCATGAAAATAAAGAAAACACATTGAATGAGGAGGTGTGTCCAAACTTTTGGCCTGTACTGTACATACATAAATACACATACATACATACACACACAACGTTTACTTCAAAAGAATCGAATCAGTAAAGTGAATTAAAATCACCACCTTGAAGGATCTGCTCTCGATTTCAGAATATAAACACTGAGGGCGGTCCTTGAGCAGTGACATCACAGTGGCCCCGCCTCTTGGGGTTCCACCCTCAAAGCACAAGGAACATAAGACAACACCGAAGCACAATACACAGGTACCAAATAATAAACAGAAAGATATTAATAAAAAAAGGCATAACCACAATAGACAAGTAAAAAAGTACACTTTAAAAGGCACAAAAACAAAATGAAAATAAACATATGCAAGGGAACAAACCCTGGCTGTAGCGTAACACCAGTAGGCGCAGGTCAGAAGGCTACACAAGGTGGGCTCGTTGCCAAGTGCTATATTAGGAACTCCCTTCCTAACCAACGGGTTACACCCTCTGGATTGGCCGAGGCTCATAGTCAGCCGCTCAGCAAATGTGGGAATTCAGGTCTAGAAATAAATAAAAGAGCCGGGGTCTTCACAGTCAGACGGACTGCACACTGGAGACCTTGCTTTGCGCCAGCCTCAGATGAAGAATGCCAAGGTCAAACAGGGCCGTATATTGTATATTTATTGTCTACAAAACATTGCCAGACCCCGACTGTACATCTTTATCTTCATGCTTCAGTTCTGTTTAAAATGACCTTAGTAGGGCTATGCTATGATTCATGCCAAATATAGATAGGTAAGATTCTATAAAACATTTGTTTACATATTATTGGAGTGAAATTTAAATGTTCTTATAAATTGATTTATGTTTTTTATAAATCGCTCCCGCACACACGTCATAATAATAAAAGACAGTTGTGTCCATATTTCGCCAGATGATCTGTTCCTCTCAGAGCTACAGGTAATTTTGTTCCATCTGTCTCCTTAGAATGACGTCATTTCCCTGCTGTCCTAATCCATGCCCCTTTCACCCTTGGCCGATTTATATAGTCAAGATTTCCACCACTCAAGGACCAACTTTGGTGGAAAATGGAGCTGCAAGCCTCTGAAGCGTTTATGTTTTTTATTCAATAACCGTGGCCTAACGCCGATCCTATCGACAGCACGATTGTGCTTTGCCTTTTCTCCCTCAGACATTCAGATTAAACCAGATTTCGTTACGGGACCCCCTAATCCTGTCTTTGTTTCAGTTTACACTGTATTTTGAGCAACGATGGTGAAATCAGAAGGTATCGTGACAATCCGATGGCCATCGAGGCCGACCTGGTAACAGCATCCCATCGTTCGATTGATTTATTTTTGTGGCAGGTGCATGAATTTGCATGTTTCGCTAGTCATTAACAACACGAGGGGACAGTGTGATGAGATGTGCCATGGGATTTGTTTGCTGGTGAGTTATAACTATTAATAGCTTTTTCCCCCTTTAATAGAGAGCTCTATAAAGGCACTTAGCGTTTGGCGCGCTGGCGAGTTAACGGCTGCACAGCTCCATGAGGGCAGGTGAAGCCAGCAGCGCGTGTTCTTCTGCAACTGCGGGCAAATGAAATTTTAGTTTATCAGCACGAAGGAGCCATGAACTCAGCTAAGTGCAGAGTCCCAGTAGGCGGGAATGTGGTGCCTGGCTGGAGTCACGTTGTGCGCCCTCATTGGAGGAAAACAGGAGAGGCGATGGACAGGATAGGCTATGACAATCGTGCGGCCCTATAAGGCAGGTTAATCAATGGTAGAGTTTGTCTTTCTGCCTTTCATCAAACCTGAAGAGAGTGGGTGTGTGTGACACTCAAAACCCTAGGACACGGGTGTCGAACTCCGGTCCTGGAGGGCCGCAGTGGCTGCAGGTTTTCATTCTGACCATTTTCTTAATTTGTGACCAGTTTTTGCTGCTAATTACCTTCTTTTGCCTCAATTTGAATTACCTTGACTCAGGCCCCTTAGTTGTTTCCTTTTTCTTAATTAGCAGCCAAACAATAACGAGCCCCAAAACAAGAATCCATATAACCAGCTCACCTGTGCCCATCACAAAATATGTGAAATAAAGAAAGGTGGAGGTCTCAGTAAGGCTGATCTCTCAGCTCACCAAAGCAGTGTAAGGGTGGTCTTGGAAAAAAACAAAAAAAAAAAATCAACAGTTCTGGAAATGTCTGCTGTGGCAGAATGAGAGCAGCAACAAGCCATGGAATTAAATAACGAGTTTAATTAACAGCAAGAATCTGCTTCTCATTGTGAAACTGACTGGAGCCTGAAGCCCCTATTTAGCTGGTCATCTGTTGGCTCGTTTCATGCCTCATTTCTGTTCGGCTGCTATTTAATGAAGAAAGGAATCAATTCAGAGGAATGAATCCTTAAGAACAGGGCTATTAAAGTTAATTAGCAGTCAAAACTGGTCACTGATTAGGAAAAGGGTTAGAATGAAAACCTGCATCCGCTGTGGCCCTCCAGGCCTGGAGTTCGACACCCCTGCCCTAGGACATTATTGTCCCTTCAGTCTCAAATTTTAAATCTGAATTTCCCCATTGGATTAATAAAGTTTATCTAATCTAATCTAAATGGAGGCTGAAAACTCACTACTTCAGTTTAGCATACCATGACTAGAGCTGCTGAATAGCTGTGCATATTGCATTTCTGCCTGTTAGTCATTAGTACTAAAATATTAGTACCGAATACGCTCATGTATATTGAAACTCAAAAAATCAATCATAAAATCAGACCCCGACTTATACGCTGATTAAAAAATGTGACACTTAATTGTTATTTTTTTTTTACACCTTCTTGCCTCCTCCACAACAATGAATTTTGTCCCGGAAGCGCATTTACCAATTTCTTTCGCCACTTCAATGACATTTAATTTAAAACCAACTTCATATTTCCTTCTAATTGAACACTCCATCGCAGATAAGGGATACTCTTACAATAAAGGTGTATGAGGGTGTGAGATGCAAAAAACACAAATCAGTGCAAACGTCCCTTTGGAATAGTTTGGGTATTACCATGTGGTCACATAGGCACAATAGAGAGAAAGAGAGAGACGTTAGGAGCACCCACTGATACAGCGCATTGCCGTACCCCCATAGAATAAAAAACGCTGTGCTCCATGGTCACTCTCTCAGGTGGGCATTAGCATATCGTAATCTCTTGAACTAACAGCATGAGTTTTGCACATTCAACTTATATGACCGACATTATAAAATACCAGCAATTATATGGTAAAATCAAGTCCCGACTTATCCACAGGAGAACTTATCCACGAGTATATACGGTAATATTTATAAGCTGTTACTAATCCTCCCCTATTCAGCTTAACTTCTCGGTACTCACAGGTGGCACTTGGTGTCACTGCTCTACTGCCAACTTGTTTGCCTGCTTATGAAGAAGTCCATCCATCATCCAACCCACTATGTCCTAACTACAGGGTCACGGGGCTCTGCTGGAGCCAATCCCAGCTAACACAGGGTGCAATGCAGGAAACAAACCCTGGGCAGGGTGCCAGCCCACCGCAGGGCATACACACACACACTAGGGACAATTAAGAACTGCCAATGCACCTAACCTGCGTGTCTTTGGACTTTGGGAGGAAACCCATGCAGACACGGGGAGAACATGCAAACTCCACGCAGGGAGGACCCGGGAAGCGAACCCGAGTCTCCTAACTGCTAGGCAGCAGCACTACCCACTGCGCCACCGTGCTTCCCTATGAAGAAGTCATGTCAGATAAAGGAGCAGTGGAATCGTTGGGTAGGGGGGTCCTTTCATCTAATTGGATGGCCCAGCACTAACTCAGCTGTAGAATGGCCAATAGGAAGGAGGCGGCTCCTTGGTCGAGGTCTCCAGGACTCTGAGTGTCTCATGTTTGTCTGACTCCTTTTCTTCAATCTGATCCCAGAATTAGCTGACGTTCAGATCTTGCTGTTTCTCATTTGTGTTAATTAGCTTCTACTTTGTTTTTGATGTATTTGAACAGACCTGTGTTCTCATATGTGCTTGTTCTGTATTTAGTGAGTGGTATCATCTGTTGTTGTGTTTTTGACAATTGTGGCGATGCTCTCTGCCTGCATGTGGTGAGGACCGCTGGGTGGCAACAAAGTAGTTTATATAACTGTATTGTATTTCTAAGGTGGCCATGACAGACTGGCCATCAAGCTCTGTGTTCTCGTTTGTGTGTTTTATTTTGCCCATTTTTTGCCACCCATTGCACGCCCAACCTACCAGAAAGGGAATCCCTGCCTGTCTCTGTCTCTCTGAACAACAAGAAGATTTATTTCTGTTGCACGTTTTCATACAAATGATGGAGGAACGAAAAGTTTATATAAAATAGAAATGTAAAAATCAGATTAGGCAATACTAAATAACAAAGAACAAAGTAACGTCTGATGGCCGGGAGGACAGAAAAAACAAAATAAAAAATTCCAGAGGGCTGGAGAAAAAAAAAAAAAAAAAAAATCTGCAGGGGTTCCGAGGCCACGAGACCACCCAGCCAGCCCCCAACCTGGCATTCTGCCTCACTTAAATGATCTCAATCAGCCCTTGTGGTTTTCAGGCTTCACGTGGATGAGTTTGATGACGATGGTCACATGGACCTCAGGCCTTCAGTCCATCAACGTAGGGACTGAATTGCCCTTCCCAACGTTTTTTTTTCCATTTTGTTTTTTTCTACAAGGTCTTTTTTGGGCATTTTCTGTTGTTTTCTTAGAGAGTCAAGGCTGTCATGAACTAGGAGATGCCCACGGTGTGATCGTGATGCGGGTTCAAGGAGCACTGTTACACCTCCAAGACAGACATGATCATTTAGGCAATGTGAACATTCGAGAAGGCTCCACACGTACAAGAACATTCTAGTAAGGCCCCACCACAATATTCACGCTGAAAATGGTTTTGAAAGACCCCTTAGGAAATAATATGCATTCATCTGCATTCGTCTGCTTGTCTGAACTTATTATGACTTACAAACCTGAGCGCACATTAAGATCCCAAGATGCCGGTCTGCTTATGATTCCAAGGATTAATAAAATAACAGTGGGAGGTCGTGCTTTTAGTTGCAGGGTCCCTAAACTGTGGAATGGTCCGCCTGCTACTATAAGAGATGCCCCTTCGGTCTCAGCTTTTAAATCGCAACTGAAGACTCACAACATCAGTTTAGCACACCCTGACTAGAGCTGCTGATTAACTGTACAGACTGCATCTCTGTTGTTAGTCATTAACACTAAAACAGAAGTAACATGATAGTTAGAATTTGATACTAACCCTCATCTATTCTGTTTCTCTTCTCGGTACTCAAATGTGGCACTTGGTGCCAACTGCCCACCTGCCAGGTTGTTTTGCCTGCCTAAGGTAAAGTCATCCCTGATGGAGGATCACAGGAATTGTGGGAAAGAGGGGTCCTTTTAATGGATTAGCGCTATTTCAGCTGTGGAATGGCCAAATGGGGGAGGCAGCTTGATGGATGAGGTCTCCAGGACTCGAAACAAATCAAATCATATTATGGGATATCATCTACTGTTAAATTCTACTCCGTACTTCTAAAATTTTTATTTTTATACTGTATTGAGGATTTGTTCTGCTCTGTGTATTGTATTGTATTGTATTGACCCCCTTCTCTTTGACACCCACTGCACGCCCAACTTACCTGAAAGGGGTCTCTCTTTGAAATGCCTTTCCTGAGGTTTCTTCCATTTTTTTCCCTACAAGGGATTTTTTGGGAGTTTTTCCTCGTCTTCTTAGAGAGTCAAGGCTGGGGGGCTGTCAAGAGGCAGGGTCTGTTAAAGCCCATTGTGGCTCTTCTTGTGTGATTTTGGGCTCTACAAAAATAAATTGTATTATATTGTATTGTCTGCGGTGGGTTGGCACCCTGCCTGGGATTGGATTCCTGCCTTGTGCCCTGTGTTGGCTGGGATTGGCTCCAGCAGACCCCCGCGACCCTATGTTCGGATTCAGCGGGTTGGAAAATGGATGGATGGATGGATATATTGTATTGTATTGTATGATCTGCTAATAGCTGGACTGAAGTCACACTCTAATAATGGAGCTCCGGGGATGAAACCATTGAAACTCCTTCAGTTTTGTCAACCTTTGTGATCTTATCTAATAACATAAAGCACAAAAAGCTTCTGTGCGGCAAGTGTCATCGAGCGGAGCTGCAATCAATACGCCGGTGATCAATGCAGTAGTTCTTGTCATAAATGAACATCAGCAGTTTGTGAGATCGGTGACACTCTGGTGGGCCTTTGGTTTTTCCCCCTGTTACAAATCAGGTGTCACCTTGTAGCCCTAGCATCAGCTGAGTTGCTTTTCTCTGGACTTTCTCCAGTGCTGTTATGTTCCTTTTTGAAGCCTGAAGACCAAAACTGCACCCAGAACTCCAGATGAGGCCTCACCAGTGCGTCATAAATCCTGAGCAGAACCTCCTGGGACTTGTACTCACCACATGTCAAGGCGCTATATAACCTTCATAATGGCGTCTGCACACTTTCTGCAGTTTGCAAGACCTCTCCATGCCTGTGTAGATTCTACACCAGAAGCTACGGTTTTCCACTCACTGAAAGGAACTGCCTCGGTCAGCCTAAAGGCATGCTGGGAAAGAGAGTCCTTTGCAGTTCATTTCCATTCGCTTTGGTGGAGGAGAGCTTTGTGTTGTGAGGATTGCCCTTATGTTGATTATTTTAGTCAGTAAGTCAGTCATTTTTCAACCCGCTATATCCTAACTACAGGGTCATGGGGGTCTGCTGGAGCCAATCCCAGCCAACACTGGGAGCAAGGCAGGAACAAACCCCAGGCAGGGCACCAGCCCACCACAGGGCACACACACGGGACAATTTAGGATCGCCAATGCACCTAACCTGCATGTCTTTAGACTGGACACAGACACGGGGAGAACATACAAACTCCATGCAGGGAGGACCCAGGAAGCGAACTCAGGTCTCCTACCATGCTGCCCCCTGATTATTTTAGTATGTTGGAAATTTGGCCTGTATTTGGAATTTAATTACCGGATTACCAGACTACGTCACTGTGGTTTGCCTTTCAAGCAAATCCTTTTTGCCTTGTTACATTTTTGAGTATTTTGTTATTTTTTCCATTATTTTCAATACATCCTATCTTATAAAGACTACATTCTTACTCGGTTTCCACACAAATCAGGGGTTGATGGTAATCCTCTCCCTTGTGGCACTTTTTATTTGGAGGTCAGCCATTATTTTAACACTCCTGAAGCCCCATTAGGCCAGGTGTAAGACAAAGTCAGTCTGCCTGGGGGTGAGCCTTATCTGGGCAGGCTGGTAAGGAGTCTGGCCAAGGGCCATCTTAAGAGCATCATAGGCAACCCCAGGGCAAAATAGTGCAGTGGGGCCCCTGATTTGACAGCAAGACAGAAGCATACATACAGTAAGCATCTGAAACATTGAGGCCCCCTAAGCTCCTGGGGCCCCCTGTCAGTTTCCATTGTGCCCATACGTTAAAGAAGGCCCTTCACGCTGCCTGCTCTCTGGCTCTGTTTTGGAGGCCTCACACCCTTTTGGCATTTGTGTGTGTGTGAATCATACCATCACCTTCTTACCACTGCCTCAGCAATAGATGGTTCTTTCTGCAGCCATCTTCTGACCCCAAACCTTTCTTAAGCTCTCTGGCTTTTCTTTTACAACATTAACCTCATGCCAGATTCAGCATATTTAAAGATTAAGGTTAATAGTCAATCACATCATGACATATAGTAGGTAGGTATGCTAAATATACAATCTAGCTAAGATTCACTTCACTAGGTGAAAAGTGTAAAATTTAAAATACAGTAAAAAAAAAACAACCTTTGGTCATTAAAGGTAAGTTTGTCATCATAGAATGGCATAAAAATTATGCCCACCTTCAAAGACGCCGAGACACTGCCGACCATTCAGAACAGTAGCATTAACTTTGTGACAGCAGGACCAGAGCCTAACTCATGACACAAAGTCACGCCTGGAGTTCTCATCCAGCATTTCCTGTAAACAACAAGAGAGGAAGAGCAGAACCCAGAGCTCTTCCTCCCTCGAGATGACCTGGAAATGAACTGACAGCGGCTGACGTGAGGATGGCACACACCTAGAGTCTGTCCTGCCAAAAACAACACATCAGCGCTGCCTTGACAGAGGGCGGCTTCACCCAGCATTATTCTGTCTGTGAGATGATCCACACTGCCATGACTGCAACATTGGCACAGCAGACTGGCATTAACAATTTAAGGGTATATGGTGCAGTGGCATGCTCACCAGATCAAACTTCAGGTCGGAGACTTGCAAATCTGACTTCAGGATGAGGATATCAGAAGTGAACACCGTACTGCTGGGCTCGTTCATGGAGGCAACGGGGGCAAGTGGCCTTGTTTTGGGAGGTTTGGTTCTGGTTACTAGTGGCTGCACCAGGGCACCAATGAACTTCACTAGAAGTTAAATCTTCATTTAGTGCAAAATGTTTTATGTCTTAAGGAACTGGTTAATAAGTTATGAAAAGTACTGGGCAGATTAATGAAGATAGATAGATAGATAGATAGATAGATAGATAGATAGACATGAAAGGTACTATATGATTAATTGATAGATAAATAGATATGAATGTCACTATAAGATAGAAATGAAAGCACTATATCATGGATAGATAGATGTGAAAGGTGCTGTATAGTAGATAGATAGATAAATAAATATTTTGGCGTAGTTGGCAGGATTAGATAGATAGATAAATAGACCTAAATGGCACAATATAAAAGATAGATAGATAGATAGATAGATAGATAGATAGATAGATAGATAGATAGATAGATAGATAGATAGATAGATA
>JANRMT010062840.1:51341677-51354918 GCA_026402145.1 Polypterus bichir lapradei | reverse complement strand
ATAGATAGATAGATAGATAGATAGATAGATAGATAGATAGATAGATAGATAGATAGATAGATAGATAGATAGATAGATAGATAGATAGATAGATAGATAGACAGATTCTTCTATAATCCATGCAGTTGAAGTAAAGGCCAGTTGACTACCCTGAAGTTCTACAGTCCACTCTGGGATGTCACGTCATTTAGACAGTGTTATCATTGTGTTCTGAATTTTATCCTTCACTGAATTTCAGTTCTCTCCTCCTCTACAAGGTGCTTCACGTTTGAATGTCCTCACAATGCCCGAGGTAATATGCCGATTTATTCATTTCCCAGCACTCCCCGAGAGGTCGTGTTAACATAAGCTGCATTCATACAAATCGTTGTTTTTCCTGGACTGGTTGGTCTGATTGATGGCCCACACAAAAAGTTCTTTGCCCCCAAATGTGGATGATGAGTACGCATATGGGAATGGGAAGCGATATCCCAGTATCAACACACAGGCGGTCATGGATGCCAGCTGTTCTGGAGCGGCCTGCATATTACCCTGAAGATAGGCGGGGCTGGATGGGTGATTGACAGTGAAATGTCACAGAGGTACACTGAGCTCTGCAATCCACGAAACACCACCTTAAATATTCATGTTACCCTTTTCAAGCCTGGGAAGGTTCCGGAAGGCAGGTCAAGACTGCTGGAGCTTTGTATAAATTGAGCCTCGCAGACAATAAGGGGAGAGAGGCACGGCACACTAGTCTGGAAGAATGAATGCGACTTTAGGAACAGTGCAAGCTGTGGCTAGTTGCAGTAGCCATTACTTTACAAGGTTTTTCTCGTGGCTATAACAGCAGGAAGGTGACTACTTCTGCAAGTATGGCTGCCCCTGTCAGTGGACTTTATTTCAAGATGAGATGACTTGCAAGGAAACTTCAGAGGGCGCCTTTGTCAGGCTTGTGATGCCGTAAAATCGAGACGTCGCTCATTCTGAAACGTGCGCTCCTGCTCCTCGCTTGGAGGTGGTGGTGGGCACATCCTGCTCTGGGGTCTTGACCAACTCTTATTCTAGTCAAGACTTCTAATGCAATTCCCAGGAGTAATACTGAGATGGGCGGCACGGTGGCGCAGTGGTAGCGCTGCTGCCTCGCAGTAAGGACACCCGGGTCCTCCCTGCGTGGAGTTTGCATGTTCTCCCCGTGTCTGCGTGGGTTTCCTCCCACAGTCCACAGACATGCAGGTTAGGTGGATTGGCGATCCTAAATTGTCCCTAGTGGGTGTGTGTGTGTGCCCTGCAGTGGGTTGGTGTCCTGCCCGGGATTGCTTCCTGCCTTACGCCCTGTGTTGGCCGGGATTGGCTCCAGCAGACCCCCGTGACCCTGTGTTCGGATTCAGCGGGTTGGAAAATGGATGGACGGATGGATGAATTGTGAGATGCGTGATAAATACGGGCACACATCAGGTGGATTCACTCACCGAAGACGATCCAGAGACTGAAAGCCGTGCGCTTCCCTCGACAAGCACGGAGGATTAGGGCTGAACGTATGAATGAACTTATTCAGATTGCAAATCCCAGTTAAAGCTCCACAACACAGCATCATTCATCCCATTGTGCGCACCGTGCAAAAAATAAATCAAACCGGATTTTGCACAGCGCTCCGAAAAAAGAATGCAGAAGCGGGCCGCTTCAGAAACGTGAACAAAGAGAACAATTGTGCCCAATGGCATCGAAGGAACAGTAGCCGGGAATGAAAGGGTTAAAAAAAAAAAGAAAACTCTCCGCCCTCCCCCTGCTGCTTATTTCTTAGGTGCAATTTATCACTTTTTAATGAAGCACTTCAGCCCAGTAGATGAGTCCTGGCTTTGAAAAGGCCGGAGAATCACAACGTACGCCGATAATGAAGCCCCCTCCAGCAGCTTCAGTAATTGGCGGGATTAATTAAAGATGAAAACTGAACTGTTGGCCGAGATGGGAGGGTCGTGTGGGAGTGCGAGTGTGAAGAGACTTTCTTCTCGAAACAAAACGATCTGCTCAGAACGTGACTGTCCCTGGCTGGCCAGGTGCCCCCATTTCACATACGAAGGGGTGCGACTTGTGGCCATAAAAACACAAACAAAAATCAGCTGGGACCCCGAGCCAAGTGGCTTAAAGTGACACCCGGGGTTTTCACCTTAGTCTGGTCCAGGGGTGGGCAAGGTCGGTCCTGGTGGGCCGCAGTGGCTGTAGGTTTTCGTTACAACCCAATTGCTTAATTAGAATCCAATCTTTGCCAATCTCAGACTCTAATTTAATGTTACGGCTTGTTATTCTGCAATGTTAGGTCCTTTCCAAGGATGTCACCCAAATGACAAATGGAAGGAAGTTAGAAGGAGATCTGCTGGCTCTTTTATCATTTATATCTTACTGCTAATAAGGCGCCATTAAAACGGTGAATGCGGCTGTTTAAGACTGAAACGACCAATTAAGGGTGGGAAAAACTTAACAAACGAGACCACTAAAACGAAGCATCAAAATGTCACTTGAGCAATAAGTGCGTCATCGGCCATAATTGACTTCTCATTAAGAAACTGAGTTGGGAGAAAAACCTGCAGCCACCCCAGCCCTCCAGGATTAACACTGCCCACCCTGGCCTAGGCCGAGATATATTAATGAGGGGAAGTGCCCCCTCATGTCCTGAACCCGGCACTATTGCCTTGCCAAGAAATACAGTATACACCTAATACTATAGGCCAGGGGTCCCCAACTCCGGTCCTCGAGGGCCGCAGTGGCTGCAGGTTTTCATTCTAACCCTTTTCTTAATTAGTGACCCATTTGACGTCTTTTGAATTAAGTTTATTTGACTTGCTCTTGATGACTCTGACTCAATAATTGTTTGTTCCCTTAGTTAACCGCCAAACCATAATGAGATACAAAATGAACCAAAGCAGAACCAGCAAACTGTGACCATCATACAATATCTGAAAATAAAAAGGGCGGAGGTCCCAGGAATGTCGATCTGCTCAGATCCCCAAAACATTTGACCAGAGCTCTTAGAAAAGAGAAAAATCGACAATGGCTGCTATTGGACAATGAGAGCAGCAACAAGCCGTGGAATTAAAGAACGGGTTTAATGAACGACAACAATCGGCGCCTGATTAAGCAACTGGTTGGAGAGAAACTGGTTGGAGTTTGAGGCCCTGACTGAGTTGGTCTTCTGTTGGTCACTCACTTCACATTTCATTTCTGTTTAGGTGCCATTTAACTCTTTCAGACTTTTGTCAACCACAGGGGTTGAGAGTGGTAGTCAACTTGTAAACGATGACAAAACATTTTAGTTTGACTCACTTTGCTAGAATGAAAGTTAGTTTTGTTGGTTTGACCCGAGATTCCATGCGCTCGAGTGCGTAATGAAGAGCAAACAACGTCAAAAATGGCATCGACATCTGGTGAGAGATCGAAGCAAATGCACAAAGCAAAAAGACTCCATTTCTAATGTTTTGCTTTGTTCTTGGACTCTGACTTGTCGAACTCCGATTTTGATTCATGTGATCTGGAGATCGAGCTCAAAAATAAAAGTTTGGTACCGGCGTCAGCTGATCGGGGAGCTGAACACATTTGTGTCAGTGACGTGCCTATGGCAATGTTCGCCTGGGAGGGCCGCCACATACAATGAAAAGAGATACAAACCCGATTGCGTTGCCGTAGCGCCTGGAAGCCAGTGTGCCGTGCATTCCTGCCAGCTGTCGTGCCACCCGTGAGTGGCTCAAGCCACAACAGACGGCAAACTGGCGGCCAATGCACCCCGTAACAGATGTTTAATGTTGATCTTTGTGTGAAACCATTGAGTTGTGTGCTTTTTATCTTAAAAAGAACAAGTCAATTCAAATGAATTCAAAAGAAGTTAATTAGCAGGAAAAACAGGTCACTAATTAAGAAAAGGGTTAGAATGAAAACCTGCAGCCACTGTGGCCCTCCAGGACTGGAGTAAGGAGACCCCTGCTATATACTAACACCCGCCCCCCCCCAACAAATAAAATTAATTCCATTATAACGCAAGCTAGTGCAGGTTTGCATGTCTTCCCAATCTGTAGTGTATAAAAATAGTAAGTTTACTCCGTGTGAACTCTTGCTCTAAACCAGACACTAGAGATTTACATCTCTCGGCTTAATAAGTAAATTACAAACTACTCCAGAAATCCTGGACATTCTCTGTCCAACAGTGCCTTCTACGGACCAAAATGGACTACACGGATCAAACACAGGGTTTAAATAGGATTCCCGCTCTAACCTTCGACCCACAACACTTAAAAAACCTCAAAAGTTCAATCAAATGTATAAAGGTAGAGGAGTAAACAATATTTAGTATGTGTGGTTTGGTTTTCAGGTTATGTATTTATCGTTTATTTAAAGTCTATATATTTTGTTACTTGTATTCCATATGTTGAGCCTAGGGGGGTAGGGCCCCATGACACTGAAAACTGACCCTGGCTTTTGTAAGAGCCAAGCCGTCCATGAAATGGCTGCTGTACCATTGGTTAAGTTTTCTGCCTTTTGGCTCCCCTATGACACCGGCACCGCTTTGACGACACTCTCTCTCTTGTGATCATCTGCTAGTCTTTTTCTAACCTATTCACAGTACTAAGGTGCTGGAGCGTGTTTGCCATTATGGATGTAGTGAGAAGTCAAGCAAAATGACACCTTTTATTGGTTAACTAAAAAGATCACCATATGTAAGCACTCGAGGCAATTCAGGCCCCTTCTTCAGGAAAGATGTAATTAAATAAATACATCTGAATTAATTACATTTCAATTACATCTGAATTAATTACATTTTAATTACAATGCCGGAAGTTCATTGTCAGGCACCTGGAGAACATCCGGGACAAGATAAAAGGGACCAACTGACTCCATTTGAGGAGCCGGAGTTGGGTGGAAGAAGGACAGAGCTTGCAAAACAGGAGTGGAGGCGGCCGAAGGAACCAAGGACTGGACATTGTAAATAAGTTGTAAATAGTTGTGTAAATAAATGTGTGTGTTGTCAGCACTGCGTAGTATATACATACATATATATATACATATACACATATATATATATATATATATACATATACACTTATATATATATATATATATATATATATATATATATACATATACACATATATATATATATATATATACACATATACACATATATATATATATATATATATACATATACACATATATATATACATATACACTTATATATATATATACATATACACATACAGAGATACACATATATATATACACACACACACACACACATATATAAATATATATACACACACACACACACACACACACACACACACATACATACATATATATATATATATAAGGCAGCACTGTGGCATAGTGTGTGTGTCCTGCAGTGGGCAGGCGCCCTTTGTCCCTGCCTTGCGCCCTGTGTTGGCTAGAACTGGCTCTGGCAGACCCCCGTGACCCTGTGTTAGGATATAGCGGGTTGGAAAATGACTGACTGACAGACTATATATTATATACAGGTATATATACATATATATATATATATATACATACATATATATATATATATATATATAGAGAGAGAGAGAGAGAGAGAGATTGGAAACTTCACTCCAGAGTGACTCCTAATTTCCTACACCACGTCCTGCAGGTCTACGTCTTTCCTTAATATAAGAGGGGGGCAACAGCGTCTTCTGTGTAACACTTTGCTATTCTTCCTGGTTTGTGCCAATGGAGATTCCACCAGACTACATATCAACTAGTCGGCCCCCCCAAACCCAATCTCAGCTCCTGACCTACCTGACGGATCCTCTCTGAATAAAGGAGTCCTGAGGCGCCCGTACGCCACAAACCGGGAGCAGGGAAGGCTGCCTGGAACAAAACGTTCGTTCTGCTTTTTTTTTTTTCTTTATCTTAAAAGTTCTAAGAGATGTGAACAGCATGTCGCTGCCCTCAGGGAATAACGCCTCCCTTCCAAATTACATCTTGTGTTATTTATTTCATTTTAACCTGGGGCTTTTCTATCAACCGCATAAAAGAAAAAGGAAAAGGAAAAAAAGAAAGACCCTCATGCATTTAAACACACGTAAAAGAAAAATTCTCAGTAGCTGCCAAACGCCGTGGCTAATTTATTAGATCTGTTAGGTGAGGGATGGCCTTCCTTTAGGCTTTCCAGAGCTTAATGCTGTCCTGGGATAAACAAGAGTTCATTTCTTTATTGTTAAGAGCTGCCCACAATTGCAGGGCTTAATCGAAGCCATAACTTTAAATTTATAAGGCGCTTCTTTCCCAGACAATAACAGGACCTTTTCACTTGGAAAATGTCAGAATGAGTCAGTAAATCGTTTGATTGTCCTCTTTTTATGGAACAAATATCACCGCTCTGACAAATTGGCTGCTTTGGATATAATGTCTCAATTTAAATATAATGCCCCGATGTGGCGCCATTACTCGATTTAGGAAGTCAGGCAGACATCTTCATCACTTTTGCTGTCTTGCCCAGTGGATTCAGAAAGAATTCAGACCCTTTTACTTTCAGCACGTTATTGTCTTGTAGATTTCATCCATCCATCCATAATCCAACCCAACGCCACAATATATATATACAGGTATATATATCCAACCTACTATATCCTACATGGTCCTACATGTGACTACATGGTCACAGGGGTCTGCTGGAGTCAATCCCAGCCAGCACAGGGCACAAGGAGGGAAAGAAACCCCGGGCAGGGTGCCAGCCCACTGCAGGGCACAAACACACACACACACCAAGCACACACCAGGGACAATTTAGAATCCCCAATGCACCTAACCTGCATGTCTACGCTACGCTACTCAAAGTGCTTTTCATGTGGAGTGGGGAGCCATTTCAACCACCGCTAATGTGCAGCACCCATCTGGATGAGGTGATGGCAGCCATTTTTGTGCCAGTACCCTCACCACACATGAGCTGTTAGGTGGTGAAGGGGTGAGAGAGACAATTAGAGACAGGGCATGATTAGGGGACCAGAATGACCAGGTCATGGAGGGCAGTTTAGTCAGGACATCGGGATACACCCTACTCTTTATGAAGGATCTCCAGGGAAATCCATACTGTTTGTGAAGGATCTCCAGGGATCTTTAATGACCACAAAATGCCAGGACCTTGGTCTTGCATCTCACCCGAAGGATGGTGCCATTTTCACAGCACAGTGTCCCAGCACTGGGGGAACATTGGGATGCACACACAGACCACAGGGTAAGCGCCCCCTCCTGGCCTCGCCAACATCTCTTCCAGCAGCGACCCCAGACCAGCTTTTTCCTAAATGGTCTCCCACCCAAGTACTGGCCAGGCCCAAACCTGCTTAGCCTCAGGTAGCTGACCTTTTCTGAAGCGCATTTTAAATGGATACGTTTGTCTTGTTTGTCCAACAATCGACACTCAATTACCCATAATGGCCAAGTGAAAAGATGTTTTCAGAAAGGTTGGCGGATTTATTAAGAATTTAAAACTGAAATCTTCCATTTCTGGAAGTGTCCAGGCCTTTAATTCAGTTCTCTGTGGAAGCCCCTCCCAGCTTTGAGTCTGCTTGGTGGTACATCACTACAAGCTTTGCACACCTGGATTTGGGCAGTTTATTTCCCCAATTCTTCCTGGAAGATTCCCTCAAGATCCTGGATGGGAAGCATTCTGTAAGGTGCCATCTTCAGGTCTGTCCAGAAATGTGCCACTCAAGGACACTCAGAGAGACATGTCCCAAAGCCACTCCAGCATTGTCCTGTCGGGTCATTGTCACGTGATAGGTGAACTGTCGTGCCAGTCTGAGGTGGTGGGCACTCTGGAGCAGGTTGTCTACTAAAGACCTCTCTGTTTTTTAGCTGTTCACCCTTCCCTCAGTTCTGACCAGTCTCTTTGACCCTTCACCCCCATAGTGCAGCCTCCACCAAGTGGTAGGACAGGCTGGCATTATCCATTTCGCTAAGTCTGTGGCTTAGCAAGCTGCTAATTTCAGTTTCTTTGGGTCTAAGACTCTCTTTGCAATGTAGCCTCTGCACCTCATCTGATAAAATGATCGATAACCAAGAGACATTTTAGAGCCATCTTATGGGACCAGCTAAATAGTTGCTCAAAACAAAGAGCTAGACTGGCAACCTTGGTGCAACATTAGAACAGCAATCGAGATGAGAACAGGCCATTCAGCCCAACAAAGCTCGCCAGTCCTCTCCACTTATTTCTTCCAAAAAACCATCAAGTCGAGTTTTGAAAGTCTCTAACGTCTTACTGTCCACCACACTACTTGGTCGCTTATTCCAAGTGTCTATCGTTCTTTGTGTAAAGAAATGCTCCCCAATGTTTGTGCGAAATTTACCCTTCACAAGTTTCCAACTGTGTCCCCGTGTTCTTGATGAACTCATTTTAAAGTCACCATCTCGATCCACTGCACTAATTCCCTTCATCATTTTAAACCCTTCACTCAGGTCTCCTCTTAATCTTCATCTCCTTAAACTGTAAAGGCTCAGCTCTTTTTAATCTTTCCTCATAACTCAACCCCTGTAGCCCTGGACTCAGCCTTGTTGCTCTTCTCTGGACCTTCTCTAGTGCTGTTATGTCCTTTTTGAAGCCTGGAGACCCAAACTGCACCCAGGACTCCAGATGAGGTCTCACCAGTGTGTTATACAGCTTGAGCAGAACCTCCTGTGACTTGTACTCCACACGTCATGGCGCTATATAACCTGACAGTCTGTTAGCCTTCTTAATGGCTTTTGAACACTAACAGAAAGTTGATAATATAGAGTCCACCATGACTCCTAAATCCTTCTCATAAGGTGTTTTCTCGATTTTCCGACTGCCCATTGTGTATTCAAACCTCACATTTTTACTTCCTATGTGTAATTCTTTACATTTATTGACATTAAATTTCATCTGCCACAAATCTGCCCAAGCCTCTATGCTATGATGATATAACAGATTCCAGATTATCTGCTAATCCACCTGTCTTAGTATCATCAGTAAACTTAACCAGCTTGTTACTTATATTGTGAACTTCCCCATGGGATTAATAAAGTACTGTGGTGGGCTGGCACCCTGCCTGTGGTTTGTTTCCTGCCTTGTGCCCTGTGCTGGCTGGGATTGGCTTCAGCAGACCCCCGTGATCCTGTAGTGTAGGATATCGCAGGTTGGATACTGGATGGATGGATTAATAAAGTATCTCTCTATCTATCTATCTATGTTCCTATCTAAATCATTTCTATTTATTAAAAATAGCAGCGGCCCGAGCACTGCCCCCTGCTGGTCACCACACTTAACATCACCCAATTCTGATGAGGTTCCTCTCACCATCACCCTCTGCTTCCTGTGTCTGAGCCAATTCTGCACCCACCTAAAAAATCACCCTGAACTGCCACTTCTTTTAGTTTGATGCCCAGTCTTCTCATGTGGCACCTTATGAAATGCTTTCTGAAAGTCCAGATCAATAATCTCATCTGCTCCTCTCTGGTCGTATCCTTTTGTTGCCTCCTCATAGAATTCCAGCATGTTAGTAAAACAGGACCTCCCTCTTCTGACCCCATGCTGACTGTTCCTAATAACTCCTGTCCTTGCCAGGTGTCGCTCAATCTCATCCTTAACAATTCCCTCCATTCATTTTCCTGTGATGCATGTTAAGCTTACTGGCCTCTAGTTGCTCTGATCTGCCCTGTCACCCTTTTTATATAATGGGATGATATTTGCCAGTTTCCAGTCCTTCGGAATCTCTCCAGTGCGCAGTGCCTTCCTAAAAATATGTGTCTGTACTCGCTAGCCTCTTTAAGAACGCGAGGGTAAATATGATCTGGTCCTGGTGTTCTAATAGTCAACCAAAAAAGATGGGCTTATGTGTAGCCAAGAACCCAATGGCAAGATGTCTGCTCCTTCCTTTAAAATCCTCAAACAACCCTGCAAATGTTGTTTTTCTATCAAGCTCACTGCTCAGCCTTGATAGCAGAGACCCCCCTCTTATAGGGTGTAGCCATAACAAAGGGTAGAGTAACATCTTCTACTCCAAAGGGTGACCAGTGATGGACTGGAAAAATGGAAGACCATCCAAAAATGGAGTCGGATGAGAGGTACCATTAGTCCAAACCTTGTTAAGACAGAAGAAGATCGTACGTAGAGCCATGTGTTCGCTTTGCTAACGACAGGGGATGACCGATTCACCAGCCAACCTGGCAGGTGTAACTTTACTAGCAACAAGAGGTCCAACGCGTTGTGTTTGAACCGCAAAAGAAACTGCGATACCATCAACAACCAGAAGGTGCGACAGAAGCAAAGAAGGAGACGAGCTCCCAACACAAAGAAAGAAAGCATGCAGAAGATTGTTTCACGTGTCTGGAGAAAACCGACCAGCAAAGGAAGAAAGTATCGCTTACACCAGAACTACATGCACACCTACGTTGATTTCGAGGACTATGAATCGGAACTTAGAAGTTAGGACAAAGCCAGCTAATGTGATGCAGTATTGGTGTTAACTGTAACTAAACGTTTAGGGTTAGGGTTGTGAAGGATAACTTGTGGCTGTTGTGAGTTTTTCTTCTTAAATCCAATACAAAAGTGCAAAGCAAAATCTCTCTCACACACTCACACACACATAGAAAATCTCTATGGAGGGAGGTAAGCCAGTGCAGACAAGCTGTGAGTAAAGGAACGCCATGGTGCTGGCAACAAACGCTTCATAACAAGCTAAAGAACTTTCCCATCTTTAACACATGAATTGAAAGATCAGAATTCATAAGTTATGTGCCTTTTTCTATGGAAGAGAACAAGTTCACCTAAGCTTTATTAATTGTATGTTTTGTGTTTTCGTCTAAATATCTCTATACATCTACAGTGTGTCTATATATTGTCATACATGAGCACCTTAAATTCACCTTCCAGGCTTAGACAAGGTATGCAATAACCTGCCGGGACACGAGGGGGCGCCAGCGCTAACAATACCATCTTTTTCTCTGCTTCATACCTTCAAGAAGCCACCCAATGAGGGCACCTCAGCCACAGCCCTGCTCAACTAAACCACGCCTCCTTCTGTCAGGTCAACATGAATTCAAGAACTCCTGGAAGATGGCGTTTGCAGTCAGAAGAACACAATCCTGTATGACGGAGCTCCCTGACACAAACCTGCTCGAGACAGATAATGGTTTAGAGAAGCCACTGAGGCTAAAAAGGCAGATATTGTACCCAATTTCTGTTGCGCTACCACGTGCTCATTTTTGTTCTTTGCATCGGACACTGGTATTAAATGGGTAGACCCGGCTGGCATCCCAACTTTTCTTTGGTTCTCTTCTCCCTTATTTCATAATATATACTCACATATATGCATCTTCTATTATCCTTATCCACCTTAATAAAATGACAAGTGTCTGTGGGTCTGTGTGTGGGTCCAGTTACTATGTCTATGTCATTTCAGCAGATGGCACATCACAAACATTTATAGTAATAAAATGCTTTGCATTTGTCATTCCAACAGATGGCACATCACAAACATTAACACTGCTTATATGAATCCCATACCAAGTGGCATATAACAGAGACATATGCATTTCATGTGTCATTCTAACAGATGGAGCATCCCAACCATTTGTAGTAATGCATTTTACTACATACATTGCTAAATACTGTAAATTCCAATAGATGGTACACTGCAAATGTTACAGCTGAGATCTAAGTTGATACATTAGATTTTGACCTGTCTTAGTCAGATAGCACAGCTAGTGTTAGAAATAAATTGTATTAGGGTTATTTGTGAAAGCAAAGCTGATTGCCACATTCGGATCACAACAGAGTAAGTGTTTAACGTAGAGTTTCACTGATTTAAGAACCTCCTGACTTCTGCTCCCTGAGCCCACAGTCTCTCCTAACTCCCTCCAGCTGCACATCTCCTCCTGGCTCCTGACACCAGCATTTCAGCTCCTCCATCAATCTCCCACCAACCACCAGGGGGGACTTTCCTATGCAAGCTGTTTTTTCTACTCACCTACTGATGACGTAAATGCCGGACCACCAGGTGATGGCAGTATTCCTAAGCGGCCATGCTGCGGATTACCCAGCCTCTGGACTTTGTACATAATGCAATATTTAGGTCTGGTCCTGTGAGACTACTTGAAGATGGGATAGCAACAGAAGGACAAGCACAACAGACAGAGAAATCCCATGTTGTTGGTGTCATGTTTAGCCTTCTAGCGAGTTCATTTCATATTTTCTATCACCGCATTGGTGCCACTTCTCGTGTCGCTAGGGGTGTGGCTTCTAGGGTCGTGAACCACGCGTAATCAGCATAACGGGATAAAAGGTCATCCGGGTGTTCTGTTCATTATCGAATCAGCGGATACAAACCTCCAAAATAAATTTTAAAAATTCTTAAAAGAAACCTTTTGTTATTTTAATTCTTGCAAGTTGTGTTTGTTTTATCTCTTTGTCTAATATTTTGATTTCAATTCTGGTCTCCTGATAGGATTTGGTAGAGAGGTGTACTTTTATTCATTTCAGTTTTCATTTTTTTTATGCGCTTCTCCCGGTTTAGCTCAGTAAATATTCACCTGTCTGTTTCTCAGCAAGACAGCTGGAGAGCAAAACTATTGGACCCCCATGTACCCTTCCTTCAGGAGAACAGCAGCTGCAGAGGGGAAATACAAACCATTATACCAAATAACAAAGATCAAAATTAAACAGAGAACACCAGTGGAAGAAATTCTACCATTGGAATGCATGGAGACCAGACTTCATAATCGACTTAGCTCAGTCTGAATATGGAAACAGCTGAAGAGCGTCCTCATTGTTGACCCATCCTTTAAAAGTCTCATTCATTATATTTGTAAGCTTTATACAGTGCCTTCTTTCTTTCTTTCCTTTTCTTTTCTAGACAATTAACACCTCCAGCACCCTGACATCATCCACGTTTGGTTTTGTCACCGGCTCAAACATAAATGAGATGTTTGTTTTAAGATTTGCCTCTGCCCTTTGTTGCTCCCTGACTGCCCCCATGATTGATCCCGCGTCCATTCCTCCCAGTGATACATAACACAGGGGATTATTTTTACTGCTCAAGCCCAAACCTTTCATCCTCAGTGAAGAACACAGGAAATAAAGAAAAGCATACCAAAGACCCCCCAGGGACGTGGAGCTTGCACATTCTTTAGTCGTAACTGTTTGCCGGTCAGGTTTTTTATTTTTCCAACCTGATGACACTAACTGTGGAGCTCCGGAACTGAGGTGGAATGAGGCCTGGCTTTGTGTGAGGGGTGCT
>JANRMT010062840.1:51315493-51336677 GCA_026402145.1 Polypterus bichir lapradei | reverse complement strand
TTTTTTTTTTTATGTAAATAATAAGAGACTGTTGTTCCCGCACTGGTATGGCATCAAGTCCTTCCATGTGAACCCTGAACACCATGAGGACGGATCATTGATGTTAGGTAGAATGCCTAGAGGGGGCTGGTGAGGTGGTCTCATGGCCCTGGACCCCCTGCAGATTTTATTTTTTCTCCAGCTGTCTGGAGTTTTTTTTGTTTCTTCTGTCCTCCCTGGCCATCAGACCTTACTCTTATTTTATGTTAATTAGTGTTCTCTGATTTTAATTCTTACTTTGTCTCTTTTTTCTCTTTTCTTCATCATGTAAAGCACTTTGAGCTCCATTATTTGTATGAAAATGTGTTATAGAAATAAATGTTGTTGTTGTTGATTAGAACAGAATCTTTCGGTTTTATATCCTTTATCACAAATTGGAGATTTTCCGTTTGACCTCTTTTTGTGTTTTGAGGTACGGTTGATTTGAGTGGTTGAAAGGAACAAATAAATAAGTGGTGGTACTCAATGTGTTGGCCTGGAGAGGTTCTCCCTCATGGAGATACCAGCTAAACAATGAAATCATTTGCTCGCCATTTTCCATTCACCCACACAACAAACACGAAGAGCTAAATGCACATAACATCATGAAAGAAGGGGCCTAAAAGGAACTCAATATGAAAATTAATTTGTGTAATTCTTCTGAATTACGTTAATAAAAAAAAAAAGGAAACAAATCCACATTTTGGCATACAGGTCGGCAGATATCACCAAATCAAAATCAGACAATGCCCACCGCTTTTCCACAATGAATAAAGGATACTAAGAGATATGTCTAATGCTTACAACATGTTGCTCTTTAATAAAGCTGCACAAATTCCAAAAACCCAAATGAAGCTTTGCTGTATGATGTCGTCAGAACTGATTGCTCCCCAATCATAAAATACAAAAGATAGTTTCAGTGAAAAAAAGGGAATTCTATCCAAAATGAAATGTTAACAAGTTTAATCCTTAATACACACAGAAATAAAAATTCAAATAACCGAAATATCGAAAGAATCCTGTTCCAAATTTGCCCCCGTTGGTGTTTCCCACGCGTCCGCATTCCCCACCACTGATCGTTCTTCACACTCTACTTACTGTTTTTGACCGATTAAAAAACCAACGCGCCCAGCATACAATGGGAGTGCGCACACGCTGGTAATGCAGACGCGCTGCTGTCAACTAACCACCGGACCACCGGCGCTTTAGCAATGTTGTGACCCCAACCAATGGCTTCATATTCGGAAACACCCAAGTGGCTTCGATTCTTGTAACTTCATTAAACAGATTTGACTTGACCACATAAAAACGTACCATTCTGTCATCATGGGATGTAAAGGGTTAGTGAAGAAATGAAAACTATAACGTCAAATTGCAAACCATTTTTATCATAAAATAGTAAAGTGAAGACTTTAAACTTACACTGTAAAATTGATAAGGCATTGAATATGAAACACAGGGTTAGTTATAATACTCGTATTTTTTGGATTAAATATAGAGCAACAAATGATCCATTGTTCATTGCAGGTGTCCACAGTGGCAGTTAAAATATCGATATTTACGGGTTAGTAGTTAATAACCTGGTACATTGGCTCATTACTCTCAACTGGAACTGTCATGTCAGATGTGACAAGCAGATTCCATTGAAACGTTGCGACACGTGTTTTGTTCAGAAGCCCATCTTTACAAAAAAAAAAAAAAAAACCAAAAACAAGGTCCCACGATTTTGTTTTCTCACATGATGAATGAATGCACTTCCGTGGTGAGACAGACCATCATCAAAACCGTGAATTCTGGTCTATTTTATACGAAAAAAAAAATAAGCAAGAAACATTTGTACGGCGTCCCGTCTCCTTTTTTTTTTTTTTTTTTACCGCGTCAAAAACAAAGCTAACAGGTCTTACATAACAGTTTACAGTACCTTTCAGTTTCCTGGTCGGGTGTTTGAGGTTTGCTTTCAAAAGTGGTAAAGCTGCTCATGTCAACATATCCATCGTTTTCATTGGCAGAAGAGAGGGCCCGGCTGGGATCCTCAAAAAATTCTGTAAACGTTCCAGTTCTGGTTGGTCTCCTCGGAGGAATCTGAATGTTTTCGTAGTCAGAGTTTATTGCCGGAATGTTCTCGTAATCGGACGTATCAGCATTTGGAAACGAAATAGACCTGGGCTTTGTCAAGGGTAGAGGCATGAACGGCGGCCTGGAGCGGTCCTCAAAGGATTCCACTCTCGCTACGCTCCTGCTAAACGTTTTTGGTGTCCCTTTTCGTTTGCTGTCCTTGTAGAATAGAAATGTCGATGGCGAATCAGATGCTCGTGTTTTTCCAGACCGGGAAACTGGCTTAGGAGAGCTACCGATGCTCCGTCTATCCATGTCAAGAATTCGTACAGGTCCGTGATGGCTCGATTCGGATGAGGAACGAGAAGAAGAAACGTTCACGTCCACGTGAACTTTGTTTTCGGTTTTCTTTTTGAACGTGAAAGTCAGAAATCGTTTGAATGAAGACTTTTTCTTTTTCTGCTTGTCCGGCGAGTCGCCTTCTGTTGAGAGCGACGGGGTACTTTTGTTTATGGGTTTCTTTGTGATGTACGCCAGTTCAAAGGGCGGTGGAATGTCTACTACTGAGGATGGAGTTGACATTCCGCTAGAAGGGTGATTGCTTCTCTGGGAAAAACTGCCCGAAGACCCGATAAAACAAGGCAGGGATAGATTGTCCTCTTTCCTTTTAATTCGAAAATCCTCCGCTAAGGAGCCATCGTTTTCTCGATAAACTGACATTGGCATATCACGACCTTCTACCGAGTATGAGCGGGGATACAACATAAAACGCCGTGACTTAGGAGTGCTGCCTCGGCTGACGTCAAAGCATTCACCTTCACTAAATGGCTGGCCGTATTTATCCAAGGACACGGTACAATATTCGTTGGTGTGGTTTGGATCGGATTCTGGACCGCACTCCTCTGGCACAGTCTCTGGCACATACCCAGGCATCTTGGCAGAAAGAGATCTTGTTCTTGTCACAATGCTTTTTCTGTCCGTAGTGAAATAGCTCAGATTGTCACCGTCCATGTCCGGCCCTGCTTCTTCATAGACATGTTCCTCACTGATCGTATCCTCCGCTTTTTCTAGTTCTGTTCCTTCGTTGTAGGGAACTATGAGACCTTCAAAGTCCATGTCATCATCTGTTCCTGCTTTTTCTTGAGAATACTCATCCGCATTGATGGTTTGCATCACTTCAGGTAAAACAGTTTGAAGTTCCTCATCATCCTCCTGGTGGCAAGTCTCAGAATGGGTGATACCATAGTATTCAGAGTCTTTTAGGGTTTCTGAAACCGCATCATTGCCCATCGAGGGTGAAGTAGAAGGTAACAAATCAGTATCTTCTGCATTTTGTAATTCCACATATCTTCCACTTGTGAGAGAGATTCCATCTTTTTCAATCTCAAGCGACAGTTCTTGGGTGGATACCTTATCCTCATCTCCAGATTCTATAGTTGTGCCCTCTGGTGTAACATGGATCTGTGAAAACAATACGTTTTGTTCCACTTCTGAAAGACTACATAAAGACACCTTCTCTCCTAGAAGTTCAGCAGCTCCCTCCTCTGTCACATCATTAGATTGGTTTTCCTCTTCTGAGTAGGAAATTGCATCTGTGGGTATGATGGGACTGTTCTGTCTGACATTGATGAGGGAACCTTCTTCTTCTTCTCCTTCTATTTCCTCCTCTTCCTCATCTTGCTGCTGTTGCTCATGCGCAAACAAAACATTAAGCGGATCCCGAGTGTCCACTTCATCTAATGTTTGATCCTCACCCATGTCGATGAACTCGGTGCCAACCTCCAAAGAGTCATAAGGCGGATCTCCACTGCTGTAGTGTTCTTCATTTACTAGGTTAGGATTTTCACACACATCTTCTGGAAATCCTTTGGCATCACACTCTTCTCCCTCAGTCCCATTGAAGGTACTGCTGGAAAATGCTGGATCATCTTCACAGTCAAGATCGGCCTCTGCTGAAACTCCGCTGCAGTCGTCACCCTCCTCCCCGTCGACATCGGCGTCAGGTATGGCATCCTCCGATATCCCAGCCTCCAAATGCTCACAGTCACTCGTGTAGTTAGGCTGCATGGAGTCCGTCTCGTCCTCGCTCTCTGGTTCTTCAGTCAGGGCACTTAAGCGTAGTTCATTTGGCTGAATCGATTGCCTCTCGTCAGCACTGTCAAAGTGATCCAATTCCCTAGTTTCACACTCTTCGTCTTCTTCTTTATCCTCTCCCTCATCCCCATTTTCTCCAGGAGACTGCACATACAGCTGCGAGTCATCATTTCCAAATTCGTCTCCTTCGTCGTTCAGCCCCTCGTCGTCTGGATACATGATGTACCCATCCTCTGAGATTGGAAAATCATCCAGATCTGAGCAGTTGTTGAATTCCTCATCAATCTCCTGTGTGGAGCACAGCAGCTTCCCATTAATGCATCGGTTTAGGTTGTTGTTCTTGTAAATGGAGTCCTTCTCTTCTAATGTTTCCTGCAGCTTTGGCTTGGGAGGAATTGGGGGCCTTGGACCTCGGACATTAGATGATGATTTAGACATCAGGGATGAAGGCACCTTCGATGACCGCTGGCTAAGTGTCTTTGGTTTTGGAGCTAGAGGGGGCTTCTTGCAATCTGAAACACAGAATAAAAGCAAAGGGTTAAACATCGTTAAGACCTCTTTAACTCTTAACATGCCGCCCACAGACCCATCTTCTTAAGGATTAAGGTTTTGAGTTAGTCATGCGTATACACAAGGGTGGCACAGATTGGCACTGCTGCCCCTCAGATCCAGGCATCCTGTGCCCCATCACTCCATCTACTTTACGACTGGCATTCCAGTTTTCCTTCTACGTCCTCAAAGAGGGTTGTATTACGGTTAACTGGCGAACTTAAGTTGGTACTCTGTGTCCATGAGTGGACCTTGAATTGGACTGGCACCCTATCCAGGCCTAGTCAAGCCTTGCATCCTATCCTGTTCAAATAGACTTCTGTCTGAATTTAAGAATATTATCTTATGCTTTATTAGCCGTGCAACGGGCGACATTGGAAAGGAGTATGTGGCGCTCCGGATATCTCTGCGAAGAGACAAAGGTCCAAGTCTTTAGAGTCCTGGTGCTTCCTGTTTGTGAGACATGGACACTATCCAGTGACCTGAGACAAAGACTGGACTCCTTCATGTGTGTCTCTTCGGAGAATCTTTGGGTCCCACTGGTTTGACTTTGTGTCACTCACGGAGTCCCAAATGGGGCACATGACCTGCATTGTGAGGGAGGCTCAGTTACAGCACTACGGCCATGTGGCGCCATTACCCGAGGATGATCCTCATTGTTGAGGACCGCAGTAGCGGGACCAGGCCAAGGGGATGCCCACGTAATACCTGGCTGTGGCAGATAGATAGGGTGGGACTGCACTGCCTGGGGGGGTTGCCAACCAAGATCCTGAGCTGTTTCGTCATGTGGTGGGTGCGACAACGTGCTGTACCAGTGCATGCTCCCCAACCTGACCTGACCTGACCTGACCTTTATTAGCACAAGAAAACATAGACTATACTCAAAAGACAATCCCAGCAGCACTGAACTCAAAGTATGGGATGGGGCACCAGTTCACCAGTGGGCACACTCATATACACGTGGAATCCCATTGTAAAGAAGTTCATGAGACCATAAAAATATTTCATATTGAACAGAAGTTTCATTATCTCTCTCTATATATATATATATATATAGTAAAAGGCGCTATATAGCGCCCAACCCGGCACAGACTACGCAGAGGCACGTGTTAAACAAACAGGCTTTTTAATTTTTCTTTGGCTGTGGGTGCACGTCTTCCCCATGTCCCACAGGCCCAACACAGTCCCAAAGCATTTAAATCCCACACAACAACTCTTCCTGGCACCACCACTCCTCCCAGGCAACCTCGTCTTCTTCCTCCCGATTCTGGCTCCTCAGTGGTGGAGGCTGGCCCGTTTTATAGCCCACCCGGAAGTGTTCCAGGTGCTTGACCACCTGGTCCTAATTGCACCTCTGGGTGGGGCTGAAGATTCGTCCAGCCAGGCTCTTGAGTCTTGGCAGCGCCCCCTAGCGGCCACCCCATCTCCCAACCAGGCTGTAGAGGACTCCATGTCCCATGGAGCCACGTGGGAGAGTGGGAAATGAACATTGGCCAGGGAGGCTGCCACCTAGCATCCCGGGGGAGGTATTGAGCTTTCCATGGTGGCTCCCCCGGAACATATGCAGCAGGGGCGTCCCGACCGGGCATGGGACCCGGCTGTCCATCACAATATATAAAATCCAACAACAGGTCACTCTTTAAGCAAAGGGTTAGAATGAAAACCTGCAGCCACTGCGGCCCTCCGGTTTGAGACCACTGCTCTAAGGCATTTTGCCGCGGAGTAATTAAATTAAAAGGCACAATGAACAGCTTTTCTCCTGCCTGATTACTGGTTTGTCCTGTTAGAGGATAAGTTGCTTTCTTTTAATTAAGATCTTTAGAACATTTAACAGCGGGCTCTGACCTACTCTTCCTGGCACTCTTCTGGTCTGCCACAGCGGTGACTCCAAGCCGCTGGTGTTCGTCTAATCCAAAGATGGGGGGCTAAAGCGGGATGACTGCCCCCCTCATATCACAGCTTCTATCTCATCTGCGCGAGGGCTGAAGTAGCAACTCTAAGCCTTGAGCTGTGGCAGCCCACGATTACACAAGGGGCATGTCGATGGCGTGGACCAGGCGCTGACATTCTACCACGTCATGCTCAGGCAATGGAAGTAATATGATAAGAAAAATGTGCAAAGAAGTACGCGTCTACTGTCCCCACTGTGACGTCGGACTGTGCGCTGGTCACCGGCTCAAAACGTGTCACACGGAGGAAGTGTGCTAAATCTGAACCAGTTCAGCAGTGGACACTCGACAGCCCTTCCCTGCTGTATTTATGTTGACGGTTTTGGTATTTGCACGTTTCTGTTACTCGCAATAACCTTTTTTTATCGTTGAAAATAATTTTCGTTTTTTCTAGGGGTGGTAAACACTAAGGAGGCGACCGTTCAATTGATTTTTCCCTCCTGCCAAATCGTTTCATTCATTTTCTTCAAAGCACAGACAATGGCTGGAGGTGGATTGTCCCTCGCCATTGTGTCTCCGGCAAGTTGTCAGCTGCACTTGAGTGAATGGGGCGCACGCTGGTTTTGCACGCGCTCACCACGCCGGAGAGATAAGGAGCTGCAAAGCCCATTTAGCTGCAGACGGTTTCGTTAGGAGGCGGATTGATTAGTCTGACTGGGAATGTCGCCAGGTCACCTTGGGCAGAGATATCCTCTCCTCCTGTGCCGCAGAGAGTCCGGGCCCTCACTTGAACATCTCACTCCACACACGCATTGTAGGACCTGCCATCCCTGCGCTGGCGGACTGCCATGAACGTTCTGCTCCACGTGCAGGAGTGCCCCCTACTGGCCCTCCAGCTTGAGGGTTTTTTCACAAGGGGGCGCCCCATTGAAGTGTCGACTTGCCTCCGACCCCAGAGGAGATCAGGCTACAAGATATTACAGCTGCTGGCTCTTGCTAAATTATATAAATTACTCCGATAAAGACTAAGCCGACAAGTGTCTCGAATTTGTTCATCGCATGCTGCTGAAGTGATTAGCAGAGTAGACGCTGTGCGGGCAACATCCTTAGCACAGGAGGCTGGGGTCCAGAGGTGGACCGGGAGAGTCCTATGAGCGATGCTACATATACAAGCATTCTCAAATCTGCTTAGTCCAGCGGAGGGACACATAAGAGCCCCCTGACAGCATCGGGTGCAAGGCAGGAAAAAGTCCGGCACTAGAGACACCCAACCAGCCAGCCACCCGAGGGCCAATCGGGAGTCGCCCGTTAATGAAACCTGCCAGTCTTTGGAGACGTGAATGGAAAACACGGTGAGCGTCAAGAGAGAGCTCTGGATTGGAACCCAAGATCTGTCAGGTGTCTGTCATTACTAAACACTCTGATACCAGTAGCATCCATCCATCATCCATCCCGCCATATCCTAACTATAGGGTCACGGGGGGTCTGCTGGAGCCAGTCCCAGCCAACACAGGGCGCAAGGCAGGAACAAACTCCGGGCAGGGCGCCAGCCCACCACAGGGCACACACACCCACACACCAGGGACAATTTAGAATCGCCAATGCACCTAACCTGCATGTCTTTGGACTTTGGGAGGAAACCCACGCAGACACGGGAGACCATGCAAACTCCACGCAGGGAGGACCCGGGAAGTGAACCCAGGTCTCCTAACTGCGAGGCAGCAGCGCTACTCACTGCACCACCGTGCCGCCCCTACCAGTAGCATCCATCCATCCATTATCCAACCCGCCATATCCTAACTACAGGGTCACGGGGGGGTCTGCTGGAGCCAATCCCAGCCAACACAGGGCGCAAGGCAGGAACAAACTCCGGGCAGGGCGCCAGCCCACCACAGGGCACACACACACACCAAGCACACACTAGGGACAATTTAGAATCGCCAATGCACCTAACCTGCATGTCTTTGGACTTTGGGAGGAAACCCACGCAGACACGGGGAAAAGATGCAAACTCCACGCAGGGAGGAGCCGGAAAGTGAACCCACAGGTCCCCTTACTGCGAGGCAGCAGCGCTACTCACTGCGCCACCATGCCACCCCTACCAGTAGCATTTAAGGTAAAAAAAGTCTGAATTAGCGTAAACCACCCAAATTCAGGGTAGAAGTACAAAATAAACAAGAAGAGCTGTGTCAAATACTGTATGTGAAATAATAAAATGTGTTCTTCAATGTAAAAGTTTAAAGTCTACAAACTTCTATTACAATTGAGAATATTTCACTTTCTCACCCTCTAACCTCGGCAAACTGACCTGCACTCGTGGGTTTCCTATGAAAAAGTGACAGGTAAACGAAGTGACATGGCAGAAAGGAAAAGAAGACTGGTGACATCTGCTGAGCGTCAAGAAAATCACCAAAGCTGAATGACATGATTAAGAACTCCATTGGAGGAGGAAGAAGAGGAAGAAGAAGAAGGGCCACTGCTTTCAGATCACTACAGATGTTCCAGTAGCACACAGAATAAACGAGGAAACCACAAAAACAGGCAATGGCAATAAAACGATATGGGACAGGAGAATTTAAAGATGATTTTTGGGATTCAAAAATCCATAATATACACCCAGAAGTTAGAACATTAGCACAATCTGGGCAAAAACAAGCCCAACAAAGCTCACCAGTCCTATCCACTCAATTGTTCTTAAAAAAAAAAAAAACAGCTGAGTTTTGAAAGTTCCTGAAGTCCTCCTGTCCACCACACTACTTGGTCGCTTATTCCAAGTGTCTATCGTTTTTTGTGTGAAGAAAAACTTCCTAATGTTTGTGTGAAATTTCCCCTTCACAAGTCTCCCCCTGTGTCCCCGCATTCCTGATGAACTAATTTTAAAGTCACCATCTTGAACCACTGGACTAATTCCCTTCATCATTTTACTCACTTCACTCAGATCTCCTCTCCATCATCTGTAAAGGCTCAGCTCTTTTCATCTTTCCTCATCACTCATCCTCTGCAGCTCCTGAATCAGCCGAGTTGCTCTTCTCTGGACCTTCTCTAGTGCTGTTATGTCTTTATGGAGACCCCAGGACTCCAGATGAGGCCTCACCAGTGTGTTATAAGGCCTGAGCAGAACCTCCTGTGACTCGTACTCCACACATCAAGGCGCTATATAACCTGACAGTCTGTTAGCCTTCTTAATGGCTTCTGAACACTGTCCGGCAGTTGATTGTGTCAAGTCCACCACGACTGCTAAATCCTTCTCATAAGGGGTGCTCTCAATTTTACGACCACCCATTGTGTATTCAGACCTCACATTTTTACATTTACTGACATTAAACTTCATAGTAATCTGCCCAAGCCTGTCTGCTGTCCAAGTCCCTCTGTGACGATTCAACAGTTTTCGAGATTATCTGCCAATCCACCTATCCTGGTATCATCTGCAAATGTAACCGACTTGTTACTTATATGGGCTTGGAACCCCTGCAGATTTTATTTTTTTTTTTTCAGCCATCTGTTTTTTTTTTTTTTTTTTTTCCTTCCTTTCCTCCCTGGTGGCACAGTGGCACAATGGGTAGCACTGCTGCCTCGCAGTTAGGAGACCTGGGTTCGCTTCCTGGGTCCTCCCTGCTTGGAGTTTGCATGTTCTCCCCGTGTCTGCGTGGGTTTCCTCCCACACAGTGGCATAGCGTAGTGGGGGTGGCACTTTTAGGGGGCGGCAAAGAATTACTGTATATTTTAGTCTTTTAAATTGAAATACCTAAATAAGGGGGCGGCAAAATTTTCCTGCGCCCCGGGCAGCTGACACCCACGCTATGCCACTGTTCCCACAGTCCAAAGACATGCAGGTTAGGTGCATTGGCGATCCTGAATTGTCCCTAGTGTGTGCTTGGTGTGCGTGCCCTGCGGTGGGCTGGCACCCTGCCCAGGGTTTGTTCCTGCCTTGCACTCTGTGCTAACTGGGATTGGCTCCACGTGACCCTGTACTTAGGGTATAGCGGGTTGGACAATGACTGACTGACTGACTGACTGTTACTTCTATCCATCCATCCATTATCCAATCCGCTATATCCTAACTACAGGGTCACAGGGGTCTGCTAGAGCCAATCCCAGCCAACACAGGGCGCAAGGCAGGAAACAAACCATTTATAGATATTAAAAATAGCAGCACCCCCAGCGCTGCCCCCTGCTGGACACCACTCTTAACTTCTGATGAGGTTCCTTGCACCATCACCCTCTTCTTTCTGTGTCTGAGCCAATTCTGCACCCACCTACAAACATCACCCTGGACTCCCACTTCTTTTCAAAATCTTTGTCGTCCAGCGCAAGGCAGTGCTTAAGTCAGAAGCAGGGAATGAACGCAGAGGCCTCAGGCATTGGACGGCACTGCCAGCCTATTGATTGATTGATTGATTGATTGATTGATTGATTGATTGATTGTCGAAGTCTCAGTCAGAGCAGGAGGCACTAGACGTCTCTTCTGGAGACCACTACAGTTGCTCACGGTTATGATTAGGAACAGAAAGCTGGTTCCAGGTGCAGTTTTAAGACGGCAATTAAAAACGTCTGGCACAAATGTTGAACGTGCCTTCATTGCCATAAATTAGTTGCTGGGTTCTTAATTGGAAGTATCCTGCCGAAGTAAACCTGATCAGACTCTTATTAGCTAATGACGATGAGCTATGGTGGCCGGGTTGTAGGGGGGGGGCACTGAGCTTTATGACACACTAATCAGGGGCAAGTGCCGACACCTGGCAGATCAGGAAAAAAAATTAAAAGACTTGTGAATTCGTGTGCGGGATGCCATCCCTGGGGGGAAAAAAATCATGTGCGGCTTTCCAAGAATATACAGTATTGTTAAAGGGAATCGATACTTTTAACTGTAATGCTCTACACCGCATTAAATATTTAGTTAAAATGCATTGACGATTTGTTTTATTGAAAGACTTGCACATGCGAAGCCCCTCTGGGAATGTTAAAGTTTGAAATTACAAAAGATCCGAGGACCAGGCAGCCGGGGCATTAAAATGTTTCATCCGCCGCCTATTGAATTTTTCATTAAACGATCATAAAATTCTAACAAAGCACCCGGCAGATCTCTCGAGGCCAGAAAATAAATAGTGCAACAATCCGCGTTTTCGGTGTGCACAAAATCAATGGGGGTACTGTGCTGAAATAGAAATGAATATTATGTGATGCCCTGGGCCATCAGGGAAGGAAAGCAAAAAAATAAATAAAAGAAGGGGAAGAAGAAGAAGAAGCCGCGAGTACGGAGGGAGAGCTCTGTCGGCCGCTAGCAAGTAAAAGAATAGGAAGGAGAGCAATTCGGAGAGCTCTCACCGCCGCCATTTGTAAACGTTACAAGACATGGGGGGCATTAGCTGCACAACCCATCAACAATTAGATTTTTTTTTTTTTTGGACTTAATAAAGCTGAATAATAAAGCAATAATGAAATCTAATATTAAAGTCGCACGGGAGCCCTTTAATAGGGCACAGCAAATAGCGGCGCTGTGATAATGAGCCCGTTAAGCGTAATTATGGCTACCTCTTGAGAAAAAGGCTCTTTTTTATGAGAATAAAATCCCAAATTAAATATTATTGACCAAATTAATGGCCAATTTTACAGGGCACGGGGCCTCACTGCTGTCTTCTCATTATCAGAGCGCTCAACTTTAACTGAAGTTTAATCGGTGAAACTTTGCTCACATAAATGCAGGGAGTGTTTGGCGTAAACGAAATTACGAGGCATGGGGCATGACACAGGAGGCTGGTGCCAATCTTGGCCTTAATAATCCATCCAACCCACTATATCCTAACTACAGGGTCACGAGGGTCTGCTGGAGCCAATCCCAGCCAACACAGGAAAGAAACCCTGGGCAGGGTGCCAGCCCACCACAGGGCACACACACGCACCAAGCACACACTAGGGACAATTTAGGATCATCAATGCACCAAACCTGCATGGTGTCTTTGGACTGTGGGAGGAAACCTACACAGACACGGGGAGAACATGCAAACTCCACACAGGGAGGACCCGGGAAGCGAACCCGGGTCTCCTAACTGCGAGGCAGCAGCGCTAACCACTGCGCCACCATGCCGGCCAATAATAATAATAATTAATTACCGTTTTTACTCGTGTACCACGCACCCTCGTGTAAGACACGCACCCTAATTTTTACAAAGAATATCGTGAAAATTGTTTTGCCCCGTGTACGACACACGTTGTGATTGTATAGGAAGCATTTAAAGAGAAAGAGCGAGAGAGAGAGCGAGCGAGCCCAAGCAGAAGAAGTATTACATTTCCTCGTGTATGACGCGCACCTGATTTTCTAATGAAAATTTTTGGGAAAAAATGTGTGCATGGTACACGCATAAATACAGTACATTTATATAGCAATTTTATGACCTAATCGAGGTATTTTATGTAGACAATGAGGAACCACCTCAACCACCGCCACTGTGCGGCTTCGACTTGAATGATGCGATGGCAGCCATTCTTGTCACCAGTACACTCAAGAGGTAAGAGAGACAGATAACCAATAGGAGACAAGTGATGGAAAAGACTGTGCTTGGCAATTTAGCCGGGACACCGGGGGGGTGGGGGGGGCACCCTAATCAGGGATATTTGATGACCACAGAGAGTCAGGACCTCCGTTGTAAGTCTCATCCGAAGGCAGGCACCAATTTCTACAGCACAGTTTCCCCCACACTGCATTGGGGCATTGGCACACACAGAACACAGGGTAGCACCCCCTCTCTGGCCACATCAACATGTCACCAACCGTCTAGCCAAGCTTTTCCAAGATGGTCCTTCATCTAAGTAGTGGCCAGGCCTGAAACAGGTGTACTGATAAAGAACAATATTAAATTAAAGAGTGATAACAATGAAGGTATAACAAACAATAACTTTTGTATAACGTTAACGTTTACTCCCCCGAGTCGCATAGTGTGGGGTCTCCTCAGTCTGTCAGTGGAGCAGGACGGTGACAGCAGTCTGTCGCTGAAGCTGCTCCTCTGTCTGGAGATGATCCTGTTCAGTGGATGCAGTGGATTCTCCATGATTGACAGGAGCCTGCTCAGCGCCCGTCGCTCTGCCACAGATGTCAAACTGTCCAGCTCCATGCCTACAATAGAGCCTGCCTTCCTCACCAGTTTGTCCAGGCGTGAGGCGTCCCTCTTCTTTATGCTGCCTCCCCAGCACACCACCGCGTAGAAGAGGGCGCTCACCACAACCGTCTGATAGAACATCTGCAGCATCTTATTGCAGATGTTGAAGGACGCCAACCTTCTAATGAAGTATAGTCGGCTCTGTCCTCTCTCATCAGTATTAGCAGTCCAGTCCAGTTTATCATCCAGCTGCACTCCCAGGTATTTATAGGTCTGCACCCTCTGCACAGTCACCTCTGATGATCATGGGGTCCACGAGGGGCTTGGGCCTCCTAAAATCCACCAACAGCTCCTTGGTCTTGCTGGTGTTCAGGTCTCAGTGGTTTGAGTCGCACCATTTAACAAAGTCCTTGATTAGGTTCCTATACTCCTCCTCCTGCCCACTCCTGATGCAGCCCACGATAGCAGTGTCGTCAGCGTACTTTTGCACGCTCTTTGTTTTGAACCCAGGACTTGTCTGTGCCTTTGTGTTTGGGGTTTCGGACTCTGTGGCGCCCCCTGTAGATCACACCGGCTACGTCTATATGCGCAGCATCATATAGCAGTTCATGGGCGCCATACTGGCTTAAATAGGAAGACAATGTATTGAAAGAGAAGGACCAGAAAAAAATAATAATAATTCATATAACACCATTTCATAATTTAATATTGAATCTCTCTCTCTATATTTTATATATATATATATATATATATATAATCCAGCGTCTCTCTGTCTGTCCGCTTTTCATGACAGAACAACTTAATGGATTTAGATCGGATTTTTGTCTGTAATTTGCTTGAACATTCTGGTTGATTTTGCGACTTCTCTCATCGCGCTAAGTATCAGAGTTCACTTGCATTGAATCAGAATGACAATGTCTGAAAAGCAGGCTTTATGGGAACACTTGAGAGAGGGAGCACCCGGTGGGTGAGGTTCAGACACCCAGGGATACCGAAGAAAGGTGCAGGAGGAATGCCAAGGGGGAAAGCAGGGCAAGAGAGGTTAGGACATGCAAGGATACCGAGAAATGGCGCAGGGGGAACGTCGAGAGTTTCCTTCAAAGACGGGGAGTAGTCACAAGAATATGAATGATGTTTTCACAGTGGGTAATGGTACGAGTCAAAAAGCGTACAAGAAGCGAGTAAGGTGCCTAGAAATGACCGAGTCCGAGAAGTGGACTTTATGAGAACACATTTGAGAGATTGAGCACCGAGTAAAAGAGGTTCAGACACATGTGGATACCGAGAAAAGGTGTAGGAGGAATGCTGAGAGTCGCCTTCAATAATGGGGAGTATTCACAAGAATATGAATGTTGTTTTCACTGAGGGTCACTCACACACCAGCCTCTGGGCGTGTACCTTGCCTCCGCTTAGCTAGCAAATGATATTTTGATCGTTTTTTTTTTTTTTCTAGAATTTGCTTGTACATTCCAGGTTGATTTTGCGACTTCTCTCATTGCTTTAAGAATCAGAGTTCGGTTGCAGGAGTGATATACTCGCACTAATCCGAGACAGAGGCTGCAGGCCGAGGGGAGGGGGAAGCGTGACGTCAGGAGTGGGGAACTGGGCGGGGCCTTCCTCACTTTCCTGGGCGGAGCCACAGGGGACGGCTAGTATTTAATAATATAATAATCATAATATTGTTTTTGACAAGGCGTTAATGTAATTTAAATTATTTATTTCCTTTTTATTATGCTTTATTACATTTTACTTTTTTACTTCTACTTTTTACTACGTTTTGTTATTCTTTGGTATTTTAAATTGACAGTTGTAGAGAAATACACAAGTAACTGGTTTTCTATCGATAATAACCAAGGACCAAACCGTCTCCCTCCCATGCTCCGCTTACTCCTCTAGATGCCATCTCTTTAAATACGATTGCTTTCTCTAACCTACGGGCACCCCGCGGCCCTTCGAGCAGCTCAGCCATGAGATAGCAGGCACCCGGTGAGCAAAGCGAGCAGAGGGAGCAGAGCCCCCTAGTTTTTTAAAAGAATAAATTGAGTCATCTGATCTCATTCATTTAAGAAAGTCGTTCGAAAGTCTGAATGCAATGGAGCTGAAGGGTCTGTCACTCATAGAGGGCAGGATAGTTTGGGGCACAACGAGACGGCCAGAGTCGGAGGACCTTAGTGGGCGAGGAGGAGTAGAGTGATGGAGGGGGTTACTGATGCAGTCTGGCACTTTATAGGATAGCAATAGAATTTTCAGTTCAATCCTGTTAGAACCCAGGAGTGAAGGCGGAGCGGGGTCTGTGTGAAGACCCTTAGAGCAGAGGTTTGAACAAGCTGGAGCTGACAGATTAGGAGGGCCTTCTACCAGTAGGGAGTTCCAGTAGTCAAAGTGGAGGTGGAATAAAAGCAGGGACAAGTTGTCCTTAGAAATCACCACCCAGGGACTGGGGCTGGCATCAGAGCAATGAAATCCACAAAATGGCACCACCCACAGAGAAACAGAAAGAACGCAAAGTATTCTTAACTAAGGAGAAATAAACTTTTTTTTATATATATATATACTAATTTATATGCTAATAACTTCGACAGTACTCTCTCGATATGGGGAGGTAGTATGAGACCCAGCAAAATCAATACACTCAAAAGACCAAAACTGGGAAGTCAAAACGCTCTCGTCGTAACCGAAATCAATACGTAAAAACCGAAGTCAAATGATTGCTATCAAAAAAATATCAAAGAAATCTTTAAGGAAAAGCTTTGAAAATCGTGATCTGCAAACTCGGCCACTGCTGAGACGAGCTTTTAACCTAACTGAGCCCTTGAGGGGACTGGGCGGTCTCTTGGTCTGGAATCCCTACAGATTTTATTTTTTTTTCTCTAGCCTCTGGAGTTTTTTTTTGTTTTTTCTGTCCACCCTGGCCATCGGACCTTACTTATTCTATGCTAATTAATGTCGACTTATGTTTATTTTTTATTGTGTCTTCTATTTTTCTGTTCTTCATTTTGTAAAGCACTTTGAGCTACATTTTTTTTTGTGTGAAAATGTGCTATATAAATAAATGTTGTTGTTGTTGAGTCATCAGCTTGGAAGCCACACCCCTAGAAACCAGGACTCGTGTCATAGCAACGGAATCCACCAAATGACGACGCCCACACAGAAACAAAATGGCGTCAGGAAGGATGCGAAATTATTTTGACACAGAGCTTGTGCTAGCTTGCCAGGGGGTGCAGTCAAAAATGCCAATTTGAGAGAGGGAACCCCCTACGAGTATTGAGCATACTGATATACTTATCATGGAATGAGGAGCTGGAGGGGTCTCCCTTGCAGTTTTTAGTGCTGTGTCAATATCTGAATTTAGAATGAAGTGGGGGGGGGGGGGTCCCCAGGGGTTGGTCCCCCCTTGCAGTTTTGACTGCTACACTGGAATTTGTATCAGGAATCAATGAGGTTGGTCTCCCTTGGGGTTTCAGGTGAGCGAATATTTAAAATTATCAACAGTCATATGAAAAAGTTTGGGAACCCCTCTCAGCCTGCATGATAATTGACTCTCCCTTCAACAAACATACATAACAGACAGACAGACATAACAGTGGTGTGTCTTTCATTTCCTAGGAACATCGGAGTACTGGGGTGTTTTCTGAACAAAGATTTTTAGTGAAGCAGTATTTAGTTGTATGAAATTAAATCAAAAACTGGCTGTGCAAAAATGTGGGTCCCCTTCTCATTGTGCTGATTTGAATGCCTCTCACTGCTCAATGCTGATTACTTGGCTGGATGAGCTCGTTACGCCTTGAACTTCATAGACAGGAGCGTCCAATCATGAGTGGTAAAAGGTATTTAAGGTGGTCAGTTGCAAGTTGTGCTTCCTTCCCTTTGACTCTCCTCTGAAGAGTGACAGACAGCATGGGATCCTCAAAGCAACTCTCAAAAGATCTGAAAACAAAGATTGTTGAGTCTCCTGGTTTAGGGGAAGGCTACAAAAAGCCATCTCAGAGGTTTAAACTGTCAGTTTCAACTGTAAGGAATGGAATCAGGAAATGGAAGGCCACAGGCACAGTTGCTGTTAAACCAACTCAGCAGGTCTGGCAGGCCAAGAAAAATACAGGAGCGGCATATGCAGAGGCAGGATTGTGAGAATGGTTACAGACAACCCACAGATCACCTCCAAAGACCTGAAGAACATCTCGCTGCAGATGGTGTATCTGTACATCGTTCTACAATTCAGAACATCTGTATGGCAGGGTGATGAGAAAGAAGCCCTTTCTGCACTCACGCCACAAACAGGGTCGCTTGTTGTATGCCAATGCTCATTTAGACAAGCCAGATTCATTTTGGAACAAAGTGCTTTGGACTGACGAGACAGAAATGGAGTTATTTGGTCATAACAAAAAGCACTTTGCATGGCGGATGAAGAACACCACATTCCAAGAAAAACACCTGCTACCTACTGTCAAATGTGGTGGAGGTCCCATCATGCTGTGGGGCTGTGTGGCTAGTTCTGGGACTGGTGCCCTTGTTAAAGTCGAGGGTCGGATGAATTCAACCTAATATCAACAAATTCTTCAGGATAATGTTCAACATCAGTCACAAAGTTGAAGTTACTTAAGCAGGGGTTGGATATTCCAACAAGACAATGACCCAAAACAGCTGGAAATCTACAAAGGCATTCATGCAGAGGGAGAAGTCCAATGTTCTGGAATGGCCGTCACAGTCCGCTGACTTGAATATCATCGAAAATCTATGGGATGATTTGAAGCAGGCTGTCCATCAAATTGAACTGAACTGGAGAGATTTTGTATGAAGAATGGTCAACAATACCTCCATCCAGAATCCAGACACTCATCAGAGGCTATAGGATGCGTCTAGAGGCTGTTAGATTAGCAAAAGGAGGCTCAACTAAGTATTGATGTCATATCTCTGTCTAATTTTGTTATGATGCATACTTTCTGTTAAACCAATAAACTTCATGTCACTGCTGAAACCCTACTGTGTCCATAAGGCACGCCATCAGATGTTAAAAGGAAGTTGCTACTTTGAAAGCTCAGACAATGAGAAACAAAAATCCAAAGAATTCAGAGAGGTTCCCAAACTTTTTAATATGACTGTGTAAGTGAAAGGGGTTCCCCCTTGTTGCTTTTCGCACACTAATATACAGTACAGGCCAAAAGTTTGGACACACACCTCGTCATTCAGTGTGTTTTCTTTATTTTCATGACCATTTACAGCACTCCATCACTCTCCTTCTTGGTCAGATAGCCCTTACACAGCCTGGAGGTGTGTTTGGGGTCACTGTCCTGTTGAAAAAGAAATGATCGTCCAACTAACCTGACTTCTGCACAACACAACTGCTGGTCCCAACCCCATTGATAAAGCAAGAAATTCCACTAAATAACCCTGATAAGGCACACCTGTGAAGTGAAAACCATTTCAGGTGACTACCTGTTGAAGCTCATCGAGAGAATGCCAAGAGTGTGCAAAGCAGTAATCAGAGCAAAGGGGGGCTATTTTGAAGAAACAACAACAACAACAACATTTATTTATATAGCACATATTCATACAAACAGTAGCTCAAAGTGCTTTACATAATAAAGAATAGAAAAATAAACACAATATGAAAACAAAATAAATCAGCATTAATTAACATCGAATAAGAGTAAGGTCCAATGGCCAGGGGGGACAGAAAAAACAAAATAAAAACTCCAGACGGCTGGAGAAAAAAAAATAAAATCTGTAGGGATTCCAGACCATGAGACCGCCCAGTCCCCTCTAGAAACTAGAATATAAAACATGTTTTCAGTTATTTCACCTTTTTTTGTTAAGTACATAACTCCACATGTGTTCATTCATAGTTTTGATGCCCTCAGTCATGAAAATAAAGAAAACACATTGAATGAGGAGGTGAGTCCAGACTTTTGGCCTGTACTGTACATATCATGGAATGAGGAGCTGGAGGGGTCCCCCTTGGAGTTTTTACTGCTGTGCTAATCAAGAACGAAGATTTGAGTGCTGCACTTAAACTGATATCAGGAATCAATGAGGTTGGTCTTCCTGGGGGTTTCAGATGCACTAATATTTAAATTAAGAATCTATGAGTGAAGGGGGTCCCCTTTGTAGTTTTGAGCACACTAATGCACAAATCAGGAAATGATGTTATGGCGGGGTCCCCCTTGGAGTTTTTACTGCTGTGCTACTATTTGAAACAAGCATCGATAAGCAAAGTGGGGTCACCCATGCAAGTTTTGAGTGCTGCATTGAAATTCATAACAGCAATCAATGAGATTGGCCTTCCTTAGGTGTGCTTATATTTAAAATCGGGAATCGGTGAGTGAAGGGTCCCAGTCAAGTGTTGCTGATGGCCTGGCACCTACAGGCAGCTGCTTTCCACATTTGTCTCACATGCCAGCCATGAAGCGGGGCGCTGTGCTGGGTGAATACAGATTCACTGGTGGGAAGACACAAGACGGCAGCAGATTGATCATCCCGTTACAGGGGGCCGCTCTCTCTGGCATACCTGATTTCTTTCAAATCGACCTTTTTTTTTTTTTTCTCCTGGAAGATCATGACTTTGAAGAATCCTGGTGTGACAAATGATTCACAGTTTGAATTAATTCATCAGAGCCGTATGAGTTACAGAGGTGAAACAGCTTGAAAGGCACCCTGAATCAGAATAACTGAAATGCGAGGACAGACTGGCACCCTGCCTGGGATTGGCGCCTGTTTTGGACCACATACTGGTGACCCTGATCTGGATTAGGAGAGTTAAAAAAAAAAAAAAGAGGCGGCCGGACATCTTCAGTGCCACATGCTTCCTTTAATGTCATTACCTTCTCCCTGTGCTCATTTTCCTCATTTTATGTGTGATGTAAACCTGCCAACAGTTTTCAGACCTTCACCAACATCCATCAGTCTCCTGATGTCAGATATCACAACGTTACCGTGCTCAGTTCTCGCGAAGCAACTCGTTATGTGACTTCAACAAAACCACTCAAAGTCCAATGAAGGACACTATATGGAAATAAACGGAACATTAAAGAGCTCCTTATGAAAGACTGACTGATTGGAAAAGAGTCATTAAATAAGTGACATTTAACCCTGTGATAATAAACGCACCTTTAACATATTCAAAAACTTTATTATGAAAGACTGACTGATTTGTTCATTGATTAGAAAAAAAAAAAAAGAGTAATCAAAATACGTATTGTATTGTATGTAACAGTGCTAATATACGGTATGTACCTTAATTATATGAAAGACTGACTGACTGGAAAAGAGTCATTAAATGTGTACTTCTAAGCAACATTTTGATAATATGTGTGTGTGTATTATCATATTGCTGCCTTATAATAGACGTACTGATTGACTGATTAATTAGACAAAAGAAATCAAAATACGCATTCCTTGCCTGAACTGTGCTAATATACAGTGTGTTAGATAACAAAACACTGATAGATAGATAGATAGATAGATAGATAGATAGATAGATAGATAGAT
>JANRMT010062840.1:51290160-51310280 GCA_026402145.1 Polypterus bichir lapradei | reverse complement strand
TAGATAGATAGATAGATAGATAGATAGATAGATAGATAGATAGATAGAAATTAAAGGAACTAAATAAGAAGAACTATTTATGAGAGGAATTTAATGAGGAAATGAAAGTCACTGGGCAGCGCGGTGGCGCAGTGGGTAGCGCTGCTGCTGCCTCGCAGTTAGGAGACCTGGGTTCGCTTCCTGGGTCCTCCCTGCGTGGAGTTGGCATGTTCTCCTCCTTGTCTGCGTGGGTTTCCTTCCACAGTCCATAGACATGCAGGTTAGGTGCATTGGCGATGCTAAATTGTCTCGTGTGTATGCTTGGTGTGTAACCTTAATAATGAATGATATTTAAAAAACCTAACGGCATCACTGAGTCCCTTAAACCCAAAATGTGACAGGTTAGCGTGCTGATGATTCACACTGGCAGTTATGAAATGACTTGAATCTTGTATGTTATGTGCTTTCAATCAACATAGTAAATATATGAGTCTAATAAAGTGCCCAGTAGCGCCCTGCCCAGGGTTTGTTTCCTGCCTTGCGCCCTGTGTTGGCTGGGATTGGCTCCAGCAGACCCCTGTGACCCTGTACTTAGGATATAGCAGGTTGAATAATGGATGGATGGAAGGATGAAAGTCACTATATAAGTGGCACTAGTTATAAAATAGATAGAATAGATAAATGGAAAGCACATAAAAGGGACTATATAAGTAGAACTATTTATGGGATAGGTAGATATGAAAAGAAAGACACTATAAGATAGATAGATAGATAGATAGATAGATAGATAGATAGATAGATAGATATGAAAGGCAATATATAAGTAGCACTTTTTATGCGACAGATAGCTTTTATAATAAATATTTCCTTCACCCTTCTCTTTATATTTTTATACTTAAGTGTCACATTAATAGTCTGATGGATGGTTCATCTTTTAAATCTAATTTTGTTGCAAGTAATGAGAAATAAACTCCTTTTGTCATTTTTGTGGCCCACTCTACCAATTGCACTAAATAATTTTGCTTTTACTTAATACGAAAAATAAATATCAGCTCAATGGAGACATGCTGCCTTTTATGACTTCTTTTTTCTGAAGATAATGTGCTGTTGTGGATTCTTAATAATTGCCACACGACTCGGATTACGTCGGTCCGTCGACTCTGTTAAAAGTGAGGGTGCCCAAACGGTCCTTCAGAGAGACCCTCTGGTCTGGGTTTTCAGAAGATCTCACCATATGAAGGTTCCTGAAAGAGTCTTTTATTATTTCAATCTTAACAGGTCCCGTAAATAACCATGGACAGAGGAGAACAGACGGGTGAAATCTCATCTTAAGCGGACTCTTGCTGCACACCATAACGCAGACCGACTTCAGGTTTTCTTAGCCTGTTTCTGTCCTACTAGACATCAGCAGTCATAAAGATTTTTGTTTCCTCCACATACCAAGAACCTTTTCAAAAGCCAAAAATCCGCTTTCATACATGCAAAGATCTCATCCGAGGACGACATGGTTTCTTTATCGAGCAAAGTTTCACTGAGAAACCCCAGCAGCCAGTGCGGTGCCATTTCAGAACGAGCGTTTTCACGAGTGCGCTCAGAGCGGCACGACCTGGCCGAGTGCTGGCCGCCACTATCGGTTCTCCCTGTGTCCATGTTGCTCTTGCTGTCTCTCCTCCCGTGGTCACTTTCCTCTCGCGCCCCCTGGTGGTATGTGAACCCTCTGAACTGAAGTGGCCGGAGTCTCGACTCGAGGGTGGCCGTCTCAGTGTGTGTGTGAATGTCATACAGGTGGTCCCGTAGTGCAGAAAGCGTGCTCGGAACAGAAACACTCACTCACGCACACACACACACTCCCACCCGTAAAGTGCACCACTGAGCCATTTACTTTTAAAATAAATTCACGCCAACATGCCTGAATAATAACATTTAATACGCGTTTAAGCCGAAATCTCCATCATCTTATCTTCAGTGATGTTGGACTATCCGGTCGGACAGATGGCGCCGAGTGAGTCTGGGGTGGGACCGACAGTAGCATTGCGCTCTGAATGCCCCAAATCTGGAAAAGTAGCCCTGCGCAAAAAAGGAAGCACATTCCCGAAGGTGCAATTGTGGGCCCCGTGCTAGTTTAAGACGCCGCACGATTCTTCCTGGCTCGTATTTCTCGTTCCCCTTTGTAAACATCTGAAGATCCTAAAAACGCCGCTGCGGAGTTCCGATCGACCTCTGGCTGTAGAAGACTTTAAATACACGCGGGGGAATTAGTAAGGAACTTGAAGAAGAACAAAAACAATGATAAAATAATATCTTTTCTTGTTCTGTTAGTAGCTTACTCTGCATTAAAAATGTGTTTAAAAGTCCACAATATCAATTACATGCGTGAAAATCCTTTCCCAGAATGAGGTGGGTTTCTGTAAAGCAAATGTTCGAGAACACGCGGCTTAGGGGGATTTAGCAAGGAATATGAAAAAATAATTAATTAAATAAATAAATAAATGAAGATCAGGAAGAAACTGAAATTTACAACTCGCATTTACCGCCGGGAGGTTCAACGGATACCGTCCTGACGCTTCTACGGGCCGCAAAGCGCAACGAGCGGAAGGGTTTCGGCTTGCGGAGCGAAGTGAGTCGGCGCAGACTCAAAACTGCGGTGTGCGGTGGCTGTCAAATATACCCGCTTACCTTGCAGGTGAAATAGAAGAAGAAAAAAAATCACAAAATCGGAAACCAAAACATTTTATACCACTCAAAGAGTCAAACGTACGCCTTTTACCTTTGTGAATTGAGAATGGTTCGCAAATCCCGACAATAGCAGCACCTCATTTGGTTTCAAAAACTTAAATTTTTGCAAAAAAGGTGGATTCATGTATGCATAAAAAATAAAATTAAAATCCCCAAAAACTGGTAAAAGTGTAAAAAAAGAAAAAAAAAACTTTATCAAAGCGACAACCAACTCTGGACGGGACGCCGCTCCACTTTCACTTGTAAAACATACGCTATGGCGGAACTGTCAACATGAAAATTTCAGACAAAATAAACTATTTAGACCCATAGCAGGTTCCATAAAGAACCATGACTATAGATTATACCAGATTTGTGAAATAGCAATGGCCTCGTTATTTTAAAAGGACTCTTTTCGTTCACGTTTCCGGGCCAGGCTGCTTACTAGACATTCAAGATGTCTGTTTTATCCACGGGGCGGCACGGTGGCGAAGTGGTGGGGTAGCCCGGTGGCGCAGTGGTAGCGCGGCTTTCTCGCAGGATGAAAAGAACTGCACTTTAGATTAAAAAAAATAGGTATCTCGGGTGCAAATAATAAAATAGTTTTTAATAAAAAATACTCAGTTATATTTAACATACTGAAACATTTTATGTAAAATAAATGAAAGTTTTTCCATGTTCTGTTAAATCAATTATGTTAAACTAACTTGATTAATGTCAAAAAATATATTCCATCAATTTTTTGTAACTTTTTGTTTTAATATGCACATCACCGAGCTATTTCACTATAAGATATCTCTCTTGGTTGAATATTATACTTGCTTCATTATCACGTTTTTAATTTATGGTCACATCACTGTAAAAAAAACTGGCCGTAACTTAACGCTTAACTTTGATTGGCAGGTGAACTGCCGATCATTTAACTGTCAGAACCAATCAGGAGTTGAGACCAGAGTGCGACTCATCTCAGTAATAAAAATAATAATAATATATTTGAATGCAGTTAATTATGATTCTGCTATTAATATCACATTAAATGGTTTCTTTCTGTTTTCAAATCACATGTTACATCCACTCTTACACATACTGGTTCTTCAGTGGCGCTTAATGGTTCTTTACTGGGCTGTGTGGTTCGTTGCTAAACCTTTACTTGGCAAGCCACCATTTTATTCTGAGGCGGGTTCTTCGCTTATGAAGTTGATTCTTTGTGCTTTGCAAAAACTTCCTAATATGTAGAAATAATCTAAAATCTTTAATATTTGGTAGGCCACCTAGCATGACATCGACAGATTAAGAACACCCAAACGTAAGCCCGTGTGTGTTTTTTTTTAGTACATTTTATTTCCACAAAACAAAACACAAAGCACAAATCACCTTTTTCTGGTTCAGATCTCCCACCACTTACATTATCATTCTCGTACGAACTACAGCTGCTATCTTTTTCCATTACGCAGTATAACAACTTAATGAAAAATATTCATATGTGTTATCGTATGCAGCGAGGGTCCTTTTATACTCGGGAGCCATTGGTATTTTACTCTCAGTTCATGGTTATTTACCGTATGGAGCCTGTTACTGATCCAAATAAATAAAGATATAAAATACAACCTTCATGTGGATATATTGGGGTCCTTTAGGATCCAAAAATGGCTCCCCTATGGCACCACTCTGGAACCTTTATTATTAAAAGTGTGGATTTTTACACTAAGCCCGTTAGAAAACTGATGGATGGATGGAACATACAAGAGTCTTGCAATCCAGCGAATCAAAACACCTCACGCTAAATAGTTCAGTGCTGCAACACTGAACTTACAACGTCAACACGATGCACATTTCATTTACCTACACAGCATGAGCACCACCACCACTTAACTTTCATTAAGCGCAATCTCAACAGACACTCGCTCCAGCTCTTGGATTAAACGAGACGTTAGCAGACTACAAGTCGTCTTGTCCAGTGCAGAAGTAGCCGTTGCTTTTCTGTTACAGGGTGGTGCTGCTATTTTTCCAGTATTTCCTGAACGATTCCGCATAAATCAGCTCCAATAACCCCCGAAACATTCAGAACCCACCGTGCAATTAAGCTGCTAACCATCATTACATTGTTTGTTTCTAATACTGCAAACACTTGGGGGGGCTGAGGAAGGCTCGGAAGCGTTGCTGGGAGGGGGCGTGCCCTTATGCAAATATACTAACTTCATGCAAATTTAGAACGTTGCGTCATTGTGAGTTTACGGCAATGTAACAACTACTCTCGCACATTAAAACAATGGATACGGACAGCTAAAACGCTGCTTAAATTAATATTTACATGCATTTATCTAACTAACTTAATTATTTTAAGCGTTTATTGTATTATAAGGCTTTTTTTAATGTGATATTCTAAAGATACTAAAATTTATTGCTGTGTTGGGCTGGCGCCCTACCCGGGGTTTGTTTCCTGCCTTGCGCCTTGTGTTGGCTGGGATTGGCTCCAGCAGACCCCCGTGACCCTGTAGTTTGGATATAGCGGGTTGGATAATGGATGGATGGATGAAATTTATTGTTAAGGCAGGCTTTATTTACACAGTACAAAACACACAACACAAAGCAACTTTGTCTTGTTGAAAGATCAAACCAATTCCATTAGACTATATAACAATAATATTCGAATTAAAGAACATTGCGTTTTCCCATTTTCTTCCCCTAACCGAAAACCAGCATTCCTCCAAAACATTGGAGCGACGTCCGCACTATACACGTGTATTTATATAATAAAAATAATTCCCAGAAAATACCCTACTCCCCATTCCCCAATATCCATAAACCATTCCATCTCACTCTTATAACGTGAATAAAACAGAAATATAAAAATGACGGTTTATATCAATAATTCAGTTTTATACGAGGCAAAGAAAAAGATGCTTTTGTGATATAAGGTGGGCAACAATTTGCCAGTGTATCACAAAAAAAAATCCAAAATCAATTTCCACAACCGCACAAACCCCACAAATTCGGGGAAAAAAATCAATTTATTAAAAGTCTTCACGTTTCTTTCCATCCATACAAAGGTGTGGCGACCCCTTGGGCCACAGTGCAGAAAGGGGGGGTCTTTATGCAAATAAGGGACTGTCGTGTTTATAAATCTTACTTATTTTAAGATAAATTAACTTAATTCAAGTGTGTGTAGTGAAATTGGGAGTCTCATGTTTTGAATATTAAAAAGTGTTGAGTAAAATTAACATAAAATAAATGGGTAGAGACAACAACCCCCGAGGCTGCTTACGTTTTAATTAAAAGAAGAAAAAAAAACAATGGTTGTTTCCACATGATTTGATTGTGTTAATGTGACATCTAAGAGAATGACGTCAGCGTAACTTGAATAATAAGTTACGTAATCACAACACAGATGATTATTTTAAGTTAAATTAACTTAAATTGGATAAATAAGTGAACAACCCGATAGTTCTTTTTTTTTTCTTTTTCACTGCAATAAGGAGAGCGGAGATCACATGCCGGGTGGTCCGTGCACGGAGGTTGCATGTTCTCCCCGTGTCCTTCTGGTTTCCTTCCACACTCTAAAGACACGCAGGTCAGATGAATTGCTAATACTGAACGACGCCCTGCGATTGTTCCTGCCTTATGCCCGATGCTTGCTGAGAAAGGCTCCAGCTTCCCCTCGACCCTGAACTGGATAAGCCGGTTGAGAAAGTCAGCTTCAGTAATAGGTCCCATAAATAACCACAAGTAGATCTGTGAAATCCCATTTTACAAGGACTTGTCATGCCATAACACAGACTGATTTCAGGTTTTCTTAATCCGCGAGTGTCCTGCTAGAGAGCCTACTAGGCATTCGTAGTAGTGAAAATGTCTGTTGTGTTTACCTATATGGAATCTTTTCGAAGCCCAAAGAACCAACTTCATGGGCAAAGAACCCTTCCCAGAATGCAATCGTTCGTTCAAAAGCAATGGTTCAATGAGGAACCACACATCCCAGCGAGGTGCCATTAAAGAAGCAGTACTTTTGTGGGTGATAGGGCACACTTTGCATACACACATGGCCGCACACTCATACGGTCAGTTTTAGAGTTTCGAGAACTTGGAAGAAAACACACGCGAACACGGAGAGAAAGAAAAAAAAAACTCCACGCGGACACAGCCCGGACCAAATAGGAGATCTGAGACACCGCACCAGAAACTTAATAGGAAGATGGCTGTTGTCACAGACACGGACTTGTTACAGTGATAGTAGGATTTAAGAGTCCTTTAGAATAAGGGAGCAGCACGGGCTGAGGACATAAAGTGAAAAAAATAAAGAAATAAATTTGGGATCCAGGAAGGCCCTCCACAGTAATCATATTAGGGCAGAAGACTACGCTGGTCAGTGTTCAGTATGTAATTTACGTATTCGTTTATGGTGACCTTTCTGAAAACTACTACGGGCGCAATCTTACAAACGACGCCTTGGGGGTTTTAGTGACCAATCACATCAAACATTAAGCTCTAAAACAAACTGATCTGGAGATAATTGGTGAAATGTGCCCCTGTGTCACACTTGAGCAGACGTTCTGTCCCAGTCTGTACCGGTTTCAGCGTCTCTATAGCCCCTTTCCACACCCCAGGCCCCCCCATCAGCATATCGTTCAGATTTCACCATGCAGGGCGCATCGCCTCCGAATGAGTCAAATCGACTTGACGCCCAAGTTTCTCTCCACATCCCACCATTTCACGCCCCACAAAGCCCCGCGGATCGGAGCCACCTGTCCAGTAGAGTTGACGCGTAACTTAAGTGAAGCCCGCATTGGAAGGCGGCGGCGGTGGCTGCACATACCTGCGCTCATGCTGTAGGAGCCGCGCCGCGCCGCGCCTCGGCTGACATCAGATCATCTTCTCCTCTCCTCGCAGACAAAATCACATCCACAGAGCGACAAACTTAGTCCTAGAAAAGGCGAGAGTCGGGACGAGGAGCAGGACGGGACATGCTGCTGACTCTTTAGCTCTCCGGTGTACTCGGCAGCGCTGCTCGCTGCGCATCCCTTCCCGGCGGTGCCTCAGCGCTTCCAGGTCTGGCTCGCTGGATCAGGCATTTCCCGTCCTTTCCTGCAGAGGAAGCCCTTTTGCTCAGTCAGGGATTGTGCACTTGTGCAGCACAGGAAAAACAAGTCGCGATTTAAAGGGACAGAAGGAAAGTGGCGAGCGCGGCGCCGCAACCTCGAAGGCGAAGCGCACAGGCGCAGGTGTGAGTGCGGGGGAGAGAGAGAGAGAGAGAGAGAAAGTGCGTGCGTGCGGGGCGAGCGAGGGAGCGGCGTGTCAGCGGGGGCGATTCGGGGAACTGTGGGGGCCCTAGAAAAAAAAAAAAACTCAATTGAGCGCACCAACTCACTCTCCCCTGTGTCTACAAATGGGAAAATTTATTACCAGTGTTTTAGCGCAAGCCTAAATTAAAAAAAAATTAAAGCCTAAATTAATGTCATTAACAGGGAGAATTTAATAAACAAACATCGTTAATTTTCATTTGGTTTAAAACACAATATAAGCAAAACACCACACTAAATACATTTGCTTAAACAAGAAATAATAGAATAAAGTTAGAATAAAATAAATGAAAAAGTAAATTAAATGCGGACGGCACGGTGGCGCTGCTGCCTCGCAGTTAGGAGACCCGGGTTCGCTTCCCAGGTCCTTCCTGCGTGGAGTTTGTATGTTCTCCCCGTGTCTGCGTGGGTTTCATCCCACAGTCCAAAGACATGCAGGTTAGTTGCGTTGGCGATCCTAAATTGTCCCTGGTGTGTGTGCCCTGCGGTGGGCTGGCACCCTGCCCAGGGATTTGTTCCTGCCTTGCGCCCTGTGTTGGCTGGGATTGGCACCAGCAGACCCCCGTGACCCTGTAGTTAGGAAGTAGTGGGTTGGATAATGGATGGATGGATAAATCAGATGCAAATGGATTACAGTGCACGTCATTTTCTAGCCAATTTAATTCAAACCAGTGTCGGGGTGAGCGTATTGCAGCTTGCATGGGACACAAGGCAGGAAGACACCCTGGACAGGGTGCCTGTCCATCGCAGGGTGAGTACACACACACACACACACACACACAGACAGACATCAAACACACACTAACATGCATGTCTTTCCACAGTGGGAGGAAACCGGAGCAAACCTACGCAAACACTGGAAGAACATGAAGATTCCATGACCCAGAACACAAACGCTGGTCTCCTTACTGCAAGGCCACTGTGCCACCCTACCGTGCGTCTGTTAATAAAAAATGAATACAAACTTCATTTTGTAATATTTTAAAAATAAAAAAGTGCAAATTATATATATACTTTTTAAATCTGCACAAAGGCATTGCTGTAATTTTCTAAATCACTGTTTGCAGACTTTCACTACAGCAAATGCAGTCACAATGTCCTCCAGGTCCAAAGACCATCCAACATCGTGCTCAGTCGAGGTCAGAGCTAGGGCTGAAAGCCTCTCTTGAAACATGGTGGCTCTCAAGTGACATTTAATTATCTTTAAAAATAAAAAATAAAAACTACCCCCAGCAGAGGCTAGTAAGAGTCAGGACATGCAGAAGGACATCATTTTGTCTTCTTAGACCCCCCCTGTCTTATTGATACCCACTCACCTTGTGACTGACTACAGTGATATCTGGAGAGACTGGCTGAAGCCAAATCAGAAATGGTCTCCAGCTCCACTCTTGCTGTGGTTGCAGGTCTTCATTGTAACCCTTTTCCTAAGTAGTGGTCAGATTTTACTGCTAAATTAACTCGTTTTCTCTTCATTTTCATTTTCTTTTTTTAATTTTAAGGTTCAGTCCTCTGAATTGCTTCACTTTTTCCCTAAAACGGCACACAAGCACAAATGAGATGTGAGGTGAGCCCACAGATGACCAGCTAAGATGAGGCTTCAAACTTCAAAAACTTTCACTCCCACAAGTCAAGTCAAATCAAAGCCGATTCTTGTTGCTAATTAAACCCGGTATTTAATTCTATGGCTTGTTGGTGCTCTCATTCTGCCACAGCAGACGTTTCCATAACATTTGATGTTCTTTTTCCTGTGATGTTCACCATCAAAATGTTTTGTGGAATTGAGCAGATCAGTATACCTGAGACCTTCGCCTTTCTTTATTTTCAGATATTGTATGATGGGCACAAGTTATCTGGCCGTGTGTTGGCTCATTTCGTAGCTTATTTTTGTTTGGCTGCTAATTACAGAAAAAATAAACAGTTTTTAAATAGCAAGTCAATTAAAATTAAGTTAATATATTAATTAGCTAAAACTGGTCACTAATTAAGAAAAGGGTTAGAATGAAAATTTACAGCCACAGTAATGCTTCAGGCCCATAGTTGGAGACCCCCGAACTAAACAAACTGAGTCAATCCAATTCTTGCTTCCACACATGTAAATCTTCTTCATGATTTATGAAATCAGCACTAATTCGCAAACAGTCTCAATGAGATGTCCCATCTGTTGAAATGACAAATGCAATGCATATGTCTCTGTCATATGCCGTTTGGTATGGGATTCATAGAAGCAGTTCTAATGTTTATGATGTGCCATCTGTTGAAATGACAAATGTAATTAATCTGTCCCTGTTTTATGCCATTTGGTATGAACTTTAAAAGCAGTGTTAATGTTTGTGATGCACCATCTGTTGGAATGATGAATGCAATGCATATGTCTTTGTCATATGCCATTTGGTATGGGATTCATATGAGCAACTCTATGATGTGCCATCTGTTGAAATGACAAATGTAATTCATATGTCTCTGTTATATGCCATTTGGTGTGGGTCTTGTAAAAGTAGTATTAATGTTTCTGATGTGCCATCTGTTAGAACAAGAAATGCAATGCATATGTTTCTGTTATATGCCATTTGGTGTGGGTCTTGTAAAAGCATTGTTAATGTTTGTGATGCACCATCTGTTGGAATGATGAATGCAATGCATATGTCTCTGTCATATGTCATTTGGTATGGGATTCATAGAAGCAGTGCTCATGTTTGTGATGCACCATCTGTTGGAATGACAAATTAAATTTATATGTCTCTGTTATATGACAATTAGTATCGGTTTTGTAAAAGCAGTATTAATGTTTCTGATGTGCTATCTGTTAAAACAAATGCAACATATTTAATTACTACAAGTATTTGTGATGCACCATCTGTTGGAATGACAGGAGCATAGTAACTGGATGGACACACAGACACACTTTTATTAAGGTGAAAGTCAGATTTTTGCTTCTGCATCTCTTTTCTTTTTCTTTTTCTCTTGGGTAGAGGTTGAATCTTGTTTTGCTTTTTTTCCTTTTTACGTATTTCTGTTTTTCTTTTGTTTTCTCCATATTGGCTTTGAAGAAAATGTTTGTATTTGTTATGTTAAATTAAAAAATTATATCAGGTTTCAACAGTGGTCACTTTGGAAAGTGCTATATAAAAAATGATTAGTTTGTTTAATTTAATGATAGGGTAAAAGGAACAAAGAAAGAAAGAAATGAGAGTTGAGGTCCCAGCTGATGCCCCATGTAATGAAATTGTCCAAAGGATAAAAAATGAGCAAAAGAGATGCCAAAAGGAAAATCTGCCATTGTAGTAATGGGACCTTTCAAGGTGCGGAGGTCCGATGTCTTTAGAAAAAGATTTGCGAGTGAACACCAACCTCCGGTGATCCAATGAATTAAATATCAGTGAGACCCGAAGGAGCGAGTTCTCACACAGAGAGGGCGCGGCCTCAGTGAGCCTCCGGTGGTTTCTTTTTCTCCATTCAGGATGCTCACGTTTCTGACAATGGATTTACAATGACTTCATTATCTACATATTTAAAATGCTAAGGGTTGTGTGTGTCTATCACGTGACTGTCATGAGATTCATGAGCCACTGGGGCTACAAACATAATCCTGGTCTTAATCAAAAGCTTATAATTATGTAATTATAATTAATATAATATGATGCATGCTGGTGAAGCAAAATCTGTGGGTGGTGGTAATCCTGTGAAGTTATCGGGTTTTGCGTCTTTTTTTATGGCAAACTGTATAGGCAGACTAATCGAGAAGGCCACATAGCAGAAAGAATAAGAAAAGCGGCAACATCTGCTGAGCATGAAGCAAATTGCAGAGGTTGATTACATGATAGGAAGAACAACAACAACAGCCCCGGCACTTGGTATGTGTGCAACCTGTTGGTACTTGCAAAACGTGGCTGTCAAAAACTCCAGGAAAGTTCCGAAGGTTTGCATCTATCCTATGCTAAACTGCGAAGGCAGGCTGATCGAGTGGGTGACATGGTAGAGAGAAAAGAATAGCAGCAATATCTGCTGAGCATAAAGCAAATTGTAGAAGCTCATTATGTGATAGGAAGGAGAAGAATGACAACCCCAGCATACACTGCACGCAACCTGATGGTACCAGTGAAACGTGGGTGGCATCAACCCCACAAAGTAAACTAGGTCTGTGTCTTTCGTATGACAAATTGCATTGGCAGACTGATCGTGAGGATGACATGGTAGAGAGAAAAGAATACCAGTGACATCTGCTGAGCATGAAGCAAACTGCATAAGCTCATTATGTGATAGGAAGAAGAAGAATTACAGGTTTGGTATTTGCTGCACACAACGTTCTGATATTCACAATATGTGTATGTCAAAGGTCAGTCCAGGAAAGCTATTGGGGTCTGTGTCTTTCATATGGCAAACTTCATAGTTAGACTGATCGAGCAGGTGACATGATAGAGAGAAAAAGAATAGCAGTGACAAAAACAACAACAACAACAACATTTATTTATATAGCACATTCTCATACAAAAAAATGTAGCTCAAAGTGCTTTACAAAATGAAGAACAGAAAAATAGAAGACACAATAAAAAATAAACATAAGTCAACATTAATTAACATAGAATAAGTAAGGTCCGATGGCCAGGGTGGACAGAAAAAACAAACAAAAAAAAAAAACTCCAGAGGCTGGAGAAAAAAAAAAAATAAAATCTGTAGGGATTCCAGACCAAGAGACCGCCCAGTCCCCTCTGGGCAAGTGACATCTGCTGAGTGTGAAGCAAACTGCAGAAACTCATTATAGGAAGAAGAAAAAGAAAGACAGCCCCACCGTCCGCTGCATGCAGCCTGCTGGTGCTCGCGAAATGTGGCTGGCAAAATCCCCAGAAAAGCTATTGGGATTTTGCCTTACTGATTGCAAACTGCATAGGCAGACTCGTCGAGAGGGTGACATATTAGAATATTGCGACAATCTAGACGAGAACAGTCCATTTAGTCCAACAAAGCTCGCCAGTCCTATCCATATAATTCTTGCAAAATAACATCAAGTCAAGTTTTGAAAGTCCCTAAAGTTCTAATGAAAAAGAATGCAAGTGACATTTGCTGAGTGTGAAGCAAATTGCAGAAGCTGATTATATGATAGGGAAAAAAAGAAGGATGATAGCCCCAGTGTTCACTGCATACAACCTGCTGTCACTCCTGAACTACTGGATCTGGAACTTTGATATTGGGAGGACTGAAGGTCTCCATATTTTCTAGTGCTTTATATATTATGATGTCTGCCATATGTTGTTTACCCCCTAAATCAGAAATGGGTTTGGAATTTCACACCCAAAACTTAAACCTCCACACCTCATTATACAGTAAACCCCAGGGTTGCTGATTTAATCTCACTGTGCAGCCTTGGGTGAGTCACTTAATCTTCAAGTCTAAAGAGTCTACGTGAACGATTGTGTGGGACGTCTGTACTTAAAACGTGCTTTGCAGCAGTGTTTGCCATTGTAAGGTGCTATAAAAAATAATGATGGTTGCTTGTTCTTTCACCATTTGTTTCTATTGATACAGACAAGGCAGGGTACAACGACCTACTGCAAAATCTCGAGAGATGAATTTGTTCCTTTCTTATTTTCGCCCTTCCACTCCTTTTAATACAAAGGCCATGAAGGATGTGCTTTTGAGGAGTGGGAGGGGGGGTGGAGGTTCTAAAGTGTGTCTAGATTTGTAATATTCGCCCGAAAAATAAAGGAACGCTACACCTCCGCCATCAAATATGTTTAAAATACCAGGAGGCACGACCAAAGCTGGGCTGGTTTCCTGTCCGTACATCTGTGGTCTGATTGGAGGAAAACAGTCCTTTAAAAACCTTTCTTCACAACAGGAAACTACTCTCCCTGCTTCCTGAACTACAGGCCCTTTTCCTTAGCAACTGAAGGACAAAGCTGGCACTGTTAACCCCTTGGGGTACCACAATATAAAGTGGCGCGGTTTTGAATGTGTGTGACAAGTAGTGTGTGAGCCAGGTGGATTCTGGAAAGCAAAAGTACCAAATGTTACCTCCGTTTGTTACCGATATGCATTTCCTGCTTACTGTCTGTGTGTCACTTGGGTGCTTTTGTGTCTTCTCAAAACCCACAGATGATAAGTTAGTTGTTTAAGAACATTAGAACAGTGTTGACGAGAACAGGCCATTCGGCCCAACAAAGCTCGCCAGTTCTGTCCACTTCATTCAAGCTTTGAAAGTCCTTCTGTCGACTACGCTACTTGGTGGCTACTAAGCGTCCCTTGCCCAGAGTCGGGGTGTGAGTGTGAATGCCCCCCGCTGTAGTTGACTGGCATCCCATCCAGTGTTGGTTCCTGAATTCCATCCAATACACCAGGGGCAGGCTACAGCTTCCAACGAGGCTGTATGGTGCATGCAAAGGGCGCATATGTTTTAATGAAATTGACGGTAAGAAATGAAGGACAGAAAACCGGGAGATTGAAAAGCAGAGCAACCAAACCCAAACATGAGACAAAAGGTGTAGTTGGAGATTCAAAGGCAAAAGATAGGCAGATGAATCGAGATGGCCATCTAGCAGAAAGAACATCTGCTGAGTATGAAGCAAATTGCAGGGGTTGATTACATGATAGGAAAAAGGAAAAACGACAGCCCCGGCACTCGCTATGTGTGCAACCTTCTGGCACTCACGAAATGTGGCTGTCAAAAACCCCAGGAAAGTAACTGGGGTTTGCATCTCTCGTGTGGCAAACTGCATAGGCAGGCTGATCGAGTGGGTGACATGGTAGAGAGAAAAGAATAGCAGCAATATCTGCTGAGTGTAAGGCAAATTGGAGAAGTTCATCACATGATAGGAGGAAGATACACTGCACACAACCTGATGGTACCGGTGAAATGTGGGCAGCATCAATCCTGCAAAGTAAACTAGGTCTGCGTCTGTCTTATGGCAAATTGTATTGGCGGACTGATCGTGAGGATGACATGGTAGAGAGAAAAGAATACCAGTGACATCTGCTGATCATGAGGCAAACTGCAGAAGCTAATTATGTGATGGGATGTGTGGAAGAAGAAGAAGAATTACAGCCTAGGTATTCACTACTCGCAAAATGTGGCAACCAAACCCAAACATGAGACATGAAATGGAGCTGGAGATTCAAAGGCAAAAGATCAAAACCGACATTAGAGATCAGGTCAGCACAAAAAGGTCTTTCTGTATTCTTTATGGAATCTGGTCAAATGAGACAATAGGATGACCTTTTCTCTTGTCGGGTAATTGGCAAGGTGTTGTGACCCCCCTATAATCAATAGCATTCGTAATGGTGGGAGGCAAGATGGTGCTACCTGTTAATTAGCAATATGACAATGAAACCAGCCAAAATAAATTATTACACGTAACGACTGTTTTTTAACATTTTTGTTTTCTTTTGGCTGCTCCCGTTATGGGTCACCACAGCGTATCATCTTCTTCCATCTCTTCCTGTCCTCATCATCTTGTTCTGTTACACCCATCACCGTCATGTCTTCCCTCTCACCACATCCATAAACTGTCTGTTAGGCCTTCCTCTTCTCCTCTTGCCTGGCAGCTCTATCCTTAGCACCCTTTTCTCATCATACCCCTCATCTCTCCTCTGCATGTCCAAACCAGTGCAATCTCGCCTCTCTGACTTTGTCTCTCACCTGTCCCACCTGAGCTGACCCTCTAATGTCCTCATTTCTAATCCTGTCCATCCTCGTCAAACTCACACTTCCACTACTCTTTCCCATAACTTCATGTTGTGTTATAAGAACCATCTTCTTCTTCTTCTATTGGCTGCTCCCATTAGGTGTTGCCACAGCGGATCATCTTTTTCCATATCTTTCTGTCCTCGTCATCTTGTTCTGTTACACCCATCACCTGCATGTCTTCTCTAACCACATCCATAAACCTCCTCTTAGGCCTTCCTCTTCTCCTCTTCCCTGGCAGCTCTATCCTTAGTACCCTTCTCTCATTATACCCCTCATCTCTCCTCTGTACATCTCCAAAACAACGCCACCTCGCCTCTCTGACTTTGTCTCCCAACTTGAGCTGACCCTCTAATGTCCTCATTTCTAATCCTGTCCATCCTCGTCAAACTCACACTTCCACTACTCTTTCCCATAACTTCATGCTGTGTTATAAGAACCTTCTTCTTCTTCTATTGGCTGCTCCCATTAGGTGTTGCCACAGCAGATCATCTTTTTCCATATCTTTCTGTCCTCGTCATCTTGTTCTGTTACACCCATCACTTGCATGTCCTCTCTAACCACATCCATAAACCTTCTCTTAGGCCTTCCTCCTCTCCTCTTACCTAGCAGCTCTATCCTTAGCACCCTTTTCTCATCATACCCCTCATCTCTCCTCTGCATGTCCAAACCAACTCCATCTCGCCTCTCTGACTTTGTCTTCCAACCGTCCCACCTGAGCTGACCCTCTAATGTCCTCATTTCTAATCTTGTCCATGCTTGTCACACCCAATGCAAATCTTAGCATCTTTAACTCTGCCACCTCCAGCTCTGTCTCCTGTGCCACCGTCTCCAGCCCATATAACATAGCTGGTCTCACTACCGTCCTGTAGACCTTCCCTTTCACTCTTGCTGATACCCGTCTGTCACAAATCACTCCTGTCACTCTTCTCCACCCTGCCAGCACTCTCTACTTCACTTCTCTTCCACAATCCCCGTTACTCTGTACTGTCGATCCCAAGCAATTAAACTCCTCCACCTTCACCAACTCTACTCCCCTCATCCTCACCATTCCACTGACCTCCCTCTCATTCACACACATCTATTCTGTCGTGGTGGTCCTACTGACCTTCATTCCTCTCCTCTCCACAGCAGATCTCCACCTCTCCAGGGTCTCCTCAACCTGCTCCCTACTCTCGCTACAGATCACAATGTCATCAGCAAACATCACAGTCCACGGGGACTCCTGTCTAATCTCGTCTGTCAACCTGTCCTCTCATTTACACACATGTACCCTGCCTTGGTCCTACTGACCTTCATTCCTTCAATATGCGGAAAACAAAACAGATTACACGTAACGACAATATTGATATAAACATTAGACTCCTTGGGTCAAGAAAACCCCAACAACGAATGGTGTGAGAAAATAAAACTTAAGAGGTCACATAAAACTCTTCAAGTTCCCAACACGTTGTTGTGCTTCTGCCTGGACTGCAAAGGAGGATCCCAAAGGTGCACGACTGGCAGATGAAAGCAAAAATGAGTTGTACAACCAAGAACATTAGGCAAGAATCAAAGTCAAGTGAGCAACTAGGCCTGAGACAAAATTTTGTGGTATTGAATTTTGCAATAATAATTAAAATAATAATTATTTTAATCCTGACTCTTACATCTTAATACTTAGTAAAATATAGTCTGCCGATTGTTTTGGGACAAGTGTGACATGACAAGTTGAGAAGATTGACCACCACAAGTGGAGAACTTAGAACAAAATGGCAGCGAGTTCCACTTCCTTAGATACAAGAAGCTATCAAAGGCGACATCAGACAGACGGAAATTCACAGAACGTGAGAGTCGACAAACGCTTCTCAAACACGCTGAGGGCGTCAGAATTTCAAATGGAGGTGGGCAACTCGGTCCACTAGCCAGGAGCTACACACAAAAACTGTCTGGATTGAAATATGACACCACGCAGATGTGGCATCAGCAAACGCCTTTCACCAGCAGACCTCAATGGTCTGACCTCACAAGTGTCTTCATACTGGTAGGTGCCGACTCATCGACTGCTCTATATGTAAGCGTCAAAGATCTGAGCTAAACATGTGACACCATAGGAGACCAACATAGTGATCTGCAAAGAGGAGTGACGTGTGCCCACCTGAGCTGGTCAAACACCAGATGTGCCGCTGCATTTTGAAACATCGGTCACTGGCTTAATGACGCAGGCCGTCACTCCTACCAGCAGAGAGTCCATCCCTTTACAATTCAGTCTTGTTAGCAGTTGGATGCAAACTCTAAAGCAGTGGCTCTCAAAGTCGATCCCGGGGACCCCCTGCGGCTCCAGGTCGTGACATTTCCATTTCTATGTATGTGCTGAGCAGATGCGTTTTACACAAAGCGCCTGAGAGAAGAGGTCAACGTAATCGAGTAAACATCAGTCCGCCGGTTGTTTTGGGACAAGTGTGACATAATAAGTTGACAAGATTGACCACCACAACTGAAGAGCTCAGAACAAAATAACAGCGAGTTTGACTTCCTTAGATACAAGAAGCTATCAAAGGCGACATCAGACAGACGGAAATTCACAGAACGTGAGAGTCGACAAACGCTTCTCAGTCCGAATTTCAAATGGAGGTGGGCATCTCATTCCACCAGCTAGGAGCTACACATGAGAAGAACATGGATTGAGGTTTGATGCCATTCAGAGACGGCATGTCCAGACTCCTTTCACCAGCAGATCTCAATGGCTGAGAAGGATCAGTGGACCTGTCTCCATATCGGTAGGTGCTGACCCACCGACTGCTCTGTGGACGAGCATAAGGGATGTGAGCTAAATATGTGCCACCACAGGAAGCCAATGTAGTGACCTGAAGAGAGAAGTGACATGGCCACTGCCTTGGCTGGTTGAACACCAGAGGTGAAGCTGCATTTTGAGTCATCTACAGTGGCTTGGTGACACATGCCAGTGTTCCTGCCAGCAGAGAGTTGCAGTAGTCCGGACATGACAAGACCAAAGACTGGACCAGGAGGTGTGCTGCATGTCCTGTGAAATAAGATCTGATTTTGTGGATCTGCAAGACATTTGTAAGATGGTTGGTGAAGGAGAGCCGGTTACCGATTACCACCCCAAGGTTGCTTATTGACGTGATGCTACAGGAAGTCAAAGTAGTGATCTGAAAAGAGGAGTGACGTGTGCCGCCTCGGCTGGTTAAACTGCATTTTGAAACATCTGTCATCGACTTGGTGACACAGAGAGAGTTGCAGTAGTCCAGAGGTGACACGACCAAAGCCTGGACCAGGAGTTGTGCTGCAAACACTGTCAGATATGAGTGACTTGCAAAAGAGGTCAACGTAATCGAGTAAATATCAGTCTGGTGACTGTTGTGGAACAAGTGTGGAACAACCCGTGTACCACACTACCCCCCCACTATCTCAGTGAGCCCACCTTCAAGGCCAGGGTCCACATCTGAGGCTCACTGGCGGTCACGAATCAGGACTTTAGCAGCCGGGAGACACGTGTCAAGTGCTTTATAAGTGCTGTGTCTGTGTGTTGCGACGCTCCGCTCATGGGGCTGCTTTTATAGCCGACTCCTCCGGCCAATCACGTCCCCTCAGACAGTCCACGGCCACTTGAGATGCATGTCCCTCTGAGGTGTGGACCCAGGGGTGCTACAATATTCTAGAACAGTTGGCCGAGGTCTCCAGGACTGCGATGGAGTCCGACTTTGCATTATAATGGACCGTGGGATGCTCATTGGTTTAGTTTTGTTTTCCTCTACTTTGTTGTCAACATGCGGTAATATTAATAGACAGATATCTGAATTTTGACATGTTGACATTACATAAATACAGTACATCCCTCACATTTATGTAAATATTTTATTATATCTTTTCATGGGACAACCCTGAAGATAAGACACTTTGATCCAATGTCAAGTAGTCCGTGTACAGCTTGTATCACAGTGTCAATTTGCTGTCCCCTCAAAATAACTCAACACACAGCCATTAATGTCTAAACGGCTGGCAACAAAAGGGAGTACACCCCTAAGTGACAAATGTCCACATTGTGCCCAATTAGCCATTTTCCCTCCCCGGTGTCATGTGACTCGTTAGTGTTCCAAGGTCTCAGGTGTGTTAAATTTGGTGTTCTCGCTCTCAAACTCTCTCTCTCTCATACCGGTCACTGGAAGTTCAACATGGCACCTCATGGCAAAGAACTCTCTGAAGATCTGAAAAAAAATTGTTGCTCTACATAAAGATGGCCGAAGCTATGAGAAGATGGCCAACACCCTGAAACTGAGCTGCAGCACGGTGGCCAAGACCGTACAGCGACAGGTTTAACAGAACAAGTGCCACTCAGAACAGGTCTCACCATGGTGCACGTGCTCAGCGTCATATCCAGAGGTTGTCTTTTGAAAATAGACGTATGAGTAGATAGATAGATAGATAGATAGATAGATAGATAGATAGATAGATAG
>JANRMT010062840.1:51279717-51290150 GCA_026402145.1 Polypterus bichir lapradei | reverse complement strand
ATAGATAGATAGATAGATAGATAGATAGATAGATAGATAGATAGATACTTTATTAATCCCAAAGGGAAATTCACATACTCCAGCAGCAGCATACTGATAAAGAACAATATTAAATTAAAGAGTGATAACAATGCAGGTATAACAGACAATAACTTTGTATAATGTTAACGTTTACCCCCCAGGGTGGAATTGAAGAGTCGCATAGTGTGGGGTCTCCTCAGTCTGTCAGTGGAGCAGGACGGTGACAGCAGTCTGTCGCTGAAGCTGCTCCTCTTTCTGGAGATGATCCTGTTCAGTGGATGCAGTGGATTCTCCATGACTGACAGGAGCCTGCTCAGCGCCCGTCGCTCTGCCACGGATGTCAAACTGTCCAGCTCCGTGCCTACAATAGAGCCTGCCTTCCTTACCAGTTTGTCCAGAAGTGAGGCGTCCCTCTTCTTTATGCTGCCTCCCCAGCACACCACCGCATAGAAGAGGGCGCTCACCACAACCGTCTGATAGAACATCTGCAGCACCTTATTGCAGATGTTGAAGGAAGGCCAGTCTTCTAATGAAGTATAGTCGGCTCTGTCCTCTCTTGCACAGAGCATCAGTATTGACAGTCCAGTCCAGTTTATCATCCAGCTGCACTCTCAGGTATTTATAGGTCTGCACCCTCTGCACAGTCACCTCTGATGATCACGGGGTCCATGAGGGGCCTGGGCCACCTAAAATCCACCACCAGCTCCTTGGTTTTGCTGGTGTTCAGGTGTAGGTGGTTTGAGTCACACCATTTAACAAAGTCCTTGATTAGGTTCCTATACTCCTCCTCCTGCCCACTCCTGATGCTGCCTACGATAGCATTGTCATCAGCGAACTTTTGCACGTGGCAGGACTCTGAGTTGTATTGTCTGTACCTTACTGTCTGTAAGGTAGTCCACTTAAATCCTTACACTGGCTCCCGGTTAAGTTTAGGGCAGATTTCAAAATCCTCCTTTTAACATATAAAGCATTAAATGGCCAAGGTCCGGCTTACTTGTCTGAACTTATCATGACTTACAAACCTGAGCGCACATTAAGATCTCAAGATGCCGGTCTGCTTATGATTCCAAGGATTAATAAAATAACAGTGGGAGGTCGAGCTTTTAGTTACAGGGCCCCTAAACTGTGGACTGGTCTTCCTGCTTCTATAAGAGATGCCCCTTCGGTCCCAGCCTTTAAATCCCGGCTGAAGACTCACTACTTCAGTTTAGCATATCCTGACTAGAGCTGCTGATTAACTGTACAGACTGCATCTTTGTTGTTAGTCATTAGCACTAAAACATAAGTAACATGATAAGTATAATTGAATACTAACCCTCACCTATTCTGTTTCTGTTCTCGGTACTTAAATGTGGCAATTGGTGCCACGGCCCACCAGCCAAGTTGTTTGCCTGCCTATGGTAAAGTCATCCCTGGTGGAGGATCACAGGAATCATGGGAAAGAGGGGCCCTTTCATCGGATTGGCTGGCCGAGCAACGTTTCAGCCGTGGAATGGCCAAATGGGGAGGCAGCTTGACGGATGAGGTCTCCAGCACTCTAAAAATATCAAAATCTTATTATATGATATCATCTACTGTTAAATTCTGCTCTGTACTTCTAAAATTTTTATTATTATGCTGTATTAAGGATTTGTTCTGTTCTGTGTATTGTATTGTATTGTATTGACCCCCTTCTTTTTGACACCCACTGCACGCCCAACCTACCTGGAAAGGGGTCTCTCTTTGAACTGCCTTTCCCGAGGTTTCTTCCATTTTTCCCTACAAGGTTTTTTTGGGAGTTTTTCCTTGTCTTCTTAGAGAGTCAAGGCTGGGGGGTTGTCAAGAGGCAGGGCCTGTTAAAGCCCATTGTGGCACTTCCTGTGTGATTTTGGGCTATACAAAAATAAATTGTATTGTATTGTAAACTGTATTGGAAGTCTGATGTATGTTGGCTGAACAGGACTGGAGAAAGTCCCTGCGGCGCTCCTGTGCTGCTGACCACAATGTCAGACCTGCAGTTCCCGAGACGCACATACTGAGGTCTGTCTGTAAGGTAGTCCACTATCCATGGCACCAGGTATGAATCTACTCCCATCTCTGTCAGCTTGTCACTGAGGAGCCGAGGTTGGATGGTGTTGAAGGCACTAGAGAAGTCCAAAAACATAATTCTTACAGCACCACTGCCTCTGTCCAAGTGGGAGAGGGATCGGTGTAGCATATAGATGATGGCATCCAGATAATGTGGAAGAGTGCTTTCGGCATTGCTGCAGAGGTCAACCTGTCAGTGCTCAGACCGTACACCCACTGCACATGGCATCATATTGGTCTGCATGGCTGTCGTCCCAGATGGAAGCCTCTTCTAAAGATGATGCACAAGAAAGCCCGCAAACAGACAAGCAGACTAAGGACATGGATTACTAGAACCAAGTCCTGTGGTCTGATGAGACCAAGATCAACTTATTTGGTTCAGATGGTGTCAAGTGTGTGTGGCAGCAATCAGGTGAGGAGTACAAAGACAAGTGTGTCTTGCCTACAGTCAAACATGGTGGTGGGAGTGTCATGGTTTAGGGCTGCATGAGTGCTGCTGGCACTGGAGAGCTACAGTTCATTGAGGGCACCATGAATGCCAACATGTACTGTGACATACTGAAGCAGAAACTGGGCCGCAGGGCAGTATGCCAACATGATAACGACCCCAAACACACCTCCAAGACGACCACCGAGGGTAAAGGTGCTGGACTGGCCAAGCATGTCTCCAGACCTAAACTGAGCATCTGTGGAGCATCCTCAAATGGAAGGTGGAGGAGCACAAGGTCTCTAACATCCACCAGCTCCGTGATGTCGTCATGGAGGAGTGTGAAGCTCGTGTGAACTCCATACCCAAGAGGATTAAGGCACTGCTGGAAAATAATGGTGGCCACACAAAATATTGACACTTTGGGCACAATTTGGACATTTGTCACTTAGGGGTGTACTCACTTTTGTGAGATACTGCATATTAATTTGCATTTTAGGTTTAAATTTGTTACAGCGCTACAGTGAGGGGCTGACTTGAGCAGCACTCGGACCAACATCAACTTCATGTGCTGGGATGTAGCCCACCATTGACATGGTGGCCACCAGAATCTCAGCGCTATCTGGTATCTGAAGGACTTGCAGTCCGGTAACTGAGCTGAGTTTTTTGTCCAACAGGCATTTTGATTTTTTTTTTTTTTTTGGCAGCAGCCACCGCAAAACAAAGGAAGAGGGCGGCCAGGGGTCTGACGAGATCTGAGTCAACAGGACGAAAATAATCCCCTAAAAAGCAGTTCCTCCCATTTGATCAGCTAATTGTGTCGCTACGCTTGTCGCGCCAGACGGAGATATGCCTCTTGTCATGTGACGGTCAGCGAGCACAGGAAGACAAGTCCATTGTGAAGCCCACTCCCACCACTTTCAGGGGGCTTCTTTATCTTGTTGATGTATTCACATGTGAACATAAAGATATGAGAGTTAAGGGCAGGGTGCAAGTCAGAGGACAACGCGGTTAAACGTTCATTGATTTCACTACTGCCTTTTGTGGATATGGAATGCCAGTGTCTGGCTTGGCATCACCAGGCGTACGCCAGGAGCAGACCCTGGAGTGGGCATGTGGTGTTAAAAAAAAAAAAAAAATCAAAGACTTATTTCGATTGGTTGGGACACCGACTGCGGTGCTCTGATTGGCCAGGGATGTTTTTTTTCTTGAGCTTATAAGAGGAAATGCTGTCATGTCTGGTGGCTGATTTGGGGCAGAGTGCGGGCCTCTGTAGTCCAGCATACGCTCATTTATTTATTTATTGTGGAATAAAGGTTGTCAGTTCATTTTAAAATAGCCGCTTCACTTGGCTGTGTCTTTTCAAAGGTGACAAGAAGACGTGTCGTGCTCCTCATGGGATGGAACACTCTTACTAGGCCATTGTTGCAAAACGGAGTCTCCAGGGAATACTACGAGTGAAAGAAAAGGACTGAGAGATGATAACCCAAGACGGGAATCGAAGTCAGGCCAGGCAGGATCAACAATGGAAAATCAAAAAGATACGCAGCGTGAATAAAGTTTTGGGGCAGATCAGAAATTCAAAGTCAACGTCAAAAAGCGGACATCAAAGACCTTCAAAGAAGCGTAGCATTTGGCCTCCTTAATAAGCAAAGTACAAAAACCTCTGAAGATTCTGAGCTTCATCCAGCCGAGTGTCTTCTTCTTCTTCTTCTTCTTCTTCTTCATCCAGCTGGGACATAACGATACATTGAGTCGTCGGCAAATTTACAGCCGAACTTCCGCTAATGTTATCAACACGCCCATCATGGTTAGGAGACGCAACTCCGCGTCGTGTGAACAGGCAGTATAAAAATAAATCATGTAAAGCTTGTAAAGACCGCGTGAAATGCTCCAGCCATGGCCTTGTGAGTCAAAAGAAATTGAGAGCAGCCGGGAATCTCTATCTCGATAGATGCGAGCGACGTTCAAAACGTTTTCCGCTCTTTTATATTTTCGTTGGAAACAGCGAAGGAGGGAGGAGGTGTAATTGGGCTATTAAAACGTTGGTATGACACACCGCAAACGAAGGAGACCACAGTATGTAGAAAGATGATGTCATTGGTTCATAAATAGAGTTAACAAAAAAGGGCGGAAACTTTTCGAACGTCCCTCATATATTGTCACACGCGTGCGCTCGGGAGGAAGCCAAAGGGCTTAACTGAACAAGGGGATGTGTGTCCAGAGAGGGGCCGGCGAAGTGCAGTAACGCCTGTTCTTCTTCATCTGCAGATCCTCAGAAATGAAGTCTTCCTGAAATCTCACGTCCGGTTCCTTTCAGAAATTTAGAAATAAACTTGATCCATTAGGATTGAAAGTCAAGAAGGAGGTAAAGAATTTAGGGGTAACTGTTGACTGTCACCTGAATTTTAAATCACATATTCATCAGATTACTAGGACAGCATTTTTTCACTTAAGAAATATAACAAAAGTTAGACCCCTTATAACATTGCAAGATGCTGAGAAATGCACTCCTCTCAGGACCACCCAAAAAAAGACATCCATTGATTGCAACGAGTGCAGAATGGAGCTGCTAGAATCTGAAATAGGAAAAGAAAATCTGAGCACATCACCCCAGTCTTAGCGTCACTACACTGGTTACCGGTGTCATTCAGAATTGACTTTAAAATACTGATGATGGTTTATAAAGCCTTCAATAATCTCGCTCTGCCTGTCACCTTACACTCCAAATTGTAACCTCAGATCTTCAAATGATTGTCTGCTTAGAATTCTAAGAGCTAAACTTAAAAGAAGTGGTGAGGTGAATTCTTTAAACTTTAAACCACACATTACTTTAACATGGCTTTCTCATCGCTTCATTTTAGTTTAACCTTGATATTCTGTATATGCATTTAATTATCATTATCATTCATGGTGGCTCCTAAATCCGTACTAACCCCTACTTTCTCTGCTGATCTTTTTCCGGTTTTCTGTGGTGGCGACCTGTGCCACCACCACCTGATCAAAGCACCGTGACGTCCATACATGGATGGATTAAAGGCCAGAAGTCCACATGACCGTCACCATCAAGTTCTTCCATGTGAACCCTGAATACAATGAGGACTGATTGAGGTCACTGATGTTAGGTAGAATGCCTAGAGTGGGCTGGCTGGGTGGTCTTGTGGCCCTGGAACCCCTGCAGATTTTTTTTTTTTTTTCTTCAGCCGTCTGGGTTTTTTTTTTTTTTTTTCTGTCCTCCCTGGTAGCACAGTGGGTAGCGCTGCTGCCTCGTAGTAAGGAGACCTGGGTTCACTTCCCGGGTGGAGTTTGCATGTTCTCCCTGTGTCTGCGTGGGTTTCCTCCCACAGTCCAAAGACATGCATGTGAGGTGCATTGGTGATCCGAAATTGTCCCTAGTGTGTGCTTGGTGTGTGGGTGTATGTGCCCTTCGGTGGGCTGGCGCCCTGTCTGGGGTTAGTTCCTGCCTTGCACCCTGTGTTGGCTGGGATTGGCTCCAGCAGACCTCTATGACCCTGTAGTTAGGATATAGCAGGTTGGAAGATGACTGACTGACAGAATGACTGTCCTCCCTGGCCATCAGACCTCACTTTTATTCTATGTTAATTTGTATTGCCTAATTTTATTTCTTATATACGACGTATTTTGTCCCTTTTCTCTTACTTCTACCTGTAAAGCACTTTGAGCTCCATCATTTGTATGAACATGTGCAATAGAAATAAATGTTGTTGTTGTTGTTTCACCTCATTTCCAGTTCCTCCTGAAGATCCTCGCATTAACTGCTGTGCCTGATGTCATTTCCGCCCGTCTTCCTATCTGACTCCTGATACAAACGCCATGTATTTAAATAGACTCAGTCTTGAGAGACTACTCCTTGTATTTTCTTGTTTGTCAATTTCTGCATCTTGTTTCTTTTTTGACAGTATACGGGGTTGCCCCCCAAACCTTTTTCGTGAACTTTCTTTTCATTTACAATATAAAACAATAAAACGTGTGGCGTCCGTTCACGGCCAGCAAACGCACTAAATCGTTGCGTGTCTTTTCAGCAATCCCCCTCCCCTGTTGGCTGAAATTGGGTATCAAGTTAAAAGTTCAGGGTGTTGGGGTGTCAGTGGGTGCAGAATTGGCTCAGACACAGGAAGCAGAGGGTGCGAGGAATTGGCCAATGGTAAGAATGGTGACCAGCAGGGGGCAGTGCTGGGGCTGCTGCTATTTTTATTACCGTATATATTCACGTATACGTCAGTCTCGAAACCTGAAAAATCGATCATAAAACCAGACCCCGACTTATACGCCCGTTCAAAAATACGACACTTAAATTTTTTATTTTTTTACATCTTCTTGCCTCCTCCAATCTCACCTCAGTTTCTCAGACGCGTTGAATTTTGTCGCAGCAGTGCAGTTACCAATTTCTTTCATCACTTCAATGACTTTTAATATAAAACCAGCTTCATGTTCTCTTCTGATCAAACGTGCCATCGTATATAAGGGATGCTCTTACGATAAAGGTGTATGAGTTGGTGAGACACGAAAAACACAAACCAGTTCAAACGCCGCTTTGGAATAGATCGGGTATTACTATGTGGTCACGTAGGCACAATACATAGAAATAAAAAGATGCCAGTGTGCGCCGTGGTTACTCTCTCAGGTGGGCATTAGCATATAGAAATCTCTTGGACCAATAGGGTGAGTTTCCCGCATTCGACTTATACGACCGACATTATAAAAAAACAGAAACTATACGATGAAATCAAGTCCCGACTTATCCGCAGGAGAACTTAAACGAGAGTATATACGGTAACATAAATGATTTGGATAGGAATATAAGTAACAAGCTGCATTTTGTTAAGTTTGCTGATGATACTGTGACACTAGGGGGTGCTGTCGCTCCTCAAACCCAATAGACAAACGCCCAAGACACCAGGTAAAAGCACCAAAAGGAACTTTTATTCCTTCTTTTAAATATAGTGGTGCCTCAAAACACCTTCGCCACCATACAAAGACAATAATAACACAATAATTCTCCTCCTCTCCTCCAGGCAGCTCTGTCACACTCCCTCCCAACTCCGGCTCTCCTGCTGAGTCTCCACTAGTCCTTTATATGGTCCTTGACCCGAAAGTGCTTCGGTCCTTCTGTCCATGTGATTCACCAGCACTTCTGGGTCAGCTGGAGACTTGTATTTTCTTCAGCCCGGAAGTACTTCCGTACTATATTGGAAACAGAAGTCCCCATGTCTCCCTGCAGTGTCCCCTGGCGGCACCCACGGTACCCAGCAGGGCTGTGAAGTTGCACTCCATCTCCCATAGTGCCCTGCAGGAACCTGGGGCAGCGCTAAGATGCAGGGAAGTCGCCATCTAGCATCCTGGGGGTTTCGGCCGGGTTGAGCTGCCGGCCGTCCATCACAGCACCGAGATATGTGGATTGGCAGATAATCCGAAATCCGTTATATCATGACGGAGGGACTTGGACAGCAGACAAGCTTGGACAGATTTGTGGAAGATTAAATTTAATGTCTCAGTAAATGTGAAGAATTACACATAGGAAGTAAAAATGGGAGTTTTGAATACACAATGGGCGGTCAGGAAATCGAGAGTCCACCTCATGAGAAGAATTTAGGGGTCGTGGTGGACTCTAAGCTATCGACTTCCTGACAGTGTTGAGAAGCCATTAAGAAGGCTAACAGACTGTCAGGTTATATAGCGCCTTGACGTGTGGAGTACAAGTCACAGGAGGTTCTGCTCAAGCTTTATAAAACACTGGTGAGGCCTCATCTGGAGTCCTGTGTGCAGTTTGGGTCTCCATAAAGACATAACAGCACTGGAGAAGGTCCAGAGAAGAGCGACGAAGCTGATTCAGGGGCTACAAGGGATGAGTTATGAGGAAAGATTCAAAGAGCTGAGCCTTTACAGATGAAGAAGAGGAGACCTGAGTGAAGGGTTTAAAATTATGAAGGGAATTCGTCCAGTGGATCAAGATGGCGACTTTAAAATGAGTTCATTAAGAACATGGGGACACAGCTGGAAACTTGTGAAGGGGAAATTTCACACAAACATTAGGAAGTTTTTCTTTACACAAAGAACAATAGACACTTGGAATACGCGACCAAGTAGTGTGGTGGACAGGAGGACTTTAATGACTTTCAAAACTCGACTGGATGTTTTTTTGTGGATAGGACTGGCGAGCTTTGTTGGGCTGGATGGCCTGCTCTCGTCCAGAGTGTTGTAACGTTCTAAATGATTGAGTCTCGGCATGCCGAATGCAAGAATGGGAAATACTGTGCAGTTTTAAACTACATTGTTAAATGTACAATCAACTTTCTGTTAAGGAGCTGGGTTACCCAGGGGCACTGTGGGGGTCTTACTCCGGGCTTGGACAGAGTAGAAATGCAAATTCATTTTCTGTCCACACACAACAATCAAATTCTGTAGGATGTGGAAGGATGGCCCACCCTGACTCCAGCACGGCTTTATAAACCAAGCAAAATGGCAAACCAAGCTGCAATCTCCTTCATGAAACCATCACATCTTTGACTTCATTCTTAAGTATTTTTATGGCATTGTCGCTTGTCACTCTCTTTCACTTTTTCTCGCTGTTTCATTACAAGCAGTCAGTTTCCGTTCTAACTATGAGTTAGTTTCTGTGGGGGGGGCTACACTGCACAGTTAAATACGAGTGGACACTGGAAACGCATCTTAATGCCACGTGTTAATATCAATTATACATAGTGTGTGGAGAAAAGAGAGGGTACAGGATAAAGTGTTGGGGTCCTCAGGGAGATCCCCGATGAACAGCAGCAATGCTAAGAAACGTTAAGACAGAAAACAAAAGAGCTAAACGCCAAAGCACTCCGTGATCGTCAGCCATGTTCCTACGGGTAGTCTGGCTTCATCAAGTCACAGTCTCTGGAACAAATAAATGGACTTCTTCTGTAGCTGGGCAACTGGAAGCGGTAGGGTCTCCGAGGGCACACTGGAAACAACATCTCTCGTCTTCAGAGGGCTCTCAGCCTGGAAGAGGAGGAGAGATTAGTAGCCGTGCTCAACGCCCATCTGCCGTCCCCCCATAGATGTCCTTGTGAGCCAAGCCCTCCACGGGCTCCCGGTGTGAGTGACAGTGGATACAATAAACTCATGTGATAAAACTAACAATGATCACAAACCTTATGTAACATGTTTTTGAAGATTGATAAAGCGGCCCGCTTTTTAAAAGGTCCAGGGGGTCGGATGCAGCGGGCAGACCTTGACGTTCACATTCTTCATTCTGAATAATTGCCAATGACACTGTTGTTAGTGTTTCAAGAAGAAACCACCTAAAACACATAATGCTGAAATTCAAATTTATCAAGCAGACATAAAATATCAATTGAATCGACCTTACAAAAAACCTCATTACTGCTCTAACAATTAAAAACGAGTCTACTTGAAATGCTCATCCTATATGTCTCATGCCACAATGACACTTTTGAGTCAATTAAATGATATTGCGAGTCGTTACGTCTTCTTATTCAGAGTCCTACAGCAAAATATCTCAAAGGTAAACATGATGGTGTGTTTTAATGTTCTAAACTGTGACAATAATAAAAACTCGAGGTGGCACAGTGCCTGGCACTCCAGTCTCTGCTGGGCATCAGCAATGCCATGCCACCCTAAGTATGCATTATATTATATTATCCATCCATCCATCCATTATCCAACTTGCATAACAGCTTGATACTCAGCAGATGTTGCTGCTCTTCTTCTCTTTATATGGTGTTCTTTCTCATGTTCTTTGTCACTTATTCAGCTTCTAGTACTTGCTTGATATTCAGCAGATGTTGCTGCTCTTCTTTCTCTTATCTGGTGTTCTTTGTCATGTAATCAACTTCTACAATTTTCTTGGCGCTCAGCAGATGTTGCTGCTCTTCCTCTTCTTCTTCTTATT
>JANRMT010062840.1:51264545-51275006 GCA_026402145.1 Polypterus bichir lapradei | reverse complement strand
AGATAGATAGCAACCTAGGATGAATTGTGGTGTGACTCTATAACAAAGCACTTTGCATAGTTGGCAGGATTTGTGCTATAGACAGGTGGTGTTGCCATTAGATAGATAGATAGATAGATAGATAGATAGATAGATAGATAGATAGATAGATAGATAGATAGATAGATAGATAGATAGATAGATAGATAGATAGAAGTGAAGTGTACTCAGCAGGGTTCTTTCATCAAAGCTTAAATATAAACATGCTTATAAACAATGACACTCTTTAACAATTTTATACTTATGATCCCAGAATTCCTGGCCATGTCAATTTGGCAAACACCCCAGGATTTTATTCGACACGCCTGTTAAACTGTTTTATGAATATTATTGATCTGATGAGCTCATTTGTACCTGCTTGCTGTTTCAGTTACAGAACATTCTGATTACAGAAATGTCAGCTTTCCCATGTGAGCTCTGAACCTTTTATCTAAACAATCCTAGAATAAAAACATAATAAAATAAAGCACACAAATGGAATGTTACGAGTTGTACTTCACAAACTGTAAAAGCACAATCTTTTTAACAGCATTACAATTTTGAATGCACTCCTCACGGGTACCGCGTCTAATAGATTTTGGGTATAACGCGTCACGTCGTTTTCTGACACACTTCATTCAGATCAGGGTCATGAGGAGGTGCTGGAGCCTCTCCCAGCAAGCATGGGGCGCAAGGCAGGAACAAACCCTGGACAGGGTGCCAGTCCTTCGCATGATTAGGTTGGCGCAAGGGATGTGGTTTGAACAGGGCATCACAATGGCCTTAACATGAGTTGACTGTGCAGTTAACCTGATAACTTTATAAATGTTTTACACGTCTACACAAATTCCATAGATTCTCGGGAATAAGGCGAGGTCTTGACATGGCAGATTCCTGCGTTCGACTTTCTGGGATATCGACTCCTGCTTTCTTCTGCATGTGGCCTTGTTCTGCTAGCTTGCTGGGGGTAGGCTGCATGTGCGGTGGGCTGACCAGTAGTCGGGTTACCTTATTTTCCAAGCCAAAAACTATAGAGAACACAAGACTGCAGGGTGGAGATTCCTTCTTTATGAGAACAGTGTATAGTGGTGTTGGTTGGGGGGTTTAATTACTTCCTTAAGGTGGAGTGGTGGCTCTGAGGCTTGTGTTCTGCGCCGACAATCGGAAGGTTGCTGGTTTGAATCCCGCAAATGCACCGTTGGGCCCTTGAGCTAGGCCCTTAACCTGCGATTGGGTATGACGTTAGTCTAGTTAAGCAGGTCCTCCAACTTACAGGCCACTCCAGCCACTGTATAGAACCTCCCACTGTTCCAGTACGGTGCTGAAGTGTCACCCGCCGCACTCGGGTCCCAATCCGGGTGGTCCGTCACATGGTGGTTGCAGCAGTGTGCTATCAGTGAATGCTCCCAACCTCTCTCTTTCTCTCTCTCTGTAATGTACACAGCGAACCATTTAAGGACCACTCAAGTATGGTATCGCCCCTTGCGGGTTCGTCTGATGTTTGATAAGAATAAAACGATAGGTTATACTTTAAAAAAGGATGAAACCTAGGTTGGGAACGAGGGGCCACAGTGTTCTGTCAAATAAAAAGAGGACATTTCTGCAGAAACATGGGTATGTGGTAACCAGGGCCATCTTAAAGCATGGGCACGCTGGGCAGTTGCCCGGGGGCCCCACGAGCATAGGGGCCCACGTTTTTTCTGATGCGTATGTATGTTTCTGTTTTGCTATCAAAACAGGGTACCCCAGTGCTCTGCTTTGCCAGGGGGGCCTGTGATGCTGTTAAGACGGCCCTGGCGATACACCCAGGCAGCAGTCCATCATCGACGTGCTTTTAGAAAATTCTCCATTTGCTTTCTTCACCCACCTGTAAACAGTCTTTATTTTGCTTCATTGTTTTTTACAAGTTAAGTGGAATAACAAAGAGATCCACGGAGCAAAGGGACACGTAAACAGTCAAGTGCAGGCGCATTCAAGACTCGGTGTTTTTCTCAGCGCCAGCCGTATTATTCCACTTGACCTCTACTAAAACAAACACGGGCTAAAAATAAATGGACATTTCTTTCTCGAAGAGTGTCCTGAATTGTGTTGCCCAGTTCTTTTCTTGGTAAGCAGCCCTCCAGCTGTACGCCAGATGAAAACATGTTTTGCAACGCCGGGTTCCAGCTTCCTTGCTGGGATCGGCGGGCGGAGTGGCGTCTCGCAGTGCGCCGTGTCACTCGAGTCATTTGTTACCTCACTGTTCCTGTTAGTGAAGGCCAGAGGAAAACATGTTATTTAAACGCCTCCCCTGGAGGAAACGCTCCAGCAAGCCAGGGCCATTCTGAAGGAGGAGAACATAATAATAATAAAAATAAATAAATAAATAAATAAAATAATGTTTGTGTTGCATGTTGAAGCTGGTGGGGTGGTGACCACCTCAGCAAAATAATTCAGTCGGCTGAAAAACATGTTGTGAAGAACTGCGTCTCTGAAGTTCTTGCCATGTCGCTGTGTTGTTTGGATCTTTCAATGGTGGGCACCAGAAACTCGACTCAATTCAAGTCACTTCTATTGTAAAAATCGTATTATGGGATATCACCCTACTGTTGAGGGGCGGCACTGTGGCACAGTAATGTCACCTGGGTTCGCTTCCCGGGTCCTCCCTGCGTGGAGTTTGCATGTTCTCGCCGTGTCTGCGTGGGTTTCCTCCCACAGTCCAAAGACGTGCAGGTTAGGTGCATTGGCGATTCTAAATTGCCCTAGTGTGTTCTTGGTGTGTGCGTGTGCCCTGCCCGGGGATTTGTTCCTGCCTTGTGCCCTGTGTTGGCTGGGATTGGTTCCAGCAGACCCTCGTGACCCTGTGTTAGGATATACAATACAATACAACTTATTTCTCTATAGCCCAAAATCACAGAAGAAGTCCTGCAATGGGCTTTAACAGACCCTGCCTCTTGACAGCCGCCCAGCCTCGACTCTCTAAGAAAACAAGGAAAAACTCCCTTGTAGAGAAAAAAATGGAAGAAACCTCAGGAACGGCAGTTCAAAAAGAGACCCCTTTCCAGGCAGGCTGGGCATGCAGTGGGTGTCAAAAAAGAAAGGGGTCAATACAATACAATACACAGAACAAATCCTCAATACGGTATAAAAATAAAAAATGTACAAGTACGGAGCAGAATTTAACAGTAGATGATATCCCATAATATGATTTGATTTGTTCAGAGTCCTGGAGACCTCATCCATCAAGCTGCCTCCCCATTTGGCCATTCCACAGCTGAGTCAGCGCTGGGCCAGCCAATCCGATGAAAGGACCCATCTACCCGACGATTCCTGCGCTACTCCATAGCGGGTTGGATACTGACTGACTGACTGACCTACTGTTGAGTTCTGCTCTGTCCTTGTAATATTTCTATTGTACTATTATATTGAAATCGCCTTAGTCAGTGGGCGGGCCTCTCTGGCAGGGTCTTAAATTGGTTTGAATCCAAACTGGCAGGTAGAAAATTCTTTCTTAGTTGTGGTAATTATTCTTCAAAGACAAATGATATTCTATATGGTGTTCCACAAGGCTCTATCCTGGGTCCACTTCTCTTTTCGATTTACATGCTTCCGTTAGGTCAGATTATCTCGGGGCATAACGTGAACTACCACAGCTATGCTGATGACACGCAACTGTATTTATCAATAGCACCTGATGACCCCGACTCTGTTGTTTCACTAACACAATGTCTTACTTGTGTTTCTGAGTGGATGAGTAGTCATTTTCTCAAACTAAATAAAGAGAAAACTGAAATTTTAGTGATTGGCAATAATGGATATAATTAGGTTATTGGAAATGAACTTGATGCATTAGGATTAAAAGTCAAGACGGAGGTAAAGAATTTAGGGGTAACTGTTGACTGTGACCTGAATTTTAAATCACATATTAATCAGATTACTAGGACAGTATTTTTTCAATTAAGAAATATAACAAAAGTTAGACCTCTTAAAACATTGAAAGATGCTGAGAAATTAGTTCACGCTTCTGTTTTCAGTTGACTAGATTACTGTAACGCACTCCTCTCAGGACCACCAAAAAAAAAGACGTAAGTCGACTGCAACGAGTGCTGCTGGAATCCTAACTAGAAAAAGAAAATCCGACCTCATCACCCCAGTCTTAGCGTCACTACACTGGTTACCTGTGTCATTCAGAATTGACTTTAAAATACTGCTGATGGTTTACAAAACCTTAAATAATAATCTGCTCCATCTTATATATCGGAGTGTCTGATATCTTATATTCCAAATCGTAACCTTAGATCCTCAAATGAGGGTCTGCTTAGAATTCCAAGAGCTAAACTTAAAAGAAGTGGTGAGGCGGGCAGGCGGCCTTCTGCTGTTACGCACTTCAAATCTGGAATAGCCTGCCAATGGGAATTCACCAGGCTGACACGGTGGAGCACTTTAAAAAACTGCTAAAGACACATTACTTTAACATGGCCTTCTCATAACTTTATTTTAATTTAATCCTGATTCTCTGTATATTCAAGTAATTATCATTATTATTCATGGTGGCTCCAAAATCCGCACCAACCCCTACTCTCTCTTCTGTTCTTTTTCCAGTTTTCTGTGGTGGCGACCTGCACCACCACCACCTAATCATAGCACCGTGATGTCCCTCCATTGATGGATTAAATGCCAGAAGTCTACATGACCGTCATCATCAAGTCCTTCCATGAGAACCCTAAATACAAAGGCGACTGTTTCATTTATGTTAGGTAGAATGCCTAGAGGGGACTGGGTGGTCTCGTGGCGTCAGACCCCCTGCATATTTTATTTTTTCTCCAGCTGTCTGGTATTTTTTTTTATTTTTTTTCTGTCCTCCCTGGCCATCAGACCTTACTCTTATTCTATGTTAATTAGTGTTTTCTTATTGTTATTCTTACTTTGTCTTTTTTCTCTTTCTTCATCATGTAAAGCACTTTGAGCGACATTATTTGTATGAAAATGTGCTACAGAAATAAATGTTGTTGTTGTGTTCTGTTCTCCGTATTGTGTTGTATTGACCCAACCTTTATATTTTGACACCCACTGCATGCCCAACCTACCTGGACAGGGATCTCTCTCTGAATTGCCTTTCCCAAGGTCTCTTTCATTTTTTTTCCCCCTAAAAGTGGTTTTCTTTTTCTCTTCTTAGACAGTCAAGGCTGACCAGGCCCTGTTAAAGCCCATCGCGGCCCTCCTTGTGTGATTTTGGGCTCCACAGAAATAAATTGTATTGTCATCACAGCGCCTCCAGAAAGCGACCCCTTCACTTTATAAAAATTCTTTTATGTTGCAGCCTGGCGTCAAAACCGTTTCAATGAACTTAACATCCCAGAATGTCAAAGAGAAAACAGCATTGGAGGAATTTTTTACAAATTAATAAAAAGTAAAAAAAAGAAAAATCAGGAGTGGTCTCCCCTCGACTTTCTCATATACTCAGTTATGGGGATGGATATTTGAGGAGTAAACCGCAAGGCAATAATTATATTTTTATATTATGGACATTAAAGAACCATCAGCAACAAATCAAATAAAATGAATAATATATTGAACAATTATTATAAAAAAGTTGAATAAACTGGACTCTGTAGCTGCATGAATAAAAAAAGGACCACTTCCAGTTAGCGGAAATAGCTCAAAAGTCGATAGAAATCTACGTTTTGAGCCTAATATTTGTATGCAAAATTTGGTTGACCAAAGTGAAAGCGTTCTCAAATTATCATGTTTACACACAGACAGACATACCGTATATACTCACGTATAAGTCGGGTCTTGAAACTCAAAAAATCGATCATAAAATCAGACCCCGACTTATACGCCCGTTCAAAAATCCATCCATCCATCCATTTTCCAACACATAGAATCCGAACACAGGGTCACGGGGGTCTGCTGGAGCCAATCCCAGTCAACACAGGGTGCAAGGCAGGGACCAATCCTGGGCAGGGCACCAACCCACAGCAGGACACACACACGCACGCACACACACACACACACACCAAGCACACACTAGGGCCAATTTAGAATCGCCAATCCACCTAACCTGCATGTCTTTGGACTGTGGGAGGAAACCGGAGCACCCGTAGGAAACCCACGCAGACACGGGGAGAACATGCAAACTCCACGCAGGGAGGACCTGGAAAGCGAACCCGGGTCTCCTAACTGTGAGGCAGTAGCGCTACCACTGGGCCACCGTGCCGCCCTCCATTCAAAAATACGACACTTAATTTTTTCTTTTTTTTCACATCTTCTTGCCTCCTCCAATCTCACTTCAGTTTCTCAGACACATCGAATTTTGTTGTAGCAGCACAGTTACCAATTTCTTTCAACACTTCAACGACTATTAATTTTAAACCAGCTTCATATTTTCTTCTGATCGAACGTTCCATCGTAGATAAAGGATGCTCTTACGATAAAGGTGTATAAGGGTGTGAGATACAAAAAACACAAAACGGTACAAAATGTCGCTTCAGAAGAGTTTGGGTATTACCATGTGGTCACTGTCACACACGTGCGCTTAGGAGGCAGTCACAAAGCCTAAAGGTGAGTGAAACATCGCAAGACAGGGGGTTGTCATGCGGTACTTACCCAAATCCCTTAATCTCCCAACAGGAAAACCAAAGAAAAGTAGACACTTCAATTCCTGGTTCCAAAATGGCCGCCAGGATGTCACTTCTGGCACCATTGATGACATCACTTCTGTCTCTTGTTTTCAGCATCATCTCCTGCCAACCACTTCCTGTCCTCCATTTTGATACTGTATATAAATGCCATTTTGTTTCATATAAACTGTCAATTGTTACGAATTACAAGTACTTTTGATCACTGCAACCCTTTTCTTTGCTTTATTTTTGTCTGTTGGACAATATACAGGGATGGTCCCCAAAACTTCATTTTTGTGGAGCTTCTTTTTTTTCTTTCTCTTATGAAGTATTTCCACATCTCGTAGGCACAATAGATAGAAAAATAAAACACTGTGTGCTCCGTGGTTACTCTCTCAGGTTGGTGTTAGCATATCATCAACTCTTGGACCAATAGCGTGAGTTTTCCACATTCAACTTATACGACCGACATTATAAAATACCGGAAATTATACGGTAAAATCTAATCCTGACTTATCTGCAGGAGAACTTAAACACAAGTATATACCACATCTATCTATCTATTGTACAGAGTGCCTTTCAGATCTATCTATCTACCGTATATACTGGCGTATAAGTTGAGTCTTGAAACCTGAAAAATCAATCATAAAATCAGACCCCGACTTATACGCCCATTCAAAAATACAACACTTAAATTTCTTTTTTTTAAACATCTTCTTGCTTCCTCCGATCTCGCACCACTATCTCAGACGCATTGAATTTTGTTGCAGCAGCGCAGTTACCAATTTCTTTCGCCACTTCAACGACTTTTAATTTAAAACCAGCTTCATATTTCCTTCTGATTGAATGCTCCATCGTAGATAAGGGATGCTCTTATGATAAAGGTGGATGAGGGTGTGAGATACAAAAAAAACAAAACAGTGCAAACGTCGCTTCAGAATAGTTTGGGTATTACCGTGTGGTTATGTAAGCACAATATATAGAAATAAAAAAGCTGTGTGCTCCATGGTGACTCTCTCAGGTGGGCGTTAGAATATCGTAATCTCTTGGACCAATGGCGGGAGATTTCTGCATTTGACTTATACGATCGACATTATAAAATACCAGAAATTATACGATAAAATCAGGCCCCGAGTTATACATGGGAGAACTTAAACGCCAATATATACGGTAATTAAAAAATGGTATTTTCAGATTCAGGGAGGTCTAAAATGTCGAGATTCATCAAATTCGCAAAATCAAATTTTTGGACAATTATAATACTTTCCTTATGAGAAAGTAAGTTGGATTTAGGGAGGTCTAAAACGTCATGAAAATCTCGAAATAGAATGTTTTCCTTACGACAAAGCAAATTGGACTCAGGGAGGTTTGAAACATCGAGATTCATCAAAATCTCGAGGTCAAATTTTTGGACGATTACAATACTTTCCTTATGAAAAAGTAAGTCGGATTCAGGGAGGTCTAAAACATCGAGATTCATCAAAATCTCGAAATCAAATTTTTGGACGATTACAATGCTTTCCTTTCGAGAAAGTAAGTCGGATTCAGGGAGGCCTAAAACAATGAGATACATCAAAATCGCGAAATACAATGTTTTCCTTACAAGAAAGCAAATTGGACTAAGGGAGGTTTGAAACATCGAGATTCATCAAAATCTCAAGGTCTAATTTTTGTATTGATTTCAATGCTTCCCCTAAGAAAAAAGTAAAAATCAGGTGTCCAATCAGGATCATTAAGCCCTTTCCTCTGTAGATTAATTTACAGTCAATAGGACAGTATCACTGAGGACAGTAACATGTTTTTCATTAAACAGATTTGTGAAATATAAAATACTCAACTGGAGGATGCAGAGGAAATGTCAACAGGAATAGCACATTTCCCCTCAACTTAATCGTATACTCAGATATGGGGATGGATATTTGAGGAGTAAACTGCAAGACGATGAGTATATTTTATTTTAATGATATACATTAAAGGACCATCAACAACAAATCAAATCAAATGAATAATATATTGAACAATTATTATAAAAAAGTTGAATAAACTGGACTCTGCAGCTGCATGATTAAAAAAAGAAAATCGAGTATGTGTTCAGGTAAAGTACCCTTTTCGGCTGATTGATTTGGCCCAAATGTTAAAACAGATCTATAATTTTGGTGCAACAGCCACATGCCAAACTTCATCCACCTATCTCGTTGCGTTTGTGAGTTATCGTGTTAACACACAGATATAATTGCAAAAAACGGTTTTTCAAAACTCAGGGAGGTCTAAACCGTTGTGATTCATCAAAATCTCGAGGTGAAATCTTTTCATGATTACTATACTTTGTGTACGTGAAAGTAAAAACAGAAATCTCACACGGGCCCAAGTATTCAGGCCCTTTACTTAGTACTCTGTTGAAGCCCCCTTGTCCACGATTCCAGCCGGGAACACGTCATACACATAAGAATTTCACTGAACTGAGTACACATGACGATACAATTGACTTAACTTGACACCTTATAGGAAAAATGTTATGATTTGTGAGGTTTTGTAATGTAATTTTTTTTTACGTTTAGTTTTTTCCCCGTTTAGCGTGCCACATGATCCATCTTTGATTTACGGTTACATTGGCACCTTAGTGCTTGGAGCTCCCCGATTGGTGGAATCTTTCAAGTGACTGCAGGTCAACCCGAGGGTCAAGCTAATTACAGGGGCAACTATGACTCTAATGATGTTTAAGCATTGCGGCCCATATTTCTGGAGGGGATTACCAGAGTTACAGCATACAGCGTACCCTCTCACCCCGGGGTGGTATTTCACGACTTTAACAGAGCCATCCAGATAATTCCGATGAACACGTGCATGACATTTACAAGTCACTAATTACAGAAAATCTTCCATTACTAAAATTGTTTGTGAATGTAAACATTTTTTTTTCCTAGGGATTTACACAGAGGGGGTGTCAAACAGAAATTTGGAAGACCTTGGGGATCACCATGGAAAAGATTTAGAAAGCAGCCACTCATAGCCCCAAAGTTCACAAATATGTCTAGCTGCATTTTTTTGACTTTCTCTAGGACTGTTGCATCTCTTTTGTAATATAGAGACTAATATTGGCAACAGTATTCAAAAGTGTTAAATCAGTTAGGAATAAAACCTGCAGCCATAGAGATCCCCCAGGACTGATCTTGCAAGCTAGTGATCTAGACCATTTATATAAATTGAAAAAAAAATTCAAGGGGGTCTAAACTTCCACTTTAGCTCCCAGTCAGTCAGCATTTTCCTAGACAGCATCTGGCAGCAGCGGTAATAATTACAATATACCGTGTCTCACTTTCAAGGGACAGCTCGGCACTTTGACAAATAATTTCATTGCATTTTCAATGCAGGGCCATAAGGGTAATCTCAGATGATGCTCACTTGCGGATGAATGAAGTCAAGTAAACTGACGTGCCTGTTATTTTAAATGACATGTCGGAGATGCTGAGCTTTTTCACACAGGACACAATATCACACATCCATCAGGGAGTTTATCTGTGACTGTTATGTTACCGAAGCGCAGGTCTGCAGACAGAGGAACAGCATGGTGAATAAATAATGTGTGCTCATTTGGGACGAGCCCTAAGAAGGCAATGAGGCACTTAATTGTGAGAAGACCATGAAGCCACAATATCTCAGTGAAAACTAGACAGATAGACAAAGAGATATGAAAGGCATTCAATGATAGATAGATAGATAGATAGATAGATAGATAGATAGATAGATAGATAGATAGATAGATAGATTTTAGCATAGTAGGCAGGATTAGATAGATAGATAGATAGATAGATAGATAGATAGATAGATAGATAGATAGATA
>JANRMT010062840.1:51205401-51226745 GCA_026402145.1 Polypterus bichir lapradei | reverse complement strand
AGATTTTGATAAATCTCGACATTTCAGACCTCCCTGACTTTTTCGTATACGAAATATAGGGAAAATATTGTAATTGCCCAAAAATTCGAGGTAGAGATTTTGATAAATCGACATTTTAGACCACCCTGACTTTCTTATATACAAAGTATAGGGAAAGTATTAGATCCTCCAAAAATACCACCTTGAGATTTTGATGAATCCCAATATTTCAGACCTCCCTGACTTTTTCGTATACGAAGTATAGGGAAAATATTGTTATCGCCCAAAAATTCGATGTAGAGATTTTGATAAATCTCGACATTTTAAACCTCCCTGACTTTCTTATATACAACGTATAGGGAAAGTATTGGAATCCTCCAAAAATTCAATTTTGAGATTCTGATGAATCAACGTTTTAGACCTCCTGGAGTCCGAAAATAGCAATTTTGGAATTATGTCTGTGTGTGCGTGTATATAAACACCATAACATGAGTATACTTTCACTTAGATCAATCAAATTTTGCATACAAGTATTAGGTACAAAACGTAGATTTCTAACAACTTTTGGGCTATTTCCACTAACCAGAGGCGGTACTTTACCTGAACACATACTTGATTTTTTTTTTTTTTTTTTAATTCCTGCAACTGCAGAGTCCGATTTATTCAACTTTACTTTTATAATAATCGTTCAATCTATTATTAATTTGATTCGATTTGTTGTTGGTGGTTCTTTAATGTACATTATATAAAAATATAATCATCGTCTTGCGGTTCACTCCTCAAATATCGATCCCCATATCTGAGTATACGAGAAAGTCAAGGGGAGACTTCTCCCGATTTTTATTTGAGTGCTTCTTTTTGCGATTTAAATTATCACATTTATAAAGATTCTCCGTTTGGACGTGTCTCTCAAGCCAGAGGTTTGACGGTTTCCTTTCCTTAAAGAGTTTTAAGTTCCTACTACGAAACGTGCGGACACACAGTAGTTACGAGGGACGTTCAACAAGTTTCCGCACTTTTATATTTTCGTTGGAAACGGTGAAGGTGGGAGGAGTAGTCATTGGGCATTAAAAAGTTGGTACAACGCTGGGAAAATTGCATCGCAAATGAAGGTGACAATGTAGAAAAATGACGTTATGCGTTTTTGAAATTCTTAATAAACAGAGTTCAAAAAAATGCGGAAATTTTGAACGTCCCTCATAAATTTATGGTTCACATTGTTAGTCAAAATCACATTAATTTAATCTAATTGCAGTTATGTTAAGTTGTGTATACTGACCAGGTGCCACCGCATGGTGTGCTGTTTTCTGTCAGCATGGACTCCGACACATTAACTAAGAGACAAACATCGGCGCCGTTTCAAAAGCCAATTCTCATGACAGAATGACACCAAAGTTCTGGCTAAAAAAATAAAGTGATTATAAGGCAGCACGTCAACTTTATGTACTCATTAGATTTAAAGTGCCAGTTCTACCTCACCGGCATCCTCTTTAACAGCAACCCAAACTTTTCTTGGATGGCCTCCCATTTAAGTACTGGCCAGACCCAAACATGCTAAACTTCAGGAGGATTACCTGTCCTGAAGTGTAGGTGGTGTGGCTACAATCCCTCAGTCCCCCAATAATGCCAGGTACAAGTTGGTACGTGAACAGCATGTAACATGCAGACGGGTGGCAGCATAAACAGTCAAAGAAGACCTCAAGGATGAACCAAGGGTCAATCCTTACTCTGGCACCCGGTTAAGTTTAGGGCAGATTTCAAAATCCTCCTTTTAACATATAAAGCCTTAAATGACTGAGGTCCGGCTTATTTGTCTGAACTTATCATGACTTACAAACCAAAGTGCACATTAAGATCTCAAGATGCTGGTCTGCTTATGATTCCAAGGATTAATAAAGTAATAGTGGGAGGTCGAGCTTTTAGTTACAGGCCCCCTAAACTGTGGACTGGTCTGCCTGCTACTGTAAGAGATGCCCCTTCAGTCTCAGCTTTCAAATCCCACCTGAAGACTCACAACTTCAGTATGGCACACCCTGCCTAGAGCTGCTGATTAGCTGTACAGACTCTGTTGTTAGTCATTAGCACTAAAACATAAGCAATATGGTAGTTAGAATTTGTTACTAACCCTCACTTGTTCTGTTTCTCTTCTCAGCACTCAAATGTGCCACTTGGTGCCCACTGCCCACTTGGCATGTTGTTTTGCCTGCTTAAGGTAAAGTCATCTCTGATGGAGGATCGCAGGAATCGTGGGGTAGAGGGGTCCTTTCATCGGATTGGCTGACTCAGCTGTGGAATGACCAATAGGGGGAGGCAGCTTGATGGTCGAGGTCTCCAGGACTCTGAACAAATCCAAATCCTATTATGTGATATCATCTACTGTTGAGTTCTGCTCTGTACTTGTAATATTTCTATTGCACTATTATATTGTATTGATGATTACTTGTGTTCTGTTCTGTGTATTGTGTTGTATTGTATTGACCCCCTTTTTTTCACACCCACTGTACCCCAAACCTGCCTGGAAAGGGGTCTCACTTTGAATTGCCTTTCCCAAAGTTTCTTCCATTTTTTTCCTCTACAAGGGTTTTTTTTTTTGTCTTCTTAAAGAGTCAAGGTTGGGGGTGGCTGTCAAAAGGCAGGGCCTGTTAAAGCCCATTTCGGCACTCCTTGGGTGATTTAGGGCTCCACAAAAATAAATTGCATTGTATTGTATTGTATATTAAAAGTAGGGTAAAGTTATTTCTGAAGAAAGAAACTAAGAGATTGCAAATAACGACTGACTGGAATCTGGCTAACTACGGACATCACTGTCACAAAAGGACATTAAGCCCTCAGTAGACGTGAAGTAAAGCTCACGTGAAAGCCTTTGTGGTATTGCGATGCACCGCAGGAAATGGGCCCATCCCTCACTTCCTCAGATTTTGGAGGGACTGTATCCCTATCGGTTTACTTTGCCACTGCCTTTGCAATTAAAAATTAAGTTGGTATAAACCTCGTCCAGCATATAGTCTATCTGCAACGGGCAGTATGCCAGCTGGTCAGCTCTCTAAAATGGAGCAGCTCACCCGCTGTGGTCCACATTCACAGTCCAGGGGGGGGGAATGTCACACTGACATCGGCTACTGACAGCTTGTTGGCCATCCAAGTAAAACAAATCAGAAGACTTGACATTGTGGGTGACAATTAACACCATACTGATTTTTCAGTCCAGTCCGGCTCTCGCCGTTACGCATTGTTCTGACACGGAGCCAATTAAAGTATTCTCAGGGCCGCACACAAAAAATGCCGGCAGCAGCTTCCCTAATGTGCTTCCTGAATTTAGCTGCTTTAAGTAGGAATCTGCATTGCCTCAGCTTTACATTCATTGAGTTCTCCAAGTGGTTGTACGAGCCGATAGTAAGACGGTGCCACTCTCCAAGAGTAGAGGGCGGGCGTTAGCTAAACTTTTGGCTTTTTGTTTACAAGGACCAGGATGATTATTTTTCTTTTTTTTTTTTTTCTTTACAATGGCATCACATCCCAGTGACTGTGCCAGCCAGAGCTGATGCCACATTACATTAGCAGCTTTACAGGAATGCTACACGTGTCCATTTACCCATACTGTATGCTCATGCAGGTTAGGTGCATTGGCAATTCTAAATTGTCCTAGTGTGTGTGTGTGTGCCCTGCGTTGGGCTGGCGCCCTGCCCGGGGTTTCTTACTGCCTTGCTGTTGGCTGGGATTGGCTCCAGCAGACCCTGTGCTAGGATATAGCGGGGTGGATAATGGATGGATGGATGGATGCTATTCCACAGTGACAGTAGTTTGAGGCCCTGATTTATTATTAGGGAGCTGTTGGCTCCCTCACTTCATGTTTCATTTCTGTTTGGGTGCCATTTAAGGAAAGATATGAAGCAATTAAGAGGAACGATGAAGACATTCAGGGGACCAAATCTTAAAAAGCAAGTCCATTAAAATTAATTCAAACGAAGTTATTTAGCAGCAAAAACAGGTGACTAATTAAGAGAAGGGTTGCAATGAAAACCTGCAGCCATTGGGGCCCTCCAGCACTGGAGTTGGGGACCCCTGGTATACAGTGTGTGGCGATTATGACTGGAGGTCCATCAAGAAAGGAAACCACACATCAATAACCCCCTTTAACTTCACCGCGGTGGGATGAGGTAGGGTTAGGGTTAGGGTTAGTCAGTCCTCCCTATAGCTGTATGGGTGTTTCTTAGGGTGCTTTGACTTTACTCCTTTATTCTATAGATGTGCAGGTTAGTTTAAACGTCAGTTCTGTTTGAATAGTGTAGTACGTACTGTATATAATATATGGGTGGCACGCTGGTACAGCTGCTTGTCAACAAGGAGTCTGTAGTTCACATCCCGGGTCCTCCCTGCGTGGAGTTTGCATGTTCTCCCCGTGTCTGCGTGGGTTTCCTCCCACAGTCCAAAGACATGCAGGTTAGGTGCATTAGCGATCCTAAATTGTCCCTTGTGTGTGTGTGTGTGTGTGCGCGTGTGCCCTGCGGTGGGCCGGGTTTTGTTCCTGCCTTGCGCCCGGTGTTGGCTGGGATTGGCTCCAGCAGACCCCCTGCGACCCTGTGTTAGGATCTAGCGGGTTGGATAATGACTGACTGACTGACAATTTAATTATAGCATGGTTGTGAAAAAACAACATCAACTTGGAAAATACTGAACTTGCCCCGTAGTGAGATGCAGAACCGGAGTAGAGAATCGCTGATTTGAGACGCGTTCACTTTGATCTTCCAAACACGTATGACACTAACAATCAGTCATGTTGAGAAGACAAATTATGTCATGTTACAGAAGCTCTTTTCTGACAAAAATTCAAAGGAGCAGGAGCTTGAGCACCCCCTGCTGCCCATGCCTGGTTACTCCCACTGACCACACCACTCTCCCTCTTTTTTCCCCTCTTCAGCCCCGGTGGCTGCTTTGCCATTCAGGCAGCAGATTAAGAGAAAGACAAATGAGGCTCTCACACCAGATGCTGCGTTGGCGTCTTGTCATGCAAGCACTCGCCACTCGGTTCACATGGGGAGCTGACAAGCTTGGCGACATGATTTACGCACTGCGTCCAGCAGCCTCGGTAATTCCTTTAATTCACAGGCATTTAAACGGTAAGTCGGGTGTCACTGTGCACAATCACTCACGGCAATGGACGCCGGCATTGATGGACTGAGCGGACATTAATGCACTCAGCAGTCCGTCCCGTCTTAATAAATTACGCCCGGTTATGCAGACTCACACTGCGCCATCGCTTACACCCCTGGCAGCCTAATCTCCTCGGGATCCTCCAACATCTGCAGAGAGCGAAGGTCGGCCCAGACAGGACGTGGCACATCTGCTTTTTGTCTGTCGGTTGTAGATATGATATCAATCAGGTTGATTTTTTTTCCTCACCTAAAGTAGTCTTCTCTACTGCAACATGTGATCAATTCATGAAAAAAAAATGTTGTTAATGTATTTGGGGTAGAACGGTGACAGGACGTCCCGCTGCGTAATAGAAAAAACAGGTGCACCAATGATTACTGGAGGTACAAGGAGTTAAGGATGGTAGATCTATGTGAGGTGAGCAGTGGCGGTAAGCGTGTTGCGACCTGACCAGTTATCTCAAAGGCATTTTCGTTAAAACCAGACTTATAACATACTAGCTGTGTAAGCCCCTGCTGTGGCACTCCTTGTGCAGTTTGTTTCTGTTAAGCACACTTGAGGCCAATTTATACTTTTGTGCCCTCTGGGACATCCTGAGGGTTTGTGGGATCCCCTCGAGGTTGCTGGATATCATGGCCGGCCTGTGCACTGGTACTGCGAGTGCTGTGCGGAGTGGAGGCAGGACCTCGGTGTTTTTCCCCAGTTATTTTCTAGGGTTCGTCAGGGGTCTGTTCTGCTCCTATTCTGTTCAATGCTTGTATGGACTGGGTGTTGGACAGGGTTGTGGGGTCCAGCGGCTGTGGGGCATCTGTTGGTGAAGAGAGATTCACGGATCTTGACTTTGCTGACGATGCTGTGATCTTCGCAGAGTCAATGGAGGCTCTGATCGTGGCACTCGATGGACTGAGTGAGGGGGTCCGAGTGTCTGGACTTCCGACTGTCCTGATAAAAACCAACATCCAGGCCTTTAATGACCACTTGGGCACGGCCATCAGCAGTGTGTCTGTCTGCGGAGAGAGTGTCGACCTCGTCATTGAGAGGTTTACTTACCTCGGCAGTGACATTCATGCGACTCTGGTGACTCTTCCTATGAAGTCAGTTGACAGATTGGGAGAGCATGGGGGGGTCATGAGGTCGCTCGAAAGGGGTGTGTGGCGCTCCCGATATTTAAAAAGGACGAAGGTCCAAGTCTTTAGAGTCCTGATGTTTCCTGTTGGTGAGACATGGCCGCTATCCAGTGACCTGAGACGAAGACTGGACTCCTTCACGTGTGTCTCTCCAGAAAATCCTTGGGTACTGTTGGTTTGACTTTGTGTTGCTCATGGAGTCCCGAATGAGGCACATGATCTGCATTGTGAGGGAGCCTCAGTTACGGCACTACGGCCATGTGACACGCTTCCCCGAGGGTGATCAGGCTCGTAGGACCCTCATTGTTGGGGACCCGAATGGCTGGACCAGGCCAAGGGGTCACCCACGTAACACCTGGCTGCAGCAGATAGAGGGTCATTTTCAGAGGGTGGGGCTCGACCGTGTGTCTGCCTTTGCCAACTGGGATCCCGAGTTGTTTGGTCGTGTAGTGGGTGCTGTACCAGCGCATGCTCCCCAACTTGACTTGACTTGCTGTCGCTACAACATATGTTACATGGACTACAGTGTAGCCAGTCACGCACCTCCTCAAAAATGTGATTACATGCCACATCGATACAAACCCTGCGCAGTGACTCTGATTGGCCAGTTTGGTAACAAAGTATTTACTGTAATGTGTTTCTGTTCATTTTCTGCAGATCGAGGAAAGACTTGTCAAAGAAGTTAGAAAATATTCACAATTCTACGATACTTCATCACAATCCATTTCCCCTTTACGCTCTGTGACGGCATGACTTTCCTACACACCCACAGTACACTACAGTACTAATTTAGACCACTTGGCATAGATTCACGTTCACGTTGACATTAAAGTGTCATTTTTCTGGAAAAGCCAAGTAACAGATGCAAAAAATAGTCGAAAAACAGAGATCAAAATCCAAGAAAATACAAAATTCACAAATCCCACCAAAATCCAGCAGAGAACATTAAAAACGAACGACCCTGAACTTCAGTTCCCAGCCTGCCGCTCCGGGGCGGCGGTGGGGGGGGGGGGGGGGGGGGTGTTACTCTTAATGGTGATGGATGGGTGGCCCCGCCTCTTGGGAGTTCACCCACAAAATACAAGAAACAGAAGAGAACCGCAAAACACACATACATACTACATAACAGGTAAATAAAGTAAAATGAAGAGATGATACTTAATTAGACAAATAATAAATAAATAGAACAATATTATATACTAGCTGTGTAAGCCCGTGCTGTAAAAAACCCAAGCTCCTTGGAACCATGGATTCTGACACTTCAATCGATCAATCACTTCGGTTATGTATTAGCTGCTAAGCGAGTTTCTCTTTCCTCTGAGGTTTCCTTTTGCCGATGTGCTCACCTCACTTCTGTATTAGCGGCGAAGCGAGTTTATCTTTTCTCGGCAGTTTCATTTTGGCGACAGAGTCACTTTCTTTGAGCTTCATGCTGTAGCCTTGCACTTCCAGGCCAGACGGACAGATACACACACTTTCAAGTGCAGACGTTTATATATAAGATATGTTTTCCACGAGATACCTGAGAACTGCAGAAAGAGAAGCAGCTATGCGAGTTTCTCGCTCCTCGGAGGTTTTGTTTTGCGGACGTGCTCGTCTCTTTTTTCCGTCAGCGGCTAAGCGAGTTTGTCTTTCCTCAGAGGTTTCATTTTGCCAATGTGCTCACCTTGCTTGTGTATTAGCGGCTAAGTGAGTTTCTATCACCTCAGAGGTTTTGTTTTGCTAATGTGCTCGCCTCTGTTGTCTATCAGTGGCTAAGCGAGTTTCTCTTTCATCCCTGGTTTCGTTTTGCTAATGTGCTCGCCTTGCTTGTCTATTAGTGGCTAAGCGAGTTTCTCTTTCCTCCGAGATTTTGTTTTGCCGATGCGCTTGCCTCGTTTGTGTATTAGCGGCTAAGCAAGTTTCTCTTTCCTCTGAGGGTTCGTTTTGCCGATGTGCTCGCCTAGCTTGTGTATTAGCGGCTAAGCAAGTTTCTCTTTCCTCGGAGGGTTCGTTTTGGCGATGTGCTCGCCTCGTTTCTGTATTAGTGGCTAAGCGAGTTTCTCTTTCCTAGGAGGTTTTGTTTTGGCGATGTGCTCGCCTCGTTTGTGTATTAGCGGCTAAGCAAGTTTCTCTTTCCTCTGAGGGTTCGTTTTGCCGATGTGCTCGCCTCGTTTGTCTATTAGCGGCTAAGCGAGTTTCTCTTTCCTTCGGAGGTGTTGTTTTGCGGATGTGCTCGCCTCGCTTGTGTATTAGTGGCTAAGCGAGTTTCTCCTTCCTCCCTGGTTTCGTTTTGCCAATGTGCTCACCTCACTTGTCTATTAGTGGCTAAGTGAGTTTCTCTTTCCTCCCTGGTTTCGTTTTGCCGATGTGCTCGCCTCACTTGTGTATTAGTGGCTAAGCGAGTTTCTCTTTCCTCCCCGGTTTCATTTTGCCAATGTGCTCACCTTGCTTGTGTATTAGCGGCTAAGCGAGTTTCTCTTTCCTTCGGAGGTTTCATTTTGGCGATGTGCTCACCTCACTTGTGTATTAGCGTCTAAGCGAGTTTCTCTTTCCTCTGAGGTTTTGTTTTTCCGATGTGCTCACCTCACTTGGTATTGGTGGCTAAGTGAGTTTATCTTTTCTCAGCGGTTTCACTTTGACGACAGAGTCAATTTCTTTGAGCTTAATGCCATAGCCTGGCACTTCTGGGCTGGACAGACAGACATACTCACTTCTACACATAGACATTTATATGAAAGAAAATAATGTAAAACAATCAACAGCAATGAATGTTGAACAAAGAAAACAAAACATATGATAGGCTTGGCCATAACATAAAGAGGTATGGCTATGTATTTAAATGGAAATAAAATTAAATTATAGGGAAAATAAACAAAAACTTTTAAAAGTTAGTGTTTCTGTTCATTTTCTGCAGATGGAGGAAAGACTTATCAAAGACATTAGAAAATATGCATCACTTTGGCGACAGAGTCGCTTTCTTTGAGCTTCATGCTGTAACCTCACACTTCCGGGCTGGACAGACAGACTCACACACTTCCACTCATAGACATTTATATATATAAGATATCCCTCCAGAGAAAACCATGAGCAAATTTTGTTTAAAAGTGGGTGGGAGCAATTAGACAGTTTACTGAGTGTCACATTTATAAACCAATCCAAAGCCTCGTGAAGGTGGAGGTGATTTCAAACTGTAAATATCAGAAGTACTCATGTTAACCTGGTTAAACATATACTGTAAATGTGTGTCGCATGTGCAGAAAGCGAATTGCACTTGTTAAAAATAAGCATAACACGATGCAAGCAAACACCTTTCAGTAACATCAGATTCTACATTGGCATTCAAAGCCATCATTAGACAAGTGGTAAACAGGAATGACACGTTGTCACAGCTGCTCTCTGTTGTTCACCATTACGACGATAGTGTAGGAGTTGAGAGTTTGAAAGAACTGGCGGCTATGATTATGAAACTATTGGCAGGCTATTCCAGATTTTAGGTGCGTAACAGCAGAAGGCCGCCCGCCTGCCCGCCCGCCTCACCACTTCTTTTAAGTTTAGCTCTTGAAATTCTAAGCAGACATTCATTTGAAGATCTAAGGTTATGATTGTCAAGCCCAACCCAACATTCCCGACTTGTCTTTTTCCAGCTGATCTCTCCTCCTAATTAAATGGTTTCCCATCCTGTGACCCCCCCCCCCCCCGATCTTCATCTGTACCCTTCTCTTTTTGTTAAGACCTATATAATTCCCCCAACATTTCTATCCCATATCTAGAGGTGGTGGCACTTGTCCTACTTCCAGTATCTCATCCCGATACCTCCTAAAGGTTGTCAGGATTCCTGCTTTCACAACGTGTCTCGGTAGTTTGCTCCAGCGATGAAGAGCTTCTTCAATCCACTTATTCAGTTTAGGGGTGAGAGTAGCCAGTGTCTGTACTGGCAGCAGTGAACACAGAGTGGGGCGGAGTGGTGACTCAGAGGCGCTGGTATCCCGAAGCCAAAAGAGATCCTACTCTGCTGGGCCCTTGAGCAAGGCCCTTAACCTTCAATTGCTCCAGGGGCTGCTGTACAATGGCTGACCCCAAGGGGTATGCAAATTCCTGATACGAGAAATTGTATAAGGTGAAATAAAGAACAAAAAAAAAAAAAAAGTGGGCACCAGCCCTGCCCTACCAGTTCAATAAATTATTTTACAGTACAATTAAAACCAATAAAGACATGAACTTGGACTAACCATCCATCCATCCATTTTCCAACCCGTTGAATCTGAACACAGGGTCACGGGGGGTCTGCTGGAGCCAATCCCAGCCAACACAGGGCACAAGGTAGGAACCAATCCTGGGCAGGGTGCCAACCCACCGCAGGACAAACACACCCACAAACCAAGCACACACTAGGGGCAATTGGACTGACCATTCCTTCCCTTATTTCTTACTTTTGCGGATTGAAATCTGCACTGCGTTATTTTACATCTGGAACTGGTCATTTAAGTCTGTGTTGCGTCTGCCAGCCATTTGAATGCCCTCCTTATGTCTGTGAGAGCTTTCCATCCGACAGACACGCGCAAGTTAGATTAATGGGTGATACCAACCTAGAGTCCTGATCCCGTGACATTGCAGGGTGTCACACACAATTCCCCCCAACACTTCTATCCCATATCTAGAGGTGGTGGTGGCACTTGTCCTACTTCTCTAAACTCCATGTACACCTGAATGTCGGTGGGCTTCGAGACATTGAAATTCACTCCAGGCTTGGTTTTCAACCTTCAGCGTGACAGGGGTCTCTGATGAACTGCAACGTGCTCTTGTATTTTGGCCATTAGATCCCGTGATCCACAATTTGCACAGACTGACAATGTATACACATTCTTCTATGAAACCTTGAGGACTAAAGGAAGCCGTTTTCCCTCTGGAATACCACCACATTGAATACTGCAAGGTCCCGGCAAACGTCCCCTGCAGAGTGATTCATTAGCACCCCAATTTGAGCCTACGAGGCAGGAAGCGACCCGTCTTGCAATCAGCCGGCGTGTTGTGGCGTGGGGTGGCTGGGTTTAGAGCGGTTCGCTCCTGCTGAAGCCATATCCTTTTGAAACGGTGCCAGCAGTTTTCCTCCAGAATGCGTCTGTTGACAAATAGACAGGAAACCTGCCTCATGCTGAAGAAAAAAAAAAAAAACAAATTCTACGTCCCGAAACAATGCCACAGTTTCCCCTTTCCTGTTTTCAGACGTGGGAGATCCTGACTGAGCGCATTTTACAAGAGAGAGACAAGCAGAGCTCTAGTCAAGCAAACAGAAGGTAGAAAGAGTTGAAAATAATTTACGGGATTGGCTTTGTCTAGACCCCTGACCCCGAGCCCTATTTTCTTTGAGTGCTATCAAAACAAAAACATTTTTTTGTGGAATTGTATTTTGTTTAGATGGCGTCAGCATTTTACTTATTCACCCTACTCTCAGTGTAACCAGGCTACAACCAATGAATGTGGCACTTCTCAGGGCTGGAGCCCATTCTTTGCGTCGTGAGAGGCGCCACGCGGGGACTGGCACCCCCAGACAGGGTTGTACCAGGATCCTTATTACCCTGCTGGGACGCCAGTATAATGGAAGACAATTTGTTCTGGGACTTGTCTTCCCCAGCATGCCAGATGGCAGCACCCCCTGGGTTACAGCGCCAATATGAACTCCTGCAGGGCACATTGGGAACTACAGCTCTTTGGATCAGATCTAGGGTCACTGGAAATGAGGACATTTAGATAGAAAAATGAGGACTTTTAAGGACGCCTTCCCCTGTTTAGCCATAATACGCCTTTATACTGTCTTACGGTTTTTTAAGATGATATTAACCTTTAGTAGCAGTTTATCACTATACAGTGGTGCTTGAAAGTTTGTGAACCCTTTAGAATTTTCTATATTTCTGCATAAATACAGGGTGCGGCAGAAATAACTCCCACATTTCAAAGGGGGATTGAAAAAAAATGCTATGAGGTATCACCAAAAACTTTTTATTTCCCAAATGTAGATATAAAAAAGTTTTTTTACTTTAAGTTTTAAAAATTATAATGGTGGCCAAATGGTGGCCTTGACGGCTGATACATATTTGGAGCCGCTCTTGGAAGTTTTCCATCACTCTCATTAGCATGTCGGGCAAAATTCCTTCAATTTCTTCTTGAATAGCCTCCTTTAGTTGGTCCAAGGACCGAGGACGATGTTTGAAAACCTCCTGTTGCCCTTACTCTTTGAAACCACAGCAAAATCGTTTTCTGGTCTGGAACACTTTCATTAGTACGTAAACGGAACTGCGTGCGGAACACCCTCTACCTCGCAGATACAGATTCGCCATTTTTGAAAAAAAGCCTCCACTACAAAGCCTCGATGCTCACCTGACCACGGCATGGTGACGACTGAAAACTTTATTATGTACCGTACCTAACGGAACGGACCGGACCCCTCTACCTGCTTTGGGGACCCGACAGTGATTTTTCGAAATGTGGGAGTTATTTCTGCTGCACCCTGTATGACCTAAAACATCATCAGATTTTCACTCAAGTCCTAAAAGTAGATAAAGAGAAACCAGTTAAACAAATGAGACAAAAATATTATACTTGGTCATTTATTTATTGAGGAAAATGATCGAATATTACATATTTGTGAGTGGCTAAAGTATGTGAACCTTTGCTTTCAGTATCTGGTGTGACTCCCCAATAACTACAACTAAACGTTTCCGGTAACTTTTGCTCATTCCTGCACACCGGCTCGGAGGAATTTGAGCCCATTTCTCCATACAGAACAGCTTCAACTCTGGGATGTTGGTGGGTTTCCTCACATGAACTGCTCTCTTCAGGTCCTTCCACAACATTTCGATTGGATTAAGGTCAGGACTTTGACTTGGCCATTCCAGAACATTCACTTTCTTCTTCTTTAACCATTCTTTGGTAGAACGACTTGTGTGCTGAGGGTCGTTGTCTTGCTGCATGACCCACCTTCTCTTGAGATTCAGTTCATGGACAGATGTCCTGACATTTTCCTTTAGGATTCTCTGATATAATTCAGAATTCATTGTTCCATCAATGAAGGCAAGCCGTCCTGGCCCAGATGCAGCAAAACAGGCCCAAACCAGGATACTCCCACCACCATGTTTCACAGACGGGATAAGGTTCTTATGCTGGACTGCAGTGTTTTCCTTTCTCCAAACATAACGCTTTTCATTTAAACCAAAAAGTTCTATTTTGGTCTCATCCGTCCACAAAACGTTCTTCCAATAGCCTTCTGGTTTGTCCACGTGATCTTTAGCAAACTGCAGACGAGCAGCAATGTTTTTTTGGAGAGCAGTGGCTTTCTCCTTGCAACCCTGTCATGCACACCATTGTCGTCCAGTGTTCTCCTGATGGTGGACTCATGAACATGAACATTAGCCAATGTGAGAGAGGCCTTCAGTTGCTTAGAAGTTACCCTGTGGTCCTTTGTGACCTCGCTGACTATTACACGCCTTGCTCTTGGAGTGATCTTTGTTGGTCGGCCACTCCTGGGGAGGGTAACAATGGTCTTGAATTTCCTCCATTTGTACACAATCTGTCTGACTGTGGATTGGTGGAGTCCAAACTCTTTAGAGATGGTTTTGTAACCTTTTCCAGCCTGATGAGCATCAACAAGTCTTTTTGTGAGGTCCTCAGAAATCTGCTTTGTTTGTGCCATGATACACTTCCACAAACATGTGTTGTGAAGAGCAGACTTTGATAGATCCCTGTTCTTTAAATAACACAGGGTGCCCACTCACACCTGATTGGCATCCCATTGACTGAAAACACCGGACTCGAATTTCACCTTCAAGCTAACTGATCATCCGTGAGGTTCACATACTTTTGCCACTCACTAATATATAATATTCAATCATTTTTCTTAATAAATAAATGACCGAGTATAATATTTTTGTCTCATTTGTTTAACTGGTTTCTCTTTATCTACTTTTAGGACTTGAGTGAAAATCTGATGATGTTTCAGGTCATATTTATGCAGAAAAATAGAAACTTCTAAAGGGTTCACAAACTTTCAAGCACAACTGTACGTATGATAGGATGGCCACAATCACAGTCACTAGTAAACTAATAACCCATTAGATATTTTGAATACGTCAGGCCTCTTAAATGAACAGACTTCATTCCGTCCATTCTTATTTAGATAGCTTAACTGCTGTAAACCTTTAAAGAACGATACACTTGGTAAGTTCATTTCTAGTAAAATAAGAATCATTTTCTTCTTTTCAATTTAGGTTATTTGCATTTATCTACATTCTTTTATATTTTTCCACTGAAGTTATTTTTCTCAGGAAATCTGGGTTCTTGGATAAATACGAACAGAAATTTTTACATAGCTTGCTACTGAAATTGAATCTTGGGAGTGTCAGCCCCTTCATCGAGTCTGTTCTGCCCTTTCAAAAACGAGGAGATCTGCTGTTCAAGTCGTCGGTGAACTGGGAATTTCTTTTTGGCATAATGGGTATTCGTGAATTTATGTGAATGAAAGAAATAGGAAAATATTATTAGAACATTCAAACACTCTGGACGTGAACAGGCCACTCAGCCCAACCAAGCTCGCCAGTCCTGGCCACTTATTGCTTCCAAATAAACATCAAGTCGAGTTTTGAAAGTCCCTAAAGTCCTACTGTACACCACTCTACTTGGTCGCTTATTCCAAGGGTCTATCATTCTTTGCGTAAAGAGAAACGTCCTAATGTTTGTGTGACATTTACCCTTTACAAGTATCCAACTGTGTCCCCGTGTTCTTGATGAACTCATTTTAAAGATCCACTGCACTAATTCCCTTCATCATTTTAAACCCTTCACTCAGGTCTCCTCTTCATCTCCTTCTCCATAAACTGTAAAGACTCAGCTCTTTTAATCTTTCCTCATCACTCAACCCCTGTAGCCCCTGAATCAGCCTTGTCGCTCTTCTCTGGACTTTCTCCATTGCTGTTATGTCCTTTTTGTAAATGGAGACCCAAACTACACCCAGGACTCCAGATGAGGCCTCACCAGTGTGTTAGAAAGATTGAGCAGAACCTACTGTGACTTGTACTCCATGACTAAAACTTGTGTAATCTGACATTTAGAGCGTTAGAACAATCTGGATGAGAACAGGACATCCAACCCAACAAAGCTCACCAGTCCCGTCCATTTCATTCTTCCAAAAATAACATCAAGTTGAGTTTGAAAGTTCCTAAAGTCTTACTGTCCACCACACTACTTGGTCACTTATTCCAAGTGTCTATCGATTTTCGTGTAAAGAGAAACTTCCTAATGTTGGTGTGAAATTTCCCCTTAACAAGTTTCCAAATGTGTCCCGTGTTCTTGATGAACTCATTTTAAAGTCACCATCTCGATCCACTGCACTAATTCCCTTCATCATTTTAAACCCTTCAGTCAGGTCTCCTCTTCATCATCTGTAAAGGCTCAGCTCTTTGAATCTTTCCTCATAACTCATCCCCTGTAGCCCTCAATCAGCCCAGTTGTTGTTCTCTGGACCTTCTCTAGTGCTGTTATGTCCTTTTTGTAGCCTGGAGACCAAAACTGCCCCCAGTTTATTAAATTACTTGAAGAAGTGACTTATTGATTGATCAAAGATAACAAAAAAAAAAATATTGCATTTATATGACAGAATAAATGTGTAATTTTTTAAATTAACTAATACTTTATTAGTTGACTCATTCATTTACAATTCTAAATCCATTAGCTGAAATACCCAGCGTTACCCAGGAGGAAAGTAAAGTGTTTTTTTTTTTTTTTTTAATTGTCTGAGAAAAATATAATTAAATATAAAACACAACTTTAAAAATCAAAATAAATGAACAAACAATGAAGACTCACTAATGTGCTTGTCTGGCGACCTTGTATGTATGTTATCATCCGCTTGACGCTCAGAACCAGCCAACTCGATTTAATTTCAAAATCAACAGGCAGGCGCGGTGGTGGGGCTCAAACATAAAGAATGCTGGCAGTCACCTCCAGTTCGCCCTCTGGTGGTCGTTCTGAGTGTCAACTGGATGATAACACGCATACAAGACAGCAAGATCAAAAATTGCAAGAATTGAAAATAAGATCTCACATAGAAATTAGAGTTAGGGTTAGGGTTAGGTTTAGGGTTATCAGTCAGTCAGTCATTTACCAACCCGCTATATCTCAACAAAGGGTCACGGGGGTCTGCTGGAGCCAATCCCAGCACACACAGGGCGCAAGGCAGGAAACAAATCCCAGGCAGGGCACCAGCCCACCGCAAGGCGCGCACACACACACACCAAGCACACACTAAGGTCAATTTTGCATCGCCAATGCACCTAACCTGCATGTCTTTGGACTGTGAGAGGTGGGAGAACGTGCAAACTCCACGCAGGGAGGACCCGGGAAGCAAACCTGGGACTCCTAACTGTGAGGCAGCAGGTTTATTTATATGGTCTTTCTATATCGTGGATTTTCACCTATCGCTGATGGGTCTGGAACGTAACTTCAGCATTCTTCATTGAAGAGATGCTCACAGCACTTTACACAATTTGCCAAATAAAAAAATGTATCATAAATGTACATCTTATTTTTATATTTTATTTAATCGTACACACTTACATGATTTATCAAATAAATTGTAATTCAAGTGCACATATTTAAGCCCTTGGCTGCTACTTATCCTGCCTACTATGCTAAAATGCAGATTACATCAATTGATTCATCAGCAATAATACAACAATAAGAAGGGGAAATTAATTTTGCCCAGCACATGATGATGAATAGACTCTCTCTCCCTCTCTCCCTCTATCTTACAGTATCTGATATTTGCTCTCTATGGTCGGCTTATCTTCAGCAGACTTTTTTTTTTTTTTTTTTTCTAGCATAAAGGTGTTTTGACCGGACTGTATTCACTCTGGGCTAGAGGGCACAGCAATAGCATTGAAAATAAAAATCAGCCGCAGCTTCCTCCTCCTCTTCCCCAGAGTGATCCGAGATGCTGATGAGGGTACCAGAGACATGCAAACGACAGAAAAGCGAGTGAGCGGGAGGCAGGAAAGGAGAGGCTCGGACTCAAGAATAAATAGGACTGTACTCAACAGAAAGGAAAATTCCATTCTTCTCCCTGAGCAAGAAACCTGGACGAGGAATAAAGAAATTCTGAAGTCTTAATGAATTTTAAACCCCCCCACCATGTCCTTGAAAGCGGCTCTGCACCTTCTCTTTGACCTTTTATTTTCTGAAAGTAAGAGCTTGTTTGAAAATTAGCTATGAAGCCAGCATGTTAAAAAAAAAAAAAAAATACTGTAAATATATACTGGTGTAGGGCGCCTCCTGTGGCCAAATGGGCACATAACACACAAGACTTAACAGACTGGTCAAACTGAAAATGTGGGAAAAAATGATTTCAGATAAAAAAAAAATATACATATTTACTTTCAACATGTCACTGACATAATTACTTTATTATTTAACAATTTTAATAAGTTAAATTTAGCTCCGCTGGAAGTTTCCTTTTGAAATGTATTTGACAACAAACCATCTTTCACATTGGACTCCTTCGCTTCTTAATTCACTTGCGTTATTTTTAAAGTTAGATGTTGATAGAAGTTTGCCTGCTATTGATAATATTTTTAATCTGCAGTGGTGACCAATCACTTGTGGTCATTCCTAAATTATGGGAATTTCTTGATAAATGAGAGTTTTATTTTATGTACAGTATATGTAACCGGCATTGCATAGAATGCCTAGGCAATATATAGAATGGCAAAAATTGGACGGCAAAGTGTGAAACAATTAATATGTCACGCATTTCCTAGGCATCCTATGCAATACCAAAAGACAAACCGGTAAAGTATAAAATACTCCCGCTAATGACGTGTCTAATGTCACGTGACTTTCGACGCTCGCCTCTTTGCATTTCAGTTTTTGCTCTTTCCTCTTTGTTCAGAAGTGATGAAATACACTACACTATATATACGAAATATACAGGCGGAGTGGAGGCTCTGAGGCTAGGGATCGGCCCTGGCAATCGGAAGGTTGCCGGTTCAAATCCCGTAAATGCCAATAGGGACTCTGCTCTGTTGGGCCCTTCAGCAAAGCCCTTAACCTGCAATTGCTGAGCGTTTTGAGGAGCGAGACAATATAAATGCAAAGAATTATTATTACTATGAATTTGTTCAGCAAAGATTCTAGCCCATACTATGCCGCATGAAAATGGAAGAGCAAGGTGTAGTGTCCGAGAAGGAATCATGGCATGTTGACATGCAACGACGATTCTACGATGTCTAAAGTGCGAGCCAATGCTGCAAAAAACGGTGTTTTCTTAACCGAAACTACTTACCAGAAGTTAGTGAGCGATGTGAAAAAGACCAAGATGACTACTAAGAAGGAACCACGGGACTATTGGCTGCTGAATCGCCATGATGTGATGCTAGTGGAAAACAAAAGTAAACTGATTTATTCCTCAATAAGAAAGTCCTATACTTTATTTTGTATCTCTTTCATCCATCCATCCATTATCCAACCTACTATATCCTAACTACAGGGTCACGGGGGTCTGATGGAGCCAATCCCAGCCAACACAGGGCGCAAGGCAGGAAACAAACCCCGGACAGGGCACACACACACACATACACGGGACAATTTAGGATCAGCAATGCACCTAACCTGCATGTCTTTGGACTGTGGGAGGAAACCCACGCAGACACGGGGAGAACATGCAAACCCGGGTCTCCTAACTGTGAGGCAGCAGCGCTACCGACTGCGCCACCGTGCCGCCTTTTTGTAACTCCTTTATTTTCATATATGTCTTCTCAATAAAAGCCTTTTCATGACTCTTTCAATACTTTGCCTAAATAGCATTTGTCATTCTATATAATGCCTAAGCCTGGGGTGGCGAACTCCAGGCCTCGAGTGCCGCGGTGGCTGCAGGTTTTCTTTCTTACCATCTTCTTAATTAGTGGCCAGTTTTTGCTGCTGATTACTTCTTTTAATTCACTTGACTCAGGCCCCATAGTGGTTTCTTTTTCTTTAATTAGCAGCCAAACAATAATGAGACACAAAACAAGCCACCACATGACCAGCTCCCCTGTGCCCGTCACACAATATCTGAAATTAAAGAGAGGTGACGGTCTCGGTAAGGTTGGTCTCTCAGGTCACCAAACCATTTTGACATCGGTGCTCTTAGAAAGAGCAGAAAATCAACAGCTGTGGCAGAATGAGAGCAGCAACGAGTCATGGAATTAAAGAACGGATTTAATGAACAGCAAGAATCGGCTTCTCATTAACAGATTGGTTGGAGTGAAATTGGTTGGAGTTTGAAGCCCCAGTTTAGCTGCTCATCTGCCGGCTCGTTTCACATCTCAATTCTGCTTGGCTGTCATTTAATGAAGAAAGGAATCAATTCAGAGGGCTGAACTCTTCTAACAGGGCTATTAAAGAAATGGGGAAAAAGTTAATTAGCAGTGAAAACTGGTCACTGATTAGGAAAAGGGTTAGAATGAAAACCTGCAGCCACTGCGGCCCACCGGTCCTGGAGTTCGACACCCCTGGCTTAGGAATTACATACAATGCCTAGAGACAGTATATACAATATTAAAATAATTCAGATATTTCATACTTTGCCCAAAAACGCCAGGCATTCTATACAGTCCCTGCCTTTCATACATTGCCAGTAACATGTGTTATACGAGTAGTTCTGGAGACTGAGCTGTAAAAAAGGGTTCTTCTAAATGTAATGGTGGATGCTTCACTAAAGTGCAACAATTTGCAAGAAGCAACTTGCTGACATCTTGTTTGTTGTTCTCTTTTGAAGTAAAAGTGGAAACTGGGACTTCAGAGTTTTTTGTTTCTTGGAACACCAGAACATCAAATTTAATTACCGAATGAGCTCAGCAAAACTCTTCCTACAGCACAGTTCTGAAAGGGAAGTGAACGCTCATACATCATCAGTATATCAACCTGTTTAAGAGGTAAGAAAATGCCAGTCTAAGAACGTTACAATATCAGAATTATTGTACTCAGTACTAATATTGGCGAACTTTCACGACACTCGATACCTATTCAATACCATGACAAAAATGCCAGCTTTTTAATTAAACGTACCTTCATTATTCAAGTCAAAAATATTGTGCCTTTTTCTGAAATATAAAATATATAAATACTAAAAGTAACAACAAATTTAAAATAGCACTCTATCAATCAAATAGTTGCCTGAAGAAATACTACTTTTCCCTGACTGCAACACGAATTAGACGATCTACAAGTCTATGACTTAAAGTTTAAAGCTAAACAATATCTACATACTTTTGTCATATCACATATGTCCATATATTCGATCTCTTTTCACTGTTCCGTTATTTCACCGAGTAATCATTTCCATTTGTTAGCACCAATGCGAGCTTTAGTACAGTTTTCTGAGACTTTTGAATTTTAGTACTTTCATAATCTCTAACCTGCTCTGCATGTGTATCACACCAATGTTTCTGAACCTCTTTATAACATTCTACTTTGTTTTCTACTCTTTGTCTTTTATTCCAACCCCACTTGGACCTCCTAGGTTTTCAATTCCACTTGGTTCGGGCTGATAATTATTTTCCTTATTTTCAGAATTTGCATATTCTCCCCAGTGCTTTTTGGCCTCTTTTTGATGCACTGCCCTTTTTTCTTCGCTTAGTGGTTGACGTGTCTTCTAGGACATATAAAATTATTGTCCAGGAAAGGACTACATCGAAGGAAACCAATAGATTGCATGTCTAAAAATACCCTCCAGAAAAGCTTCTTTAAAGAATGAAACTGAGGACTTTTCGTAAACGACTTTAAATGAGGAAAACGTAAAAATTTATAGGAGCTGAGGGCACAGGAACCGTGTCTGACAAAAGCATTCACATGAATGAGTTAAGTGGACTGCAGGTGTGTTTGAAAATGATTGAGAGGAGAGCGGGATTTGAGAAAAATCTCATGGCAAAAGTCTCGTCTCCAAGGACTTGAAAAAATCTCTGGAAAAAAGTCTTGTCACTGGATTTTGTTTTATATATATAACAGCCATGTGCGGCCAACTATGTTGCGCGTGTTAAAGTTGTCTGTGAAGGGCTCCCTGTTTAAACGCGGCTGCCAGTC
>JANRMT010062840.1:51165306-51200401 GCA_026402145.1 Polypterus bichir lapradei | reverse complement strand
CCGCTATTAATGTAACGTTCTTTCTCAGCCAGATATGCGTCTTACCTGTGTGTGTGCAAAGCAATGCTGATGAAATATGAAACATAACCAGGAGTCAATGTGTGGGCTGCCAACTGAATAGTGAATATGCTACTCGTTTGGGTTCATATATTTGAAAATCTGACTCTAAAAGGAGTCACCAGCCATGAACCTCACCGCACATCACTGGGTGATGCACATCCCTATTACTCACACAATACAACAGAGTAAATTAGGTTTGACCCATGCTGCTCTCAGTTCAGCTGCCCGGGACGGACCAAAAAGGGTCAAGAGTCCAGACCACGGGCACCTTGGAGAAGGGCTAGCAAACACCTCCACACTTTACTGTCCCAGTTTGGCAGATCGCTGGCCTCTCTGCCTGCAGAAGACATTCCCACCCCCATCCCCCGTTACCGATCTTCTTCTTGGTTTTAAAGTAGCGACATTGCCCTCTAGTGGCTGGAAACTTTTTTTTTTTTTTTTTTTAAATGCGTACTGTACTAGCATTTCATGAGCTGAGAGACACTTTAAGCTCCTGAGGCCCACCCCTGCACCACCATGACATTTTGTGATATTTGCAGCAGGTATAATAAGCTTCAAAAACCTTTTGTTGAAGAGAAATTTAGAATGCAGAACCCTTGCGATATACATGTAACAATTTCAAGCTAAAGGAAGTCGCTGTAGCATATTGATTACAACATTTTAGACCAGTGGTCTCCACCACGTCACTCGCGAGCTACCGGTAGCTCGCCAAAGGGTTTAATGAATCCTACATAAATTTGAATACTTGATTAGTCAAATTAGGAGTGGGCGATCTTTCCAATAAATCATATCACGATTCTTTTAACACAAAATCACGATCCACAATCTGAATTGCAGTCTGTCTTTTCAATGTGGCGCACACTTAAGAGAATATCCGAACTCAAACTCATCAAGACCTCAGTGACACTTTATTTTAAATATCAAACAAAGCTGAATTCAATTGTTCCCTCGTTCGCTAGTTAAGTCGAGTTAAGGGACACGCCCCGAAGCCGGCGAGTGAGTGAGGAAAGCCCCGCCCCTCAGCCTCGGTCACGGATTCGCGCAAATAAATCCGTGCCGCAAGTAGTGATGGGAAGTTCGGCTCATTTTACCGACTCGGACCTTTGAGTCTCGTTCAGCAAAACGAACGAATCATTTTTCGAGTCATTTCGTTCAATTCTCTTTCCGGCTCAGACTGCATAGGTTAAGCTTATGGGGCTGTCACGTGATGAACGAACGACTCGAACCCGAAGACTCGAAACAGGTGAATCAATTCCAATACAGAAACTATAGGAAGTTGCGCAAATGCGCATGCGCGACTGGGCTCCCACGAGACGACTCGTTCTTCCCGAGTCACATTAAAGATTCGTTCAAAATGAACGGATCGTTCAAGAACGACCCATCACTAGCCGCAAGTGAATCGTGATACGTAGACAAATGAGAGAAGTCGCAAAATCAACCGGAATGTTCAAACAAATTCTAGAAAGAAAAAAAAAAAACGATCTAAATCCGTGAAGTGGTTCTCTCGTGAAAAGCGGACAGAGAGACATTGGATTTTATATTTTATATATTAGTAAACCGTCAATATGATGTGCAGTTAAAGTCTCAACAGCATTCTCAGCATTTCTGGAGCTTAGGAGAGCCTGATAACTAGATGAATCAACACCAGGCAGGTCTGAAAATGTCTGCTTTGTTTGGGTCTCCATACCTCTGTGAGTCTGACGTGAATGTCACGAAATCAAAGTTCAGAACAAGACGGGCAGACGGACATTGAAATGACTCCAGAAGAGTGAACCTGAGTGGCTCCACTCCACCACACACCTCAGTGCCAGTCATCTGACTAACTAGAAAACACATCACACATGCGACTGGACCTGTGAATAAAGTGACACAGTGACATGTGACAAAATGACAAATGAATAAGTCAGGTCGGCGGATTTGTAATTGCATTGTTTTGTGTTGACAGCATTCGTGTTTTAATTCAATAGTGTGAGAAATACATACAGATGTACAAAATGCACTTGCAGGTGAACTCGATATTTTTTTGTGATGTTTTAATGCAAAATGTGAGTTGTGGACACCAACATCTTGTAAATGTTCAGGCAAAACAAGCGTATTCAGTTTATTTGGGTTGAAATAAGCGATGAGAATAAACGTTAGAAAACATGAGGAGCTCTCGGCCTTTTTCATTTTGTAAAAGTAGCTCGGGGGGGTTGGAGACCCCTGATATAGATAGATAGATAGATAGATAGATATGAAAGGCACTATATAATAGATAGATAGATACTTTATTAATCCCAAGGGGAAATTCCAGTAAAGCAGGAAGCTGCCAAGTCAACCCAAAGCAGCTGACCGTGTGCCAAGTCACTTCACATGGCAGGTGGTTGTACTCTGCCTGACTTAACTGTTATGTGGCTGCCATATAAAAGAGTTCAGCAGGCGAGAGAACAAGTTGAAGTTGAAGATGAAGTCGTTGTTGGCCTAGCAAGCCGTTTAGAGCCAAGTCTTGTCTTGTGCCCGATTTTCCTGGACTAGTTGAACTGGGCTCAGAATTCATTAGAATAAGAAATTTGACAAACGAGAGAGGAGACCATTCAGTCCATCAAACTGTCCCAATCAGGGCCGCCTTAACGCATGGGCACGCTGGGCAGTTTCCCGGGGGCCCCACCCTAATCTATGTAGTGTATGTTGTGACTTGCCCAGTGGTTATGTAGGTAGGGACCCCTACCGGAGGTCCTGTAATGTCGTTAAGAAGGCCCTGGTGCTAATTTGACATACCCCGTGATCTCTGGTCACGCAGCGTGACACATTCTGATGACAAGATTAGCAACAGCCGTCATCAAGTTTGACATTCCCTCTCCAACAAGAAGTCTTGTAGTGTAGCATCGGCTTTAGAGTGGAGGAGGACAGTGGTGACGAGCACCAACATCACTTCTGCTCAACAGCTCTTCTGGTCTGGCCGCTAGCTATTTAAAGGAACCAGCTACTAGAGGTTGGCATGATAGACCAGCGTCAGAGGACAACGGACCTTCATGAATCGAAGCTCGTTACGTTGGATGTCATGCCCAACCCAACATTCCCGACTTGACTTCTTCTAGCTGATCTCTCCCCATAATTAAATGGGTTGCCATCCTGTGACCCCCCCGCAGCTCTTCATCTGTACCCTTCTCTTTTTGTTAAAACCAACAGTATATAAATTCCCCCAACATTTCTATCCCATATCTAGAGGTGGTGGTGGCACTTGTCCTACTTCCAATATCTCATCCCGATACCTCCTAAAGGTTGTCAGGATTCCTGCTTTCATAACATGTCTCGATATTTCGCTCCAGCGATGAAGAGCTTCTTCAATCCGCTTATTCAGTTTAAGGGTGAGAGTAGCCAGTGTCTGTAGCGGCAGCAATGAACACAAAGAGTGGGGCGGAGTGGTGACTCTGAGGCGCTGGTATCCCGAAGCCAAAAGAGATCCTACTCTGCTGGGCCCTTAAACGTCAATTGCTCCAGGGGTGCTGTACAATGGCTGACCCTGTGCTCTGAACCCAAGGGGTATGCGAAAACTAACAAATTCCTAATATGAGAAATTATATAAGGTGAAATAAAATAAGAGGGCACCAGCCCTGCCCTACCAGTTCAATGAATTATTTTACAGTACAACTAAAACCAATAAAGACATTAAATTGGACTGACCATTCCTTCCCTTTGTTCTTACTTTTGGGCGGCACGGTGGCACAGTGGGTAGCGCTGCTGCCTCGCATTAAGAAGACCTGGAGTTCTCTTCCCTGTGTGGAGTTTGCATGTTCTCCCCGTGTCTGTGTGGGTTTCCTCCCACAGCCCATAGACATGCCAGTTAGGTGCATTGGCGATTCTAAATTGTGCTTGGTGTGTGGGTGTGTGTGCCCTGTGGTGGGCTGGCGCCCTGTCCGGGGTTTGTTTCCTGCCTTGCTCCCTGTGTTGGCTGGGATTGGCTCCAGCAGACCCTGTAGTTAGGCTTTAGCAGGTTGGATAATGGATGGATGGATTTCTTACTTTTGCTGATTGAAATCTGCACTGTTATTTTACATCTGGAATTGGTCATTTAAGTCATGCGTTGCTGTCTGCCAGCCATTTGAATGTCCTCCCCTCTGCCTGCGACAAACATGCGCAAGTTAGATTAATGGGTGATACTAACCTGGATCTGTCAGGACAGAGTCCCGATCCCGTGACATTGCAGGGTGTCACACACGTGTGTTTAGGAAGCAACCAACAAGCCCCAAGGCGAGCGACACCACAAGAGATGAATGGTTCATTTGCTGGTACGAAGGTCTCTCTCTCTCTCTCTCTCTCTCTCTTCATTAACAGAACTGAGGAAGACAAATAATAAAACTTACCAGCAACAATTCCACTTTCTCAAACCACAACCCAACCTTCACGTTCCATTGGTGAAGTCAATTCCGGCAACCGACCGAGATGACGTCACTTCCGGCCATTTTGTTTCATTTTCATTTCCTGCCTCCATCTTGTATATACAGCCCACCTGAATGTCTTTTTTTTTTTTTTTGTCAAATGCTTTTTTTTTTGTTTTCGATCTTGAATTTCTGTCCAGTGGATATTATACGGGGCAATTCCCCAACTGTTCTCTGGAGTCTGTCGAGAGTTTTTTTTTTTTCTTACAAGTGTTAATGCATGGAGAGGTGCAGGCGCAGAATTTTGTGTGCAGTAATCCCTCGTTTATCGCGGGAGGTTCCAAGGCCGGCCACAATAACTGAATTTCCGCGAAGTAGGGACACCATATTTATTTAATTATTTAATGTGTATTTGGACGTTTTTAAACCCACCCTTTACTCTATTAACAGGGACAACGGTTAAGCAATATGAAATCAGTAGATAAGTTTACAGTTACTGTATAGCGAAGTACACGTAGCTACTGTATATATGACGCGATGATGGTGATGAATATGCTGTGCAGTAAAAATGATGACGATGAAGGTGATGATGACATTTACTGTGCAGCCGATGACTGTATTTTATGTCTCTTCAGATGGCTCAGCACCAGCCTTGGAAGAAGGAGCACATTTGGGAGCCATTGCAGGGGGTGAAAATTGAAGCGAAGTTCAACACAAAGAAACCACAAAAAAAAAAAAAAAAAAAAAAAATATCACACACAGTACAGTGTAAAGTAAACCGCTCGGCGAGAAAGCTTGAAGCGAAATGGCCGCGACAGAGAGACAAGGGGAGATGCTGTGGAATCTGGGCATCAGTCAAAGCACCAATCACGGGCCCAATTAGAAAGCGGGAAGCTGCGATTTGTCGTCTCCCTCCCATGTACCAATCACAGCCCGTGTTACAACGCACTTAGTCACCAAACTTGTTTTGTTGTTCTTAGACTAGGAAATACTACTAGTATATTTAAAAACCCGTGAAGTCGTCAATCTGTGAAAAGTGAACCGTGAAGTAGCGAGGGATTACTGTATTTGCCTTTTTTCCTTTCATTGGTTTGTTCTTTTTAATGGTTTTAGTTAAGGGGGGCCTGGAGGACCACCGTGGCTGCAGGGTTTCACTTTTTTTTTTTTTATTGAGTGCCATGTTTGTGCTGTTAATTAACTTCTTGTGAATTCATTTTAATTGAATTGTTTTTTTAAGATTTGTTCCCGAATGTCTTCATCATTCCTCTGATCTGCTTCATTTCTTTCTTTAAACGGCACCCAAACTGAAATGAAATGTGAAGTTAGGGAGCCAACAGAAGACCAACTCAGTCAGGGCCTCAAACTCCAACCGATTTCACTCCAACCAGCTGCTTAATGAGGTGCCGATTCTTGTCGTTAATTAAACTCGTTCTTTAATTTCGTGGTTTGTTGCTGCTGTCGTGGTGCAATAACAGACATGTCCGAAATTGTGGATTTTCTCTTTTCTAAGCGCGCTGTTAAAATGTTTTGTGGACCTGAGCAGATCGACATTCCTGAGACCTTCACCTTTCTTCATTTTCAGATATTGTATGATGGACACCAGTTGTTTTGGCTCATTTCGTATCTCATTAATGTTTGGCTGCTAATTAAGGAAAAGGAAACAATTACGGGGTCTGAGTCTTCAAGAGCAAGTCAATTAAAATGAATTCCAAAAGACGTTAATTAGCAGCAACAACGGGTCACTCATTAAGAAAAAGGGTTAGAATGAAAACCTGCAGCCACGGTGGTCCTCCAGGACCGGAGTTGGAGACCCCTGCTTTAAGCCACGCAAGTGTGGGGAAAAATGCCCCTTAAACAAAATGTATTATTACAATTATCACCCAATAGAGTTTTTCATAAGGAGAACAATGCAGTGTTTGTTACACAAGCCGTCCCAATTGACTTGGAGATCCTTCCTAAAACACAATTCAGATCACAATAAAAATGTAATAATGTGCTGAACACATTAAGGGAGATCATTTAAAGTAGTGTTTCCCAAACTCAGTCCTGTGGCTGCAGGTTTTTGTTCCAGTCAGATTCATAGTCAGTGACAACCCCTGATAACGCTGATCTCATTTAATTAGCTGGTATTTTTTTTTTCTTATTCTACATTCAGAAAAGCACAGCCCCGTGATTTTTACATTTATAAGACATTCAGAAATAGTTCTGCTTTTTCAATAGATTTAAATGTTGAACTCTCTTTTTTTTTTTTATTTCTTTATATTTTGCCCTTTCTCTGTGCAGTTTTTCCCCCCTCATTGTGTCTTATTAGCAACAATTAAAAACGAGCAGAGCAGACACGCAGGCAAACAACGCGGAATAATCAAAGGCTGCAACTACTTTAGCGTCAGACCCACTAATTAGGAAATAATGGATTAATTAAACAATCAGAACACCTGGAAAAGTAGAATGAAAATCAAGATGAAAATGCATTATCCTTATATAACTGCTTGGTACATTTTAATATTTTAGCAAACTTAGTTTTCTAATTTCTATATTGTTCCCAAAACACAGAACTGGGGAAATAACACATCACTTAATTAGCCCAGGAGTCCAATTAAAAACAAAAGCTGGTTGGAACAAAAACCTGCAGCCACAGGGGGTCCCCAGGACCGAGTTTGGGAAACACCGATTTAAACCATCTTACAAACTAGAAAACGGGTAGCCGCGCTTCTTAATGACCTTGTGCTTCGTGCTCCCGACTCAAGAGACACCAACACGTTTTGCACGGATCATCCGATGGCTTGAAAGCAAAAAAAAAACAAAAAACCCCAGGCTGCCATCACTGACGAGAGGGCCAAGACTTCACCCCAGCAGCCGGTAGTGACATCTCAGTAACGTTACGATCTTCAGCACGATGCGAATTACGATTTTTAAAACATGACATACAGGCTTAAGTAAATCAGTCACTTTAACGACCCTTAATTTGTAGAAATTATTCATTTTTGTTCAATTAGAAAATGGAACAGAAGAACATTAAGGCTTTATGGGGACGGCCGAGAGTTTTATGAGGACTGCATTAGCAGCAGTCCTAGTGGGCTACTTTTATTTCTAATGGCTCGTTTTATTAGCGGCCCTTGTTACAGAGCATGGCTATTATATTCTGCACGCGTGACCATTTGTTAATTTATTTAACACTTAGCAGTGATTGCACGACAGACCTAAAAAGTTTTAGGTGGAAGTTTCAAGTTCTTGCGGAAAATAAAGATATCACCTTTTATTTCTTAATAAAAAAAAAAAAAAAAAATTGACGAGTTAAGCAGGAGATGCACGTAATACCGGACACGTGACATAAGACGCACGGTGCTCTCCGGGCAGGCTACAGTCCTCAATTTAAGAGGCATAAACAGCCGCACATAATGGCTTCTTTCTTGAATTCATGGGCTGAAATGCATTTGCATAAGAGGAAAATAAAAGTTTAATGATTCTATCTAGTAACTGAAAACCAATAATTTTAATTTTGAAAGCCACTTAACGATGTCTTTCCAGGTTTAGTTACGTACAGGGAGGAAAATACAAAAAAGCCATTAGGTGAAAAGAAGTTAACTCCAGAATTCTGAATCATTTGGTGTAAATAATGAGTTACTTGGAAAGATCACTTCATTCACTCATCTCTGTCTATATAAAATCCAACGTCTGTCTGTCCGCTTTTCACGAGAGCGCTACTTAACGGATTGAGATCGGGGTTTTTTTCTCTAGAATTTGCTTGTATTTTAAGATAAAAGCTTCTCTATCTGTGGCATCTCTGCATGAGAACCCCCTTTTTCCACCCTCTCAAACGTATGCAGTTTTTAACGTCTGGAAAACATTTGGGATTAAATCATTTAAAGATTTGTACACAGACAACATCTTAGCATCTTACCAACAATTACACTCTAAATTTAAACTTTCCAGCAACACATTTCTTTCACTACCTTCAAAAGTAGAAACTTTGTTAAACAGAACCTGCCCAATTTTCCTCACCTCCCACCTGCCTCAACGACGGAAAAAAATATCGATCAGTCTTGAGGGCTCAGACAGCATCTCCGTGATATATAAAAACATTTTACAGTCCCTCCCTTTCAAAGATCCAAGACGACAGTGCGGGAGAAGGATCGTTCACTCACCATCTCGGAAAAGGAGTGGAAGGCAGCAACGCCCAGAATTCACTCGAGCGCCATATGCGCAAAGCATACAATTATTCAACTGAAAACGATATATCGAGCACATCTCTCTCGTTTAAAACTGTCCAAAATGTTTCCAGGGTGAGATCCAACCTGCGAACGCTGCAATCGAGTTCCCGCCTCACTGGGTCACGTGTTTTAGGCCACGTGCACCAAATTAACATCATTCTGGACCAAAATCTTTAAATGCCTTTCAGAGAGCCTTGGAGTCACAATCCCACCTGATCCACTAACTGCTGTGTTTGGTGGGCTAACAGAGGGGCTTAAAGTGGAGGAGGACACACAAACTGTAATGGCCTTTACTTCACTGCTGGCACGTTGACTTGTCTCCCTCAACTGGAAGACTCCTAACTCTCCTGTTCTAAGTCAGTGGGTAACTGATGTTATACAATATTTGAAACTGGGAAAAAAAAAAATCAAATTCGCACTTCGAGGATCTGTGCAGAAGTTTTTCAAAACCTGGCAGGTTCTAATCAATAACATTTTAGAATAAGCATTTCATTTGAGGAAGCAGGTTCTCTCCCATCTTTTACTCCCATTTATCGTTACTCATTTATTAATTTATCTATTTACTTATTTTTACTAGCTTAAAGTTTTACTCTGCTGGCCTAGCTCTCCTTCTCAAGGGTGGGGGTGATTTGCTTTGAACCTTTTCTTTTTTTTTTTTGTAAAACTTGAGTTATTTGTATGGAATGTTCTTTGATTTTAATAAAATCAATAAAATTAAATAATTTGCTTGAAGATTCCGGCTGATTTTGCAACTTCTCTCATCGGGCTATGCATCACAGTTCACCTGCGGTACTGATTTATTTGTGTGAATCCAAGAGACACACGGCGGGCTGAGGGGTGGGGACCTCCTCATTCACGCTCCGGCCTCGAGGTGTGTACCTTAGCTAGCTACCCAGAACTACTTAACGGATTTAGATTTTTTTTTTTTTTTTCTAGAATTTGGTTGAACTTTCCAGTTGATTTTGTGACTTCTCTCATTGCGCCAAGTATCATAGTTCGCTTGCGGTACCGACTTATTTGTGTGAATCAGAGAGAGGCTGCGGGCCTAGGGAAGGGGGACAGGGCCCTTTCTCACTCACGCACCAGCCTCGGGGCGTATCTTACATGCACTTAGCTAGCGAACGACAGAACTAAAACGGCTTTTTTTCTGCCATTTGTTTGAACAATCCGGTAGAATTCTCTTATCGCACTAAGAATCAGAGTTCGCTTGCAGGAGCGATATATTCATGCTAAGAGACAGAGGCCGTGGGAAGGGGGATACGTGACGTCAGGAGTAGAGAGCTGGGCAGAAGTCCTCCTCACTGTCCTGTTTCACTAATACGCAGGGGTTGGCTAGTATGGATAGGTAGATTTTGATTTAAGTGTAGTCAGCAGGATAAAATAGAGAGATTCTAATATATATATATATATATATATAGAGAGAGAGAGAGAGAGAGAGAGAGAGATACATACATGCACAAGAAGAGCCAGAGATTAAGAAGTCAACTTGACAGTGAAGCTCTTGGTGACTTAAACTTCCATTCTTCTATCTTCTGCATAAATTGTAGTCACGTTGATGACATTTTTAAAACCACCTGCCTTAGACATACACGGTCCCAGTCCACGAGAACTGCATATTCTGTATAACTTCGTAATCTTCACAGTTTTATAAAGAAATTAATACCCAGCCTTGGAGCAATTCGGTGGTAGGGGCAGATCTCGGTGACAACATCTCAAAACATTCCATCCACCCAACAATCACATGGAATTCCACAAGTACCTGACAGCCGGCGAGATGCCTCTCTACAATTCTGCATTCTGATCCAAACAATAAATTACTTCAAGAGTCACAAAATCTCCTTAAAAATGATCACGAGGCATTTTACCATTGATGAATTTAAAAAGACTACATAAATACATCCTTAGATAAAATCATCTTTATATTTCCAACAACAAGGTGCTGTCTTCCTCTTGCTGTTACGTTTTTTTTGTTTTTTTTTAATGAGATTTCTGCCCAGACGACAAACTGCCTTAAAACTGAATGCAAATGGTCCCCTCTAGTGGCTGCAAAGATCATAGCAACGAAAATTGCAACTCGTTCTTTTCAAGCTCAAGTTCCTCCACAATGTGGTTCCCAAACAAATTTCATTCTTACCAGATACCAAAACAGGACAGCTTTAGATTCATGGCAGTTACAAAAGCTTCCAAGAAAAGAATCAATGCCATGTATGCTGTAAAATAAATATGCAAAATCATAACCTTAAGCTGATTTGGTAATGTATACAAATAGTATATTTAAAAGGATTTTTTTAAACAAATATATTAGTTGTTTAAAATTTAACAGTCTGGTTGGTGGCTCTGCAATGCTAGTAGTTCAAAGACCTATCCCAGCTCCAATCTGCCTTCAAATGGGAGGTTCTGCTTTTGAATTGTTCTGTAAGTACAACAAGATGTGCGTCTCAGTTTAAGTCAAATTCCTGTAATATGCCAGCATATCATCCAGGGTCTGTGGCTCTTTAACTGGTGGTGCAGGGTCTTGTTGGGGTTGCCAGGTCCTTGAAGAACTTGGCACAGCGGTTTCATTTACAGGATGCAGAGGCTTGCTAGTTTTCCAAGCTGTCGCTTGGCTTGAGTTTTTCTGGTTTGTAAAGTAATCTGAAGGAGGTGAAAACTCTGGGTCTCTTTCGTCTCTTCGTTTAGAAAACCATTGACCAAAATTAAATTCTGATGGGAAAAAAGAAGATTTATTATCAGAGAAAGTAGTTTAAAATTAACAACAGTAAAAAAAAAAGACTATTAGAAAGAAGACTACTTATTAGATTTCCAGACTTACCCTAAAAAAGAAATTGGAATTCAAAAAAACAACTCTGGCTCCAAAAAGCCAAAACTACAAATTGCATGAAATTAGATATATGGGAATTTTATTGGCAGAAGAATGGCTGAAGCAGCTCATTATAAAACTGTGTACTGCACCAAGGGGCAGCAAAAATACAAAAGTAGTGAAAAACTCTAGAAACATCTGAAAACATTCACAGCACAGTAAAATTAAACCCAAACAAATTCAACCCAATACAGATTGGCAGCTGAACATAAAAAATAAATAAACCTGGAAATGCAAGCACTGGCTAATTTTCTGATTATGTCACAAGGAACAGATGACCGAAATAGAGAGGCACTTCTTATATTCTACCAGTCGAGATGGACGCAGCAGGTCACTCCACTCTTCAGGTCGCTACACTGGGTCCCTGTAGCAGCACACATTAAGTTCAGTTTCTTGATGCTTACCTACAAAGTAGTCACTGGATCGGCACCTGTGTGTGTATGGAGGCACTCATGAGTTCTGATGCTCCATCGTGCCAAATCAGGTCTGTTACTTCTGGGTGGCTCAATTTTCAATTCAGATTCTTTGCGAGTGTAGCCTCTAGATCAGGGGTGGGCACATTCAGTCCTGGAGGGCCGCAGTGGCTGCAGGTTTTTGTTCCAACCCAGTTGCTTAATAAGAAACCCGTATTGCTCAAGTAACACTTGTGCTTCACTTTAGTTGTCTCACTAGTTACGATTCTGAACCCTTATTGCTTGTTGTAGTCTTAAAACAACTGTTCTCTTGGTTTTTAATGGCTTTTTATTAGCAATAAGATTCAAATGACAAAAGAAAGCAGCTTTTCTCCATTTAGCTTGTTACCATTTACACCTGTGTGTATTTATCATGTACTATTGGCTTTAATTAAATAATTGGAAGGAAAGTGAAAGTTTGAGTTTTACTCCATTTTAGCGTTCCAATCAGTTAGATCGGGGGTGCCCAACTCCAGTCCTGGAGGGCCGCAGTGGCTGCAGGTTTTCATTCAAACCCTTTTCTTAATCAGTGATCTGTTTTGCTGCTAATTAACTTCTTTTGAATTCATTTTAATTGTCTTGTTTTTAAGATTTGTTCCTCTGAATTGGTTCAATTCTTTCCTTAAATGGCACCTAAACAGAAATGAAATGTGAGGTGAATGAGCCAACAAAAGACCAACTCAGTCAGTGACTCAAATTCCAGCCAATTTCACTCCAACCAGTTGCTTAATTAGGCATCAAATCTTGTTGTTAATTAAACCTGTTCTTTAATTCCATGGCTTGTTGCTGCTCTCATTGTGCAATAGCAGACATTTCCGAAATTATGGATTTTTTCTTTTCTAAGAGCAGATCAGCATTCCTGAGACCTTCACCTTTCTTTATTTTCAGATATTGTATGATCGTCACAGTTTGCTGGTCCTGTTTTGACTCATTTTGTATCTCATTATTGTTTGGCTGCTAATTAATGAAAAAGAAACAATTGAGGAATCGGAGTCTTCAACAGCAAGTCAAACAAAATGAATTAGCAGCAAAAACAAGTCACTAATTAAGAAAAGGGTTAGAATGAAAACCTGCAGCCACTGCGGCCCTCTAGGACTGGAGTTGGGCACCCCTGATTTAGATGATATCCATACAAAGGGGAAGAACATCTAGGATATGAGAATGGCCTGATATGGCAGAGTTTAAGCACTAACAAGCCATGAAATTGAATTATTGGCAAGGATTGTTTTCTAATTAAGCAACTGGGTTGGAGTAAAAACCTGCAGCCTCTGCAGCCCTCCAGGACTGACTTTGCCCACCCCTGCTCTAGATGGTGGAACAAGGTGCCCACCTCTATTTAAACTGCTCTGAAAATACTGGCCTTCTATGAGGTGCTGCTATTATCAGCTTGTTTCCCACTAGGGTTCAGAAAGCATCAAAGTGTGTTCCTTTATATACTCTACATCTCTGTCATGGCCAGTGTTATTTTCTAGGTTGTGGTGTGCTGGAGTGGCAACATCATTTCAAAAGTGGCCCACTAAAAGGCTCAGTTGTGGGATGAACTCTCAACCCCCTGGAAGAATTAGTGAAGGATAAAATAAAGACACAAGAAAGTGCCACTATGAACAGAGCTGCACATCCTCTCTCTGACACATTAACACCGAGTGCCTTCAGTCAAGAATTTATTCAGGAAAAGTGGGTAACGAAATGTTACCAGGGCTCCTTTATATCAACAGCAATAAGCCTATGTAATGTCACGCCATGACTGCTCTTGGTTTAATCTTTATCCAAGGTAGACGTTTTGCTTTTTAGTCATTCTGGTGTTAGGATAATAATTTTTTATCTGTTGAGCTTTTGTAAAAAGCCACGCTTACCCTGGGGACAAATAAAGCTCTATCAACAGCCTCCAGTCTTTAAATATGCACAATATAATTTTTTTAAACATGTTTTGATTTTCCAAAAACATAGCTTGCCACTGTATATCACTTTACTCTAACTGCAATATTAAAACTGAATAATTTTAAAAATATTTGGTAATTAAAATGTTTTTGTTAAAATCAGTTACTTCTAATTTACATTAACAATACTTAAAATCATCAGCCGAGCAGCAGCACTGATACCACCTGAATAGCTAAATCATTATTTTTTTGTTAGTATGTAATGTTTGAGTTTGGTAGGCCAATGAAGACCATAAAAAGCTCTGCTTACAAAAACTAAGTGTACTGTTCTCGCCAATCATTTCTAATAGTAGTAAGTTGCTTGTACCCTTAGACAAAACACACCAAATTTCATCTACAGGCCCAGTTAGTTTTCATGATTTAAGACATTAGTCAGGATTTTGGTGGGTGTGAGAAGAGTTCATAGTCATACCCATACCCCTAACCCGTGCACACCCCTTATACCAGGCTTATTTGGATTCAAGAATCATTGGGGTCTCAGTCTGGACACATACCTGCTGAATTAACATTAACTACGGTCAATATTAAGTAGATTATTATTTGCAGGTATAATTACATTATCTGTAGATACAGAATTCAGTGTATTCACGTTCTCAATAAAATAAAAAAAAAAAAAAAAAAATCTTGCCCTTTCATTTAGGCATGGTAAAGAAACCATTACATTGACTTATTTTTGGGTATTTACTCTTTCTTCCACCAAAAACCCTGTCTGGATAAATTCTTCAGTTACAGACAACATACTCACCTATTCTTCATGGAAAGAAAGCGCCTGCTAAATCTGCGGTTTAGCCAGTACCTATTTATTTAAACTTTTATTTAAGGTAAAACTGGGCTGGTGAAAGGAGATGCCTACCTTTGCCACGGTCCCACTCACGCACATGAGGAAGGCCAGGCTTCGTGTCTTTTCTTTCTTGGATTATGACTTCCACCTTAGACTTTTTCTCTGGAGGAGCAGAGTTCACTTCACCCGTTTCTGATGGTGGAAGTACAGGTTGTGGGCCAATGATTTCTTGATTTTCTTCTAAAAAAGAAAATTCAGAATCAAGAATTACTTGAAAAATGCAAACAAAGCATTACAAAAAAAGTCATCTCAGTAGAAATTACACACTATTAGAATACAGCTTCACAGAGTTTTTTTTAGTGGCGTGCTATCAATTTATTGCTTTTTTAACAAATGACTGATTTAAGAAAAAAATCGAGAAGAACAAGAATGACTTGCTCTTTTTCCTGCCACCCAATCCATCTGTTTTCTGAACACAGTTCGTCACTGTGCTTTTTAATTTAACATTAAATGATATCTAATAAATAATAAATTGCACTTCCTTCTATCATCCAATACTACCTTCTACCACACTTTTAGCCCTAAGTTTAACATATAAATTAAAATGTATGTATGTATGTAAAATGTATGATGTATTAAAATAAATCATAAATACAGAAATGGATAGGGGAAGAAAAAAAAAAAACAGAAAATATCTAGGCGTGTTAATTTTCTTCTTGAATGGCAATGGCATTTAGGATACTGGAACAGAAGTCAATAAGCACATCACCACAAACTACTGCAGAGGAATGGCAATCAAGTCCTTATCTATAGGAATGTTCCTTTAACTTGACATGCTCGGTTACTGACATAAGAAGTACAAATTAAAAGTCAGGGATAGAAAGAAACTTTAATCAAGTGAGTGTTGTGAACCCTGTATAAGTATTGTCGGGAGTGCCTAATTGATTTAACCTGCTACAGCTTCTGGTGGCTCCGGTTTTCCATTTGGGTTCAAATTCTTCATCTTCCTCTGTCGTATCTTTTCTAGTCTTGCATTCATCAACATTTTTTGTTTTTCTTTTAATTTTTCTCGTTTGGTTCTCTGGTCCAAGGTCTAAAGATAAAAATAAAAAACATGGAACACCAAACTTGTTTATGTTGTTTGTTGGAAAACAATCAATGTAACAATACCAGAAAACAGTGTAAATTTAAAAATGAAGGTAACAGTTGAATGATGGGTATGGGCAAAAGGGGGGCATGAAACACAAAAAGTTCATTAGCAAAGACACAGTGACTAACATTAAAGAATCGATACTCCATCTCTTGAATGTGTGGAGCCCCTTTATCTGAATGCAATATAATTAGAGAAAACCTAAAATAATAACCAGACAGAAAAGAGTCATTCTTTATGGAAACCTATTTATAATTTTTGCTCAGACAATTCTAGTCGATGGAAACTTGTAAGCTGTATGGTTTGCATCTTGCAACAAAACAGAAATGAAAAGTACATTTACATACTTTAAGACTCATAATGATAAACCTGATAAGCGTGACCTCATGTGAATCACTGATCATTACTTGGGAGCAGATCTGGTGCCACAAGCCCAGTGTTTAACATATCAGCAGTGGTAATATGCTGAATTATGAAATATGTTCAGTATCAACATGAATAAGTACAGTGGAACCTCGGTTCACGACCATAACTTGTTCGAAAACTCTGCAACAGTTCGTGCTATAGAGATAGGAACCGCTCGATAAAAACACTTTTTTTAATGAGTTTTAAGCACAGGAAAAAATGAACATTTGAAAAATCCGTAATTTAATAAACAACCAAGAAAAGTAACACTGCAACAATGCACGCTATGATCCGATCGCTGTAAACAGAACTGAAAACAAAAACAAGCCTTTTCTACCTTATGCGTCCAGCCTTCCCTCTCTCACTTGCTCGCTCACTCTCTCTCTGTGTGCCTCTGTCTCGTGTGTGTGTGTGTTTCGCACTCTCTCTCTCTCTCTTGCTCGCTCGTTCGCTGCACAGGAAATGCACAGGGAGAGACTGAACATGTACAAACCTAAAGGGAAACTGGCTTGTTCGTATACCGAGTGTGTGGACATGAACCGAGGCAAAAATTTGGCGAACTTTTTTGTCGTAAACCGAGTTGTACGTGTACCGAGACGTTCGTGAACCGAGGTTCCACTGTACACATGTAAACGTGTTATTTGTTAAAGCAGATTATCTGTCTATTATTGTGGCCACATTTGAATAGTTAATACTTAAAGTCCTGGCAATGCCAAATCATTAGAAAACCTTCTCTTGCAATTGTAAAATTATCATTGGAACACTAACTGTCTAACTCACAAAACTCGAGTCATGCTTGTCTTTTTCTATAAAGTATTCCTTCAATAACTTTTCTTTATTCTTAAATTGTATATTTTACTGACAATGCTCTGGTTTTTAGTGTCTACACTTCTCAATGTGATGACAAATATGTACATGTCCATTAGTGCAGTTTGTTTTGTCATTAGTTCAGCAAAATCATAGAAATCCACAAAACGCATTGAAGTCAATAGGGAAGGAGGAACTGGACTAGTTTTACGTGGAATATAATGGTGCTTTAATTGTCCCAGAGTGTTAGGAAAACACCTCCCAACTGTGATGGACCCATCATTGCGGCCAAAAATGTGACCTCAGCCATGGGGCAGCAGTGCTAACCAAACAATACATGCTGGCATAACGATAACATCAACCAAAATACAACAATTGGCCTTAAACTAGCAATGAGAGTGTGTGTGTGTACTATATATCTCACTAAGCTCACAAGAGTTTCAAACTTCAGGCGCACATCAGCCATGCTACAAAGCTACAGCGTGGGACTGACTTGATCCGCTGTTTGAAGTCATGGCTCCAGGGGCAGCTGGAATTTCTTTTTTGTTTCCAGTTTATCTGTGTAGATCCTCTTCACTTTATTCTTCCATGAAGCAGATGGAAACGGCTTATAGAGTAATCATCTTTCATTATTATTATTTCACAGGGGTCCACAAGTGTTTTCTTTCTTGGGGAGGGGTAGGACTCTTTCAAGGCTTATTATGAACTAGGCTCACCCGCCTTTTAAGGCGACCGACTTTTAAGTTGACCACTTCTTAAGGCAATTCAATATGTAGATCAATTTGATATTTTATACAAACTGATTAATTTGGTTATATTGCATTTGAGCGGTATTACTTTAATACTTGTAGTTTCTGTTATTTTTGTGATGAAATTTAAACTTTTTTTCTATATTGAGGTCGCCCTTTTGAACCCCCCTGATATTTACTACGTGGTGAGGCATTTGTACTCCATCAACATTAATTATTTCCAGAGACATAATTTTGTCTATTTTTCCAGCGCATCACGCACAAAAGCAAGGGAACGATGGGAGCACCAGAACTCTGCTCACATCATGTCGCTTCGTACCGCAAGCTGCAAGTAGTAAGTCTGTGATAAGCGCAATACCGCTACGCTTTCCACTCACGGGACGGAAGGACAATCCCGACCGCTTTTATATAGTAAGAAAGAAGAAGAAGATATCGCACAGTCTGGAGTAGAAAATCATCTTTTACCTGGAAAAACGAAACTACAAATCCCATCGTGCATTGCAAAATGGACGGGGCGTGTGTGAAATTCCGCGCCTGCGTAGCACTAACGGGACGGAAGGACAATCCCGACCGCTTTTATATAGAAGGATTGGAGCCACAGCACATGGCTAATTAGGCATGAAAATTAGCCATGTGGTGCTGCACTGGCAATGCCCAGGGAATTGGTGGCAGTATTCACAATATGGTCAGCTAATTCACCACTCAATTGAAAATATTGCTAGCTTTATTTTATTTATTTTTTTTTTTTTTTAAAGGCATGCAGGGAGGAAGGCTTGAGTACTGAACGGGTCATGACATCACACATGCCCAAAGCAGAGAAGGAATGATATTATACTGCACATGCATGAAAGTTCTGCCCATTGTTTACTATAGTTCTATGATGTCTTGCTGGCTAGGTTTAGGCAAAAAATAATGTTTGTCTAGGCCAGCCACAAGGCGAATTTCCAGGAAAATATTCAGGAACCAAAACATCGCCACAAAAAAAAAAAAAAAAAAAAAATGTTTTGATGAATTTGTTTTTAGAATACTTTTTGCGGAGTTTTTTTTAATCACTTTCACCTTCAAAGACAGCTGTAGGACCCCCATTCCATATATAGCCTTGATAAGATATCAGTTTTCTATCAAACTGCAAGTATTTTGTAAATGAAAAGCTGTGAAAGCACCAGGTGATCCATGTATAAAGATAGTCAACTTAGATTATGCATTCTTAAAATTATCTAAATAAAAATATTTGAAACATACCTGATCTCTCAACATGTCCAAAGTCTGCCTTTGTTTGCTTCTATCAGCTTCATCACGTGCAAATGCAAAATAACCCACACCAAGTTCTCGGGCCTCTGTTCAAGATAAAAATGTTGAACACAAATTAAGTTTGTCAAAAGCGTTAAATACAATCTTTCTTTTTAAAGTTGTCTTAAAAGTTTCAAGAGATGACAACACTGAGTTTGTTAGCTTTAGAAGCGTTCCCAAACATTTGAAGACAGTGGCTCATATTAAACAAATCCCAGTTAATTTAACTAAAATTGCTAAAAACAACCATGACCATTTCTCCAGTACAGTGGTTTTCAAGTTCAGTCTTTGTCCCATCGCCCCCCATTGGCTACAGGTTTTCACTCCAATCTTGTCTCTGATACAAAGGACTTAACATTATTTCCTGTAATCTTTGTATAATAATAATTACTGTTGCCGACTTTCTTTCTTTCTCTTATTTTGTACTCCGAAAAGTGAAGGGGTGGGTGTTTTGGCATGCATAAAAGTGTAGTAGTACCAGATTAACATTTTAAGGAAATTGAGAAATACTTTTTATTTCTTACCATCTCACTAAACTTGTAACTCCCTTTTGTCATTTTCTGTGAAAATTGACATCTTAATTTTGTCACTTTTCAACTTCTGGATCAAGATTAGATTAGATAAACTTTATTAATCAGATGGGGAAATTCAGATGCACACAGCAGGAGAAACAAAAAACAAGGATACAGACTCACAGATTTAGATAAGAAAACAAAGAAACTGGGAAATAATAGCTTGCTTAATTAAAGTAGAAGTCCAATTAAAACATTGATTCCAAATACCAAAAATTAAAAGAATAATTTATCTGGAATAAAACCTGCAGCCACAGAAAACCACTGTTCAAGTTTCAGGTCAGATGAGGCTGGAGAGCACGCATTGGTACAGTGCGTTGCCACACCCACCACACGACAAAACAGTTTGGGATCCTGGTTGGCAACCCCCCCAGGCAGACACGTGGACCAGTCCCACCCCCCTGGAGATGACCCTCTATCTGCCGCAGCAGATAGGGGCATCCACTTGGCCTAGTCCAGCCACTCAGGTCCTCAGCAATTAGGATCCTACAAGTTGGATTACCAGTGGGGAATCGTGCCAAATAACCGTAGTGCTGTAACTGACGCACTCTCACTATGTGCCTCATTCGGGACTCCATGAGCAACACAAAGTCAAACCTGTGATACCCAGGAATCCTCCAAAGAGACACAGTACCAAAGGAGTCCAGTCTTCATCTCAGGTCACTTGATAGCATCCATGTAATGCAACCATATAACAAAACAGGAAGCACCAGGACTCTGAAGACTTGGACCTGCATCCTTTGAGATATCGGGAGCACCACACACCCCTTTTCCAACAACCTTATGACTCCCCATGCTCTCTCAATCCGTCTATTGACTTCATAGGAAGAGTCACCTGAGACATGAACGTCACTGACGAGGTATGTAAACCTCTACTCAAGTACACTCTCTTTTAAATTCTTTTAATACTGATAGGGATTTCCCTTGGAGTGTAATCAAGACTTATTCAGGGAGAAGCACAGTATTGCTGTTAGAGACCATCTCCAAAGCAAAATGGTCAAGTCAAAGTATAAGCCAATAAGTTCTCACCTCCTTCTCGAATGTCTTCATAATGTACTGGCCCAATCGGCCTTTTGAGAGCCTCCTCCTCTTCTTTCTCCCATTGCTGACGCTGCATCTCCCTCCTCATATCTTCTGATAAGAGTGTCTTTTTTACCTCCTCTTCTTGTCTGAAGGAAATCTGATATGGTTAATACTTAATGAACCTTCAAACAAATTTAAAACAAGAGTTTTATGAATCCCCCACAGTCATTTACACAGTCCACATGGAAACATCTATTTTAAATAACCTTTACTGTCACATGTACAGGTCACAGTGAAATCCTTCCTTGCATTTCTACCTAACATACAACGCAATGCAGTACTTTGGCACTATAACCAATAAGAATTAAATGCTCTAAGATGTAGCCAGACAGTAATTAAGATCACCAGACATCAAAAACTGCAAAGCAGAAAGTATTGCAAAAATCTTTCAAAAGTGATATTGGTTTTATATAAACTCCACACAGAGAAATAAAATAACTCTTTGCCACAATGATTTGTGAGTTTGCAAGAAGAATATAGAATAATCTATTCAGTTTTTCTCTTTTGTCCATCACCTTAACATAAATAAACCCTATTCTAATACATATATACAAGAAAAATAATATATCACGAAACTGAATCAAAAAGACAAAAACACAAGGAACAAAAATAGATATAAATTATTCAATAATACTAGTTTGTCTGTTTAGGTTAGCAAATAATGAAAGGTACCGTAATTAGGTTGATATTTTTTTTTCTGTCCAGATACGAGAATATATTTTGAACAGAAAAACACACTTATTTAATTCAAAGGACAAACTGTGGAAATTAAGACGTGCCCTTCACTGTACAGGACTAGCCCTTCATACTCTAAAACATTCAGCACTTATTAAAGTGAACTTGGAGTACGATTTTTTTTTTTTTTTACTAAATCTTTCTTAGTTAATTATCATGCATTGCAAACAAGAAATTATTTTGAGATATCTACAAATACAAAAAGGCCCTACTGTCTTTAAGGATAATTCAGAATTTACTCCTAAAAAGTGTTTTACCTTAATACACATTTCCCTTGATTTTATGTAACAGTGTATAACTTAATTCTCTTTCATTCTGAAGGACTATGGGGACATTGAACCCAAAATGAGACATGTTCAGTGCCTCCACTGCAGTGGTGGCTGCACAGTGCTGTGGTCGTAAAGTCGTTGGTGCCCGTCACCATGGCAATCCCTGAACCTGGCAGCAATCAAGCAGATAGAGGAGGCCTTCCAAGCTTGGTTAGCTTGTGGAACATCTGAGGCAGCTGACAGGCCTGGCAGAGTATGGCAATGGCAGTTACAGTAGCAGAAACTCTGGTGTGGGAGAAGCCCGGCGAGGCCAAGGAAAACAACGTTTAGTTCGCCTCAAACTGATCCTGACAAACTGTCAGACAACTAAGGAGGAGAAAGCAGTGCTTCACCCGTGCTGTTTATAGCAGGGATGGAGTGCTGCTGACATTACCTGGACATATAGATGGGCGAGAACATCTTGAGGACCTCCTTATTCCCACTAATGTATTCCTCTGAGGGAGCAGAGTCAGGGAACTCCGTGGAGGATTCACCCATCACTGAAACTGAGGTTGGAAAGGTAGTTAAAAAACTCCTTGGTGGTGGGGCCCCATGGGTGAATGATATTCATCCAGAGTTCTTGAAGGCTCTGGATATTGTTGGGCTGCCTTGGCTGACACACATCCTTAACACTTTGTGGAGGTCAGGGACAGTACCTCCAGATTGGCAAACTGGGGCGATAGTCTTTAAGAAAGGGGACTGCAGTGTGTGTTTCAACTTTAAGGACCTAAATCAATGTTTCCGCTGAAAAAACTACATTGAGGATAAAAGCAGCAGAAGTGACCTTCCATCACTGGGTGCCAGAGCTCAAACCTTAGAGACTGGGTGAAGCGAGCGGGCAATCGAGAGGAGCTCAAAAATCGAGTTGCTAATCCTCCACATCAAAAGGAGCCAATTGATGTGGACGGAGCATCTGATTAGGATGCTTCCTGGGAGACATCCTATGGGGGCATTTCAGGAATGTCCAAATGGGAGGAGGCCTTGGGGCAGAACCATGACATGCCAGAGAGATTAGATGGCCTGAGAATGTCTTGCTAGCACCTCGGAGAAGTTGGAGGTGGTGGCAAGAAAAACCGACACCTGGACATCTCTGCTCAGACTGCTGTCCCCGTGACCCAGACAAGTGTCAGAAAATGTATGAATGGATGATTATAGAAAGATGCAATAATAAAATAATTGCAGTTCATGAAAAGATTGCAAATGTAAAATTCAAATGTACTTATTCTTGTAATAAAGACACACATAAGTGTAAAAGCAATCTAACATACGTAATTGAAATAGCCTTGAGTAATCAACAGAAAAAATATTGCTAGAGATTTTACATATCATATGCAATCACCAATATGCAACTCTAGTTATTTATTGGCACGAGAAAGGCACGATATAAATAAAATATATTATTGGGTACATTTGATATAGTCATCATACACAAAAACTCAATGTTTCGTAGTACTGTACAACAATATTCAGTTTACCAGTTAGATTTATGACATTTTTACACAACTTTAATAATTTTACCTCACCATAGAATTTTGTGTTTAATGACTATGTATAATAATAATAATGTGTTTAATGTGTATAATAATGTGTGTCTTCTCCTTTGGGCAAACCAGTATGAAAAATATATCACAAATTTAAAATAACAGACTAAAGCATAATACATCAATGATTGGAACCAATGAAGTGAAAATGGCAAATTATAAAGAAAACAGACAATAAGTGCTAATAATTACCTTTTACCCTGTAGGTTTTTATCCATTTTTAATAGCTCTGGTAAATCTTTCTTCATACACCGTCTTGATCGTCCAAGTGAATCAACATAATCCACCCTGCAAAAAATAAAATCTTTTTTCCCCCATTCAAATAATTGTCTACCTTGCTATTCAGGAACAATCCTACAGGATAACATAAAAATGTAACTCCATCATTTAAAAATGATTAAGGTTATGAATTCCAGATTGTTTTTTTATAAAATTAAAATTGTAAACTGCCACATTATATGTGCAATTTATTGTCTAATTGATGCTTATAACAATAAGACATTAAAATATATTAATGTAAATAAAACAATCTAATATTGTGGTACATTTCTCTGAGCAAAAGTACACTAAATAGAACATATTTTCAATAACATATCTGTTGGGACAAAAAAAAAAAAAAAAAAAAAAGCAACAAAATTATAAATGATAAAATACCATTCCTCATCAGGGGTCTCGGGTGGAGGAATGTCATCTTCCTTTTCTACCTCCTTTTTCTGATAGGAAACCTCATTCTCAGAATAAGCCTGTACCGCCTTTTTATTATCAATAATCTTCTGTGTAAAGTCCACTAGAAAAAGACCTTCTGTTTCTTCATCTGTAGCACAAGATACATAAAAAGGAGCATTAATATGAAATGTTTGAGTCACATGACCCACATTAAAATGCAATTACTGACTCTGCAAAGCTTGGGCTAAAAAGAGCCAAAACATGCTGTACATACTCCTACAGGAGCAGCCTTGTTTTCCCATGAACTCTGTAGTACAATTCACCCCAAACAATAATTATTCAGCACATCTGCAGTTAGTGTAGCAATAACCAAGAGAAAGGTGAAGAATTAAACTACTGATCATGTGACATTCATTCTAGAAACTGTTTTTTATGCTGTCTCCTTTCTTATTATTTATTTCCCTTTTAAAAATAGGGGAGGGGGTTAGCACTCACAGACATTCCAATCCATCTACCCACTCACCAAAAGCGTCATACAATTTTCACATCCAATACTGTGTTCCTTTACATGCTGCTTTCTTTGTAACAGACAACAATGAAGCTGCATATAGGGAAGAGGTTCCGAATCTGACAGCACGGTGCAACACCAACAACCTGGTCTTAAATACCAAAAAGACCAAAGAAGTTATTCTGGACTTTTGGGCCACTAAAATGACCAATCACAGTCCGATAACAATCAATGCAGATGCTGTAGAGAGAGTTTCCAGCTTTAAGTTTCTAGGAGTCACCATCTCAGAGGACCTGTCCTGAGCCGACAACAACTTGGCTATAATAGGCAAAGCACAACACCTCTGTTTTCTCAGGAAGCGAAGGAGAGCTGACCTCCCCCAGAAGCTGCTGGTTAATTTCTATAGATGCACTATAGAGAGCATCTTAGCTAACTGCCTGATGGCCTGCAGGTATAACAGCTGCACCAAGGCTGCTAAAGACGCCCTGCAGCGGGTTGTAAAAACAGCAGAGGCCATTATTGGGACTGAACTGCCATCACTCGAACTCTTGGATAAGACTCGCTGTGTGAGAAGGGCCAAAAACATTCTCAAGGACAAAACTCATCCTGGAAATTCTTTGAGCTCCTCCTGTCAGGAAGATGCTTTATGTCAATCCATGTACTCACAAACAGACTAAAAAATAGCTTTTTCCCCATCTGCCATAAACTTTCTGAACTCTGAATCTGCTCAGTCTGAGATCATTTTTAATTGAACAAGTGCAATAAGCTATATTGGTAATGTGCAATATACTAATGTAAAACAATATATAATATGTAATGTACTATTCATTAACAGGTGCAATAATTTATGCTGCTGTACTTTGAGCAATAATAATTTGCTCTGGTTATTTGATCACTTAACATTGTATACAACATATTTGGAATCATTTGACTTTTCTTTAAATGCAACTTGGGGCTATCACAAAAAGCAATTTTGTGGTGTTACACAATGACAATAAAGTGCTTGGAACTTGAAATATGCCCCAGATATTAAACCAAGAATTATAAAACTTGCGATGATCAACATGAGAAAAATTACATAACCTACTGTACATCTGCTTTCCATTATATGTATTTTCCACAATATGGAAAAAATCCCCACTCATTAATGATTGGTTTTGCATTTGTATAAAATGCCTCCGAGAGGTAGCATGAAACAACAGCTGCATGGCGAGTACCCATGTATGTACTTACCTGGTAGATCTCCTTTGAGCATCTGTTCATAAAGCCTTGCTTTTTCTTCAAGCTTCTTCCTGGAACAACAGAATAATATATTCAAACTGATGTAATATAACAAAAAATGTTATTTAGAATAGTAAATATTTTAGCACATGTGATAAAAAGTACCCAATGTAAATTACAATAAAAATAATATAAGAAAAACAATTCAGAGAACGTAATGTGAAATACCAAATTAAAACTATTATTAACTCTCATTACATTAAAAAATAAGAACTTTAACGTGTGTAATAAGAAATAAAAATGTGAAAACAAATAATATTGTAAAAGAACTATGTCATTACAAACTGACAGTGAATATGCATTTGTGTTTATAATCATTGAAATTTGTAAAGAAAGAATTTTAAATTATAATAACTCCTTTCAGGCATTTTTCATTTTGGTGACAGAACTGCTCAAAGATAATGTAACTTGCTGGGGCACTTGATTGTTTTCTTCAGTAACTGCTGATACATAACATTGGTTCAATAATACTAAGATGTAGGCTAACAGAATACGCCCAACTGTCTGTTTTAAAAGGTTTACATTATTTCACCTGCACACTTGATTTCAGATCAATTTCTTGCCATTAAAAAAAGTTTAGATCACCATGTCTTAAAACAATGGAAATCATATAAAGCATTTAAATAACTTTATGCCTCATTTTAATCAACACACCAGTAATTTCATTTAATGTTTCCAGTAATACTTGAGGTCATTCAAAGCACAAACGTATATAACCTCCTTAAGACTTGATTGCCAAGTTTAAGCGAGTCTCATTTTTTTGTCTCCTTAACATACTATGTTTAGAATCATCGTACATTACTACTGTTATGGTTCTAAATGTGTATCAATACTCCTTTTCTTTGTGAATTTCTATTAAGGACTCTCTTCTCAAAGACCAATAAGCTAAGTGTTAAGGCAACTGTTAACTGGTGAGGCTAAGTTACCACTGCAGCTGTACTTATCTGCACCTAGACCTATACTGGACTATTGGCCAAAATAAGCCTCTCCTTAACATTATAATGCCCGAAGTCTACAAAAAAAACTCGTAATCCCAGGCCACCTTAAATTCCCTAGCACCTCCTCATCGGCGTCTTATTTCGCAAACGTGTCGAACAGCACCAGCAGCCTGCCTTTGTCCAGTAACAGCTCCATAAGCCTTATGATCTTAGTCTCGGAAAGTCTTTCTCCCATGTGACGACTGGAATCTCTTCCTGAATAAGGAGTGGCACTGCACATGTCTGTTCATCTAGGTGTGCATGCTGACAAAGAACTAGAGCTGGGAGAACTTGGTGTACGACTTAAGCTGCGGCGGTGGGGGATGGGACAGCAGGCTGCCTGCTGCCGGTGCTGATCGACACATTTGAAAAACAAGAGACGCTGATAAGGAGGCGAAAGGGAATTTAAGGTAGCCCTGGATTACGAGTTTTTTCGTAGGCTTCAGGGATTCAAGTGTTAATGTATGACACCTCCAAAATTATCTCCTGCTCTTCAAAGGCTTTATCTAAAATAAGTTAGGTATGGAAAAGGGTGGATTAATCAGCCAGCGCTGAATACTGCAGGAGTATACTTGATGTACAGTATATTCTTATGTATTGTCAGGTTTTACGTTCACTTTCTGTAGTATTGATTAAACTACTCTCACCAGTCTGTGGGAGACACAGAATGTATTAGGAATACTTGACAATAAGATTAAACTTAACATATTCTTATTTTCTACTTATTTATTAATAATTGGGTATTTCAGTGATGTAAAATAAAATCTACAAAATAAAGAAATTGTGCATATGTTGAATTATATTTGTTAAGAACTCACTATGTGTGTTATTTCTTGTCATCTTGAGTTTTTATTTAACATCACTAAATTTGTAATTGCAGTATGGGATTGTAAACACAACTGCATTATAAAAATAAACTGAACTAAATGTCCAAGACTGAGCACATAACACTTCTGTTAAGGACAGAGTAAATGTGTAATTTATGTCTAGGCACATATCAGGCACTAATTACAGTGAAAGTAAGTGTTTCACTATTTTAAGTGGTAATGAAAGTAGAAAACAGGAAGACATTTACAATATGTCTGTGAAAGTATTCATATAGGCATTCTGAACTCAAACGTAGCATATAAAGTCTTCTAATACGTTGGGACTATTAGTTTAAGAAATGATGCATCAGAAATGTATACAATATCACAGTCGGAAAAGCACAACTAATATCAACATTTTTTGACTTCACCAAAAAAACAGTAAAGAATAACTGCAACAGGAGAAGTAAAATGAACACATAAAAACAAGACCCTTACTTTGATTTGTCAAGAGTGTTTTCCTCTTCAACTTTCTTTTCCAGGTCCTTCTCTGCTCTGTTTGTAACACCTTTATTCTGTTTACTCCATAGGTTGGGTTTCTGCAAAGACAATAAAATCACAAGTTAATATTTTTCTTTAATCAAAAGTAGTCTCTGTAAATTTTTAGTACACTTAACCCATTCATTTTTTTCATCTTTATAAACCAACAGACAAGCCAAAAATACAGAAATAACTGAACTATCATGATAAAATATGTGAAGTGAAATTAAAAACATTATTTTTAAATAGCTTCAGTCAGAACAACAATCTTGGAAACTTTAGTCTTTTAAACAGCCCGTTCACGGTTTCTTTTTTAACCACTTTACATTCTAAGAAGCTCTGCCAGAGTTCACCTTGACATGTTTTGAATGCAGTGGAGCTCCGCCATCCTTTGACAATTTCTCATGCTTAAACTCTTCTTGCTTTCTGTAAAGTTCGGCTTTAAGATCCACAAGCTAAAGAAAGAACAAAAATAGTTAAGAACGTGAAGAATGACATAAGCCAACTACAAAAAATATACCTAGACATTACTGATTGAACTTTGTTTGCAAAGGTTAACTATATGTGGAACCCTAAAAGTAAATATACTCACAGTATGTATAAGCACATGAAAATTCTAATTTTGGCCACTTAAAAAGTCTTTCCAAGCAGACTAGAATGTTACTTTTCACAGATCTTGATTTATTCATCTGCATCCTTCATCGGTTTTATCTGCAAATGTCTACCACTCACATTCTCGAAAACACAAACACTAACATTTCTATATACAGTATCTACTTTATGCAGCATTGTTTAAATCAACACAACATGAACAAGAATCCAACACAAAAACAATATGACGTCACTAATTTCCAACATCTTATTAGATAGATTTTGATAGAACATACAGTACAGGCCAAAAGTTTGGACACACCTCCTCATTCAATGTGTTTTCTTTATTTTCATGACTGAAGGCATCAAAACTATGAATGAACACATGTGGAGTTATGTACTTAACAAAAAAAGGTGAAATAACTGAAAACATGTTTTCTATTCTAGTTTCTTCAAAATAGCCCCCCTTTGCTCTGATTACTGCTTTGCACACTCTTGGCATTCTCTCGATGAGCTTCAACAGGTAGTCACCTGAAATGGTTTTCACTTCACAGGTGTGCCTTATCAGGGTTATTTAATGGAATTTCTTGCTTTATCAATGGGGTTGTGTTGTGCAGAAGTCAGGTTAGTTGGACAATCATTTATTTTTCAACAGGACAATGACCCCAAACACACCTCCAGGCTGTGTAAGGCCTATTTGACCAAGAAGGAGAGTGATGGAGTGCTGTAAATGGTCATGAAAATAAAGAAAACACATTGAATGACGAGGTGTGTCCAAACTTTTGGCCTGTACTGTACATTGCAGAAAAAAAAGTCTCCATACCACTTTAAAAAACAGGCATTTACCGATCCATCGTCTGATTTGGCATTTTTCATTAAACTGGTTCAAGGAAGATGGAGTCTATCCCAGTAGCATTAGGTATAAGGCAGAATGCAACCTTGGCTGTAACAGAAGCCCACAGCACGACATACTCACATCACTGATGTGGACATGGTTTTTGTGTTTTGCACCCTTATCTTGCTGCATGACCCCACTACATTTCAGCTTTAGGAGAGATGGCTGGACATTCTCCTTACGAACTTCCTGATATAGAGCAGAATTCATTGTTCTTTAAAATTATGGCAAATCGTCCAGGTCCTGTGGCAGAACAACATTTCCATACTATCACACAGCAACCACCATATGCAGCTGTTGATGTTAACATTCTTATTGTGGAATGAATGCCATGTTTACTTTACCTGGACACAAATTTATACATGTCATAAAGATTGCTACGCTTTTACCTCATTTATCCACAGCACAATATCCCAAAAGGTACAGATCATCCGGGTGTTCCTTGTTAAATGAAGATAACCATTTATGTTCTTCTTAATTAGTAGTACTTTCTATCCTGCCACTGAGGCCTCATTTTGCCTAGTGCAGGGGTCCTCAATCCCAGTCCTGGAGAGCCACAGTGGCTGCAGGTTTTTGTTCTGACCTGGTTGCTTAATTAGAAAGCAATTCTTGCCAATAAAGCACTAACAAGCTATGAAATTAAATTAACTCTGCTATGTCAGGTCATTCTCATATCCTAGATTTTCTTTCCCTTTCTGTCATGCAAATGATTTGAAGGCTAAAATGGACGAGTAATTCTCAGTCCTTCACTTTTTTCTCTTCATTTTTCTTCCAAGTATTTAATTAAACCCAGTAGTGCAGATAAATACACACAGGTGTAAATGTAAATAAGCTAAATGGAGAAATGCTGCTCTCTCTTGTCATTTGCATGTTATTGATAATAAGGAGCAATTAAAATAGCTGTTTAAGACAAAATTAAGCAATAAGGGCTCAAAATCACTAAAGTGAAGCAGAAGTGTTATTTTAGCAATACGTGCTTTTTATTAAGCAACTGGGTTGGAGCAAAAACCTGCAGCCACTGCGGCTCTCCAGGACCGTGATTGAGGACCCCTGGCCTAGTGTCTTTCTTATTTCGAGTCTTGAGTTTTGGGTGATGTTTAAGAATCTTTGGTGACTTCTTGGATGGAAGGCAAACTCATGCACACACCACTTACTTCAAATAAACAGGCATGTCTTTGAAACGTGAAAAGAAAAAACAGAGCATGCAAAGAAAAACCCAAGCAGACATGGAGAAGATGTGCAAATTTCACACAGACAGCGATTTGGGATTGCAAAGCAGTCTCCTGGGGAAATGAGGCAGCAAGCAGCCTCAAGGGCCACTATGAAACCACAACCCCTCATTTTACAGGTTAGTACCAACATATTAAAGAAATAAAGAAGAATATTTTAAGGGAAAAGGCAGCTTTTTATTTTCAACATATGCCACTATTAATGGGATGAAAAAATTCAAACATATCAAGTATTTCAAAATATTTGTTATTAAGCAAGGAATCCATAAGTCAAACAGGCACAGAATAATAAGAAAGAAAGAAACCAATATCCAAATAAATAACTTAGGACACTGTCAGACTATATGAGAAGCTGTTCTGGATTAATACAATGCAATGCATTAATACGGACGGTTGACACTGAAACTGGACAGACAGACACTTTATTAATCCCAAGGGGAAATTCACATAACGATAACTGTTCATTGTAACGATAATTTGATATTAAAATTTTACTTAATATTAATTATACTATAATGACCTGTGCTTTAAAAGTAAACACTTGACCTTTATAAAAGAAAACGTTAGGAAAAACGTTCTGCCTTTGATAACGTTGCAAAAACTGTGGAGTTTATTGTTGCTCTTCAATAATACATTTCGTGACTTACGGGATCATTCAAGAGTAAACTGCGATCAACTACTCTTAATCAAATACCATAAAAAGTATTTTTAACGTTGTAAAGGTGCTAAAATGTACGGAAGCTCAACAGGGTTGCGCATAAACAGTAAAGGGTTAAAAAAAAAGTAGTACCACTACACAATTCACGAAACTTTACATTATGGATAGTTTTTATTCGTATCATTTTGTTGTTCTTGATAAATCCGGAAAACTACCATATTTGCAAAATCTCCCCCTTCTAAGTACTATTTAGCCATCTATAAAAATACGCACGTATTAGGCTAGAAAACTCGTATCTTTTTAGGAGTTTTACAGGAAATGTAAAAATTCAAATCAGCCAAACAGACAGCACATTATTTTTCGTTAATTCGTTATGTCAGTCTAACTAACAAATCAATGTGTCTAAAAAAGAAACATAAGACAGTCACATACAGCAAAGACTACCCTTTCAACACTTAACACTGGAGCCCAGAGTTTTACTTGAGATATTCACAAGCAGGAAACTGTGACAAACATACCGAAGACGCGTTGACATCAAAACGTTTTTTCCCTTTATCCATATTTTTTTCTCGGTGTTACTCACAGCTCCGTTGAAAACAAGAGCGCGGCCATGTTCCTAGGGTGTCAGATGGTGACGCAGAGGGCGGGGCCGTAACTGAGCCGCCATGTTCCTGAGGTCAAGTCATTAAGGAGGGGGCGGGTCTTAAAAAAAAATGACTGCGCTGCCATGTTGTTGAGGTCTGGTCGTGATGCGAAGGCGGGCTGTTGCTGGATGGGGCGGGATCTTGTGGTGTGCCTGAGACAACGCGAATGAACCGACACTCGCACTGGGGGCAGCGAAGGGCCGGGATGCAAGTTAACTTACACCACTCTTCTCCGCTCGCAATTTTTATTGCAAATTTTGAATGTACAGCTTCACATCAGTTTTGAACTAAACGTAAATGCAATAATTCTAGTTCAGAATTACAGGAAAGAAAGACGAAGAAAGAATTATACCGGGGTGGGCAAAAGTAGGTTTACAGTTTTTCGTATGGAAAAAGACATACAGCTTATTCTTGTAGTCTATTTGCTAATAATAATAATAAGATGACAAATAATGCAAATAAATGATACAATCATTAATACATAAATAGTAATACAAGTATAAACTCTGTATTTCGTGTACTCACAACCGTAAACCTACTTTTGCCCACCCCTTGTATTCGGCTATAGGTAATTACTGATTCGTAAAGATGAAAATGGCAAAGATTCTAATTTGTTTACCTGATTTTTGTTTTATATATTTAATATCAAAGCAGTTTTTGGTTCAATTACAAATGTAATTAATATAAAGTTTTGTGAGTGTTACCTAATGTTGGAAACCTTGTCCAGGACTGACTTCTGCTTTGCCCCGTTTCTGCCAGGATAGGCCCCGGCTGCCCACAAGGTTCAATGGTTTTATTATTATACATTTTCATCCCAATAACAATAATGCATTCATTATTTAATTTCCACTAATGTCTTGGTTGAATCACAGTAGGTATACCAGGTCAAATTTTTATACCCAGTGGAATATCACTTAATATAGATGTCCTGAACTTTAGACTTGTGCACACCCAGTAATGTGTTCAGATGAGACCACACCTCTCTCTGTTGAAGCTGGCGGTCCTGCTACGTACTGTTTCCAAACCAAGCGGTAATACTTCTAGTCAGGATACTTTCTATGGTGGATTTGTAGAAGTTCTTAAGTATCCTGGAGGACGGCCTAAAATCCCTAAGGTGTATGAGGTGGTAAAGTTGTCGTTGTGCTTTCTTCACCCAGGTGTCAATGTGCTTGGACCAGGCCAAGTTCTGTGTGACGTGGACACCGAGGTTTCTGAAACTGTCCACCCTCTCCACCACTACTGTACTGTTAATACTGGGGGGTTATAGTGCCTCTGCGGTTTAGTCCACAGTCTGCTCCTCTGTCTTATTGACATGCAGGAGAAGACTGTTGTCCTGACACCTGTCATACCATACCATCCTCATCATTAATTATCATTTGAAATTCTTGCATATCTATTAATATACTAAACTTTTAATGCTAGAAAATAAAATGACCATTATCTTTAACATCTGAGTCTTGAATACTGTATATTATTCACATACCAATTAATAAATGATTTGTTTCCTACCTTGCGCCCTGTGATGGCTGGGATTGGCTCCAGCAGACCCCCGTGACCCTGTAGTTAGGATATAGCGGGTTGGATAATGGATGGATTAATAAATGAAATGCCTATATGGAGTCTGTTCAGTATCAAAAGTAGTTTCTTCTCCCAGATCTCAAAGACATTCAGGTTAGATTAATTGGGGACTCTAAGTTAGAATATGTGAGGATGAACAGTTTTTGTGTAGTCAGAGCTGGTAGTGCCTTAGTGATTGGCACTATCCTTGAACTCGGTTAGCCATGCTTTCGTTACCATAGTTATTCTTTAGTCATCCGAAGCCAGTTCTGTCCTACTTTTTAAGAAGACTTACTGCAGTCATCCAATACTCAGGTTCTGATGCTCTTTAAGTAGCTTCTCATATTTCCAGGATCTGTTTTCTCTCATACGTATTACTTCTGGCTTTGGCTTTATATAGCAAGGTTTCCCTGATCCATATTTTGACATTTTCACACGTTCTTCTTGTTTTTGTCTCATCAGTTAGTGACGTTATTCCTGTTGACATTTTCTGTGCATCCTCCAGTTGAGTATTTTACATTTCACATTATTTGTTTAATGAAAAAAATGTTACTGTCCTCAGTGATATTGTTGTGATCCTATTGACTGTAAGGTAATCTATAGAGAAAAAGGCTTAATGATCCTGATTGGACCCCTCATTTTTTTATTTTTTTTAAATACTAGGGGTGTGCTACGTGTTAGCCACTTTGCGTCTCTGCCACTCACTAAGGAGATGCGGTCGGATTAGCTGCTGGCTTGCTGCTGCTGCTGCTACTGAGCTGTGTGTTCTGCTTGTCGCGCTGTGCGTCGATCATTTAAAAGCCTGCACAGCAGCTGTCCTTTTGTCTCACTGCCTTGTATCTCATTAAAATGTCTCTCGTGGGATGTTAAAAGTGTCTCCGAAAAAATCACATATCATCTCCTTTCAAGCCTTCCAAGATTTTTTTAATAATAGAGAGTGTGGCACCCAGCAGGGATGCCAAGGACGTCTGGAGGAGGGCTTGCACCTCTCCCAGTCCACAAGGGAGGGCGACTGACCTGGTGGCTTTGGGGACCAGGGGTACAGAGCTTTGAAGCTCAGCCCTGTAGGGGCCCGTGGTCACGGCCAGGGGCCGCCCGAATGCCTTGGGAGCCTTGGACCTCAGCACTTCCTGCCACACCCGGAAGTGCTGGGGGGAAGAGGAGCAGGGACACCCGGAGTGCTTCCGGGGATGGAGCCGGCACTTCCGCCACACTGGAAGATTGCCGGGAAGCACCTGGAGCACATCCGGGTGTTTATAAAAGGGGCCGCCTCCCTTCATATGGGGGCTGGAGTAGGGAGAGAAGGAAACGAGGTCTTGGAGGAGGGAAGGAGGCGGCCTGAAGAGAGAGAGGGCAGTGTGGTATTGGCCTGAACTATTGGGGACTTGTAGGGGTTTGTGTGCACTTGTAAATATTAGTAATGTATAATAAACGTGTGTTGGGT
>JANRMT010062840.1:51153519-51164906 GCA_026402145.1 Polypterus bichir lapradei | reverse complement strand
TCCAGTGGGCTAGAGAAAAAAAACAAAATCTGCAAGGGTACTGAGGCCACGAGACCACCCAGCCCCCACTGGGCATATATATATATATATATAAAATAAAAAACACATCACTGTATAATAGATACATAACCAAAATATTCATTTTCCAAATAACCAAACGGTTAGACATTAAATGAACAATAATCATAAGGAAAAAAATGATATATACAATGTAAAATTATAAAGAGACGATAACAGTGGTAGTAGAGTGTAAGGAATTTAAAACAGCTTTGGAAATGTATGTGAACCTCACTTTCCCCCTCCCTCTCTTAGCTTACAAAACACTTGTAACTTAAGTAAAATTTACTTTCCTTGCCTTTATTTGAATGAATTAAAAGAAGCAAAAAATAAAAAATAAAAATAAATGAGCAATTACTTAGTAATTGAGAAGTAACTGTCTTACATTTCCAAACAAACTGCTTGATTGGAAATTAGATTGGCACAAGTCGGAGTAAAGTAAGTAATGCGTACAGTATAAATGTGAAAGGTAATACGGTTTGGGAACTGTGTGAATGCAGGCTGTTTTCCCCAAAGGTCACAGAGTTAGTTGAATAATGAAGTTCTCAGTGCAGTCTCAGCCCACACTATTTTTCAGGTAAAGCTTTGGTGGGACTTCCAGGAACCTGAAGAAGTGAACGCACCCACCAATTTCTGACCATGAGCTTTTCTTTCTCTCTCCCTCTCCCCCTATGACAAGTCCACTGTTCAGTGACAAAAAAATGCAGAAAATTTCAACATAAAAAAGAATTGTAAGTGCTTGGAGTAGAAATTTCAGCATAAGATTTCTTTAATTTGAAGCATATTGCTGATATGGCCATCTCTCTCTTTTCCGTGAAGTCCAGATGGAGATAAGGGGTACTATGTAGGCCAGCTGGAGCATGTGATGTGTTTAATCTTGCATTAAGAGATTTCATGTTGTGATACAATGCGGTTTAAAGCAGGATGGCATTGCCCTTAGAGACACTGACTTATCTAGCTCTCTGACACCTATCAGTAATAAACATAAAAGGGAAAAAACATGACCACGGTTATCCACCTTCCAGTCTTCTAGGTGACTTCTCAGGAATATTTCATTAAAGTACTCTAAAGGGTGTCCCACTAGACCATATCCAGCTATTACGTAAGGGAGGATTGCCATCATGTCAGTGAGTCCCAGACAGCTAGGCTGATTAGACAGCACAAGCGGATAATTCCTCTCGAGCGCAGCGCATTTCAACATCTTTCGTCTTCTAATCCAGCTCTTCCTATTTCCTTGTGTAACCTCCTTTTAGCCAGCTTTATATTTGACAGCTGACTTCATGCTTGGTGGGATGAACATTGCTGTGTATACCTGTTTAGTCATGATGGATGGGCATACTCACCACACCGTTACCCATACCAACTCATTTTGCACTTTCTTGTTTTAAAAGAACCTCAGTGATGATTTTATCATTACATTCTCAGGAACCATTTTACAAATGTATACAGTGGCTTCATAAAGTATTCAGACCCCTTCACATTTTGCTTCCATTATTGTATTGTAGAATTCATTTTAAAATGGATAAATTTGCCATTTTTGCCCATTAATCTACACTCAATAACTCCCAACGAAAAAGAGAAAACATGGTCTCTGAATGGTTTGCAAATGTTTTAAAAATCCAAAACTCAAATCTCTCATTCATATAAGTATTCAGACCCTTTAGTAGCAATTCCAGGTTCAAATCTCCTTTGCACAACTGGATTTGGGCAGTTTGTCCAATTGTTCCTGGCAGATCTTCTGAAGCTCTGTTAGACTGGATGGGAAGTGTCTGTAAACTGCCATCTTCAGGACTCCCCATACATGTTCAGCTAGGCCACTCAAGGTCAATCAGAGACTCGTCCCAAAGCCACTCTAGTGTTGTTCTGGCTCTATGCTTCAGGTCTTTGTCTGTCTGCGGAGAGAGTGTCGACCTCATCATTGAGAGGTTTACTTAGCTCTGCAGTGACATTCATGACTCTGGTGACTCTTCCTATGAAGTCAGTACACGGATTGGGAGAGCATGGGGGTGGGGTAGTCACAAGGTTGCTGGAAAGGGGTGTGTGGCGTACCCGATATCTATGCAAAATGACGAAGGTCCAAATCTTTAGGGTCCTGGTGCTTCCTGTCTTGCTATATGGTTGTGAGACATGGATGCTATCCAGTGACCTGAGACGAAGACTGGACTCCTTCATGTGTGTCTCTTCGGAGAATCCTTGGGTCCCGCTGGATTGACACATTACCTGAATTGTAAGGGAGTATCAGGTACGGCACTAACAGCCAGGTGGCGCGATTCCTCAAGGGTGATCCGGCTCTCAGGATCCTCATTGTTGAGAACCCAAGTGGCTGGACCAGGCCAAGGGGACACCTACGTAACACCTGGCTGCGGCAGATGGATCGTGTGACTGGACCGCGTGTCCGCCTGGAGGGTTACTAACCAGGATCCGGAGCTGTTTCATCATGTGGTGGGTGCGGCAACGTGCTGTACCAGTGCACGCTCCTCAACCTGACCTGACCTGATTATTATTAACCCACTGCAGGGTGCCTATCGGACAATGATTGGAGTGGTAGATGTAATCATAAGCTCCACAAGACTTACTCCAACATAGAACAAGCTGGTAGCACAATGAGGTCTGTGGTTTTTGATTTTTTCCAGTGCTTTCAATACCATCCAGCCATCCCTGTTAAGGGTTAACCTCAGAGATATGCAGGGGGGTGAGCCTATGGTGTCCTGGATAAATGGACTGTCAGGCAAGAAAGGGTAATTTACAAGATTAAGATACATTAGGGTTTTTTTTTTTTTTTACATGTTTTTGTTCACAATATGATACTAACATTATTTGTCTTAAACAAGTTCACACAATGGTGGTGGTTGGAAGGATTGGTGGCGCCAGTGTTCGGCAGCCTCGCCTCTGTCAGTGTGCCCCAGGGCAGCTGTGGCTACAAAGTAGCTTATCATCACCAGCGTGTGAAAGTGTGTGTGAATGGGTGAATGACTGTTGTGTTGTGAAGCGCCTAGGGGGGTTCTTGAACTCTAGTAGGCGCTATATCAAATACAGGCCATTTACCATTTACCATTTACAATGAATCAAGTACCAACAATCCTGGGGTTTGAAGTCTGAACCTCTAGCCACAAGAGGGCATAAATTGCCTTTCCGTAGATGAGCTGATCAATTTAGCTGAGGTGTAAGCAGGAAAAATGTATACCTGTAATGAAGATAGAAGGTGATACAATGAAAGAGAAATATATTTATCTTTTTCTGTTTTTTGACGACTTATTTTACCTTTGTCAGCCTTTAGTTTTATCATGTCGTAACTTTTTTTTTTTTTTTGTTTTAAGTTCACATGTAGAAGAAATCATTAATGAGAATGGTAAGTTTAAATGGAAATTTAATAAAAAAATTAAACTATTTTAGCAAAATGAAATTTTCAGAGGATTGATTTGCTTTATTTACACAGGCAAAACAAGAAATTGGTCTCACAGTGCCTCACTACTAGAAAGCGTTTTCATCCGTACAACTGCGCTTCACAAGAGCAAGCCACAGGTAATCCACATAGCTGACTGATATTCTTTTCTGTCTTTTTTATTGACACCTTTAAAATGACATTTAATGGACTGAACAGGCATGAAATAAGTGCTTCCTGCCTATTTAACATACAGAATTTGCTTGCTTCTATAGCCTCGCTTAAACCAAGTTTCTCATGGCTCACTGCGGTCAAGGAGAGGAGCACTGCCAAGTCGGACTAGAGCTTCTCACACACCCTTAAATGTAACTGTCAATGGAAAGTCATGCATCCTCTTCTGGGCTAAGAAGCTGGAGGTTAAACTGAAGGATCACACGCAGCTTGACCTGACGGGCAGGATCTTTGGACCAAATGCAAAAGTGAATCTGAAGAGCTCAACCTGCAGTGAACACAAGGCAATGTGAGTCCACTTGAATCCCTGTTTATTCAAATGGAGCTACAATCATATGGAAAAGTTTGGGAACCCCTCTTAATACTCTGAATTTTTGTTTCTCATTGGCTGAGCTTTCAAGGTAGCAACTTCCTTTTAATATACGACATGCCTTATGGAAACAGTAGGATTTCAGCAGTGACATTCAGTTTATTGGATTATCAGAAAATATGCAATATGCATCATAACAAAATTAGACAGGTGCATAAATGTGGGCACCCCAACAGAGATATGACATCAATACTTAGTTGAGCCTCCTTTTGATAATCTAACAGCCTGTAGACGCTGTCCTCCTATAGCCTGTGATGAGTGTCTGGATTCTGGATGGCGGTACTTCTGACTATTCTTCCATACAAAATCTCTCCAGTTCAGTTCAATTTGATGGCTGCCGAGCATGGACAGCCTGCTTCAAATCATCCCATAGATTTTCGATGATATTCAAGTCAGGGGACTGTGACGGCCATTCCAGAACATTGTACTTCTCCCTCTGCATGAATGCCTTTGTAGATTTCCAGCTGTGTTTTGGGTCATTGTCTTGTTGGAATATCCAACCCTTGCTTAAATAACTTCAACTTTGTGCCTGATACTTGAACATTATCCTGAAGAATTTGTTGAGATTGGGTTGAATTCATCCGACCCTCGACTTTAACATGGGCCCCAGTCCCTGAACACTGGGCCACACAGCCCCACAGCATGATGTTACCTCCACCACATTTGACAGCAGGTAGCAGGTGTTTTTCTTGGAATGCGGTGTTCTTCTTCTGCCATGCAAAGTACTTTTTGTTCTGACCAAATAACCCAATTTTTGTCTCATCAGTCCAAAGCACTTTGTTCCAAAATGAATCTGGCTCGTCTAAATGAGCATTGGCATACAACAAGCGACTCTGTTTGTGGCGTGAGTGCAGAAAGGGCTTCTTTCTCATCACCCTGCCATACAGCTGTGCTGAATTGTAGAACGATGTACAGATACACCATCTGCAGCGAGATGTTCTTGCAGGTCTTTGGAGGTGATCTGTGGGTTGTCTGTAACCATTCTCACAATCCTGCGCATTGTTAAATTCTGCTACGTACTTCTAAAATTTTTATTTTTATACTGTATTGAGGATTTATTCTGTTCTGTGTATTGTGCTGTATTGACCCCCTTCTTTTTGACACCCACTGCACGCCCAACCTACCTGGAAAGGGGTCTCTCTTTGAACTGCCTTTCCCAAAGTTTCTTCCATTTTTTCCCTACAAGGGTTTTTTTGGGAGTTTTTCCTCGTCTTCTTAGAGAGTCAAGGATGAGGGGCTGTCAAGAGGCAGGGTCTGTTAAAGCCCATTGCGGCACTTCCTGTGTGATTTTGGGCTATACAAAAATAAACTGTATTGTATTGTATTGTATATGCCGCTCCTGTATTTTTCTTGGCCTGCCAGACCTGAGTTGGTTTAACAGCAACTGTGCCTGTGGCCTTCCATTTCCTGATTCCATTCCTTACAGTCGAAACTGACAGTTTAAACCTCTGAGATGGCTTTTTGTAGCCTTCCCCTAAACCAGGAGACTCAACAATCTTTGTTTTCAGATCTTTGGAGAGTTGCTTTGAGGATCCCATGCTGTCTGTCACTCTTCAGAGGAGAGTCAAAGGGAAGGAAGCACAACTTGCAATTGACCACCTTAAATACCTTTTACCACTCGTGATTGGACACTCCTGTCTGTGAAGTTCAAGGCGTAACAAGCTCATCCAACCAAGTAATCAGCATTGAGCAGTGACAGGCATTCAAATCAGCACAATGACAAGGGGACCCACATTTTTGCACAGCAAGTTTTTCACATTTGATTTAATTTCATGTCCTGCGGTGGGTTGACACCCTGCCCGGGATTGGTTCCTGCCTTGTGCCCTTTGTTGGCTGGGATTGGCTCCAGCAGACCCCCGTGACCCTGTGTTCGGATTCAGCGGGTTGGAAAATGGATGGATGGATGGATGGATTTAATTTCATACAACTAAATACTGCGTCACTAAAAATCTTTCTTCAGAAAACACTTCAGTACTCAGATGTTCCTAGGAAATGAAAGACATACCACTGTTATCTTTTTTGTTGAAAGTAGAATAAATGATTTTGCAGGCTGAGAGGGGGTCCCAAACTTTTTCATATGACTGTATTTGATATTTTGTTAACAATGAAGGAAAATGAACAGTTTTACCCGCCCAGGAACACCAGACTAATGTAAGAAAATGGGGCATGGAGGTGAGAAAAAGAATTTATTGACTGATTTATGTTAATCAATCATTTATTTATCACTTTTCCCTTTGGCAATGCTAGTAATTAATGAAATAATTTGATAACACTCACACTTTATTTTCCTTACCTCACACTGTAGGAGGCTTTACTGGTCGTTAGATTTATATCAAGGTAACTGAAGCATACTTGTTTTAAAAAACAGGATAATACAGAAATAAAACAACTGCATGTACATTGACACAGAAGACAGGACACAAGACAGGCAAACATCATCGTTACTGTCAATCCTTTAGCGGGCATCTGGACAAGGGTGCCCGCGGAGCCAACATGCTACTGTAGGTCCAGATGGGTTTTGGACATCCCGCACGATTTGGTTCCAGTAGGTTCGATCTTGTGCTATTGCCTTGGACTCTGTTAGGTTGAGTAGATGCTCATTTGAGGTCGTCCTCAGCTTGATGTGCCCAAGTTTTCTTAGGGGCATTTCATTGTACTTTCCAGGTAGTTGGGCGGTTTCACCATAGCACACAATAAGGGAGTTGTTTTTCATCCATTCTGCACATATGGCCAAACCAGCAAAGTGTTCTTTTCAGAACAACTGGGTTGTCGGAGGCATCTGATCCATATTGTATCATTTCACAGGTGGTCTTTGAATGAAATTCAGAGAATTTTCCGCAGGTATCGCATCAAAAATGTTTCTAGCCTGTTGAGGCCTGTCTGCAGAATGGACGTATCTTAGTCTTGTTGTTTTATTGTTGTTGTTTTTTTTGTTTGTCCAGTTTAGCAACCCAAAGGCAGCAGTGGCTTGGCTGATTTGGCCGGACACCTCAGAGGTTGTGGTTATTTTCTTCTCTTGTATGACTGACCCGGGATATTTGAACTCCACTACTTGCTCAAGCTGAATGCCATTAAGACAGACTGCAGCTGGAGACCCACTGGACGTCATTACTCTCATTTCTTCCACGTTGATTTTTCAGTGCATATGGTTGCTCCTCATTTACGACTGTTTGCAGACTATCTGTAGCTTCGGCGTCACTGTCCTCAAAGATGGCACTGTCGCCAGAGAACATAAGGTCTGTGACATATCCGTCACGGATATGTCACGGACAGACAAATATATAACATAGAAGAGGCTGACTGTTTACTGGCTATTTAGAGTTCTATCTTTTCTTGACACAGATAAACAGCTTTACGGATGAGGTCTTAATGCTGTGTGGAGTTGTTTGCTGTCGCTCCAGGTTCAACTTGAGAGCTCTTCTTTCACTGGATTGTACTTTTAAGTTTTTGTTACATGGTCCTTTGTCCATGGTGTGGTGTGATGCTGCCTTCGTCATCTCCCAGTTAGGCTCTTTGCTCTGCCCGCTGCATTTTCATATGGAAAAGCGTTACTCTTTCTGGCTGAAGAGTGTAGCGGCTGAAACTCATTTCTTAAAGTAATGCTTCTTTTCAGCCTTCTCAGACTGGGCTCAGTCACTGGCTCAGAGCTTGGCTTGGCAAGAATGAATTTTAGGGCTATTTCAGGTCATCCAGCTCCAAGGCACTATGGAGTGCAGCTTCCAGGTCAAATAAAATTTGTGAGCTTTTTTTATTCGCAGAGAGTGGGTGACTAGTGGGTGGCTTGTCACCACCCCAGAGGGATGGCCTGTCACCTTTCAGCTCACAAAAATGGAGCAGATTGTCAGCTCTCGTCTTTCAGGTCCTCTAAGAGAGGATGGCTCCTCAGCTTTCAGCTTCTCCCAAAGAGAAAGAACAGAGGAATGTGGGTAGTTTTGAAAGAAGGGGTAACCTCTGGTGATTGGATCAAGGTCCCCTCTGGTTAGTGATCCAGTCCCAACTTATAGAAGGGTTATTTTGTTCATCACATCTAAGCAGAGGGCGGCATGGTAGCGCTGCTGCCTCGCAGTAAGGATACTTGGGTTTGCTTCCCGGGTCCTCCCTGCGTGGAGTTTGCATGTTCTCCCCGTGTCTGCGTGGGTTTCCTCCCACAGTCCAAAGACATTGTGTATTGGCGATCCTAAATTGTCCCTAGTGTGTGTTTGGTGTGTGTGTGTGTGTGTGCCCTGCGGTGGGCTGGCACCCTGCCCGGGGTTTGTTTCCTGCCTTGCACCCTGTGTTGGCTGGGATTGGCTCCAGTAGACCCCCGTGACCCTGTAGTTAGGATATAGCGGGTTGGATAATGACTGACTGACTGACATCTAAGCAGAGTTCAGTCTGCAGTCATGAACCTAAAATGAAGGTCAATTTAGGTGCCTTTTTGTCTAAAGGAATCTCTGCAGCGGTGCCAGCTCAACTCTAACGTACGTCTTTGTTATCAGATGAAGTGCAGGGTATGAGCTGCACTTCAGCTATTCATTCAGGAATGGAGGCGGCTGGGGACTGCAACAGAATTTCTGTTTAAATCCTTTTTAAATGTATTGGTTTCACAGGCCTTGTGTGCCATTAAATGCCTAGTAGAATGGGGCAATGTCTACTTTGTCCTACAGCGTCAACTAAATTAACGTATTTAGGTGCCTTTCCTTTGTTTGTTTTTAGTGGTAGTTTTTCAGCAAAGTCTATTCCTTCACTATTTAAACGGAGTGAGTCGGAGCCATCTGTGTTGTATTAGATTAAATATGCTTAGCTATAAAAATTATATGATAGCTGCCATGATTGGCTTCAGCTTCAGCTCTCTGTGTCCTGGTTCTGAAAATATACTACCAGTCAAAAGTCTGGACACACCCATTAATGTTAATGTTTTTGATGGAAATGAATACCTCTTTTTATTAAGACACCATTAAATTGATTTTAAAATATATTCAAGTCTAGTCGCTCACCAAACCCCCCGGCCTGTGGCCGCGGTTTTGCCATGGCCGTTGATCGCAGGGTCTTTAGGTCTGCTAGTTTGCTAAGGAGATCATTCCTGCTGGATATCTTCTTTTCAAGTTTAAAAATATGTTCTTTAAAAGACTAGGGGGCTTCGCTCGCCAACTACCCTGGGCTCACGTATGTGGATTTCACTTTCACCAAACAACAAATCTTTTAATTCTCGTGGATACGCCTCTTCATTAGGGAAGAAACACTACTTTTCCCTGATGGCAACACGAATTTGACGATCTACAAGACTCCGACTTAAAGTTTAAATCCGAACAATATATTCGATCTCTTTTCGCTGTTCCGTTATTTCACAGAGTAATAATTTCCATTTGTTTGCACTAATGCGATCTTTCCTATCCTTTTTATGAGACTTTTGAATTTTCGTACTTCCATATCTCTAACCTGCTCTGCATGTGTATCATGCCAACGTTTTTGAATTCTTTACGACGTTCTACTTTGTCATCTACTCTTTGTCTTTTATTTCCGGCCCCGGGCTGTGGTTAAATCTCTTGGCACAAAGTCTCATCTCGAGGGATGTGATAGTGTCTCTCTCTGAAAAAGTAACGTTTCGTCCCAGGCTAAAAAGACTCGTCTTGTCCCAGGATTTTTTTATTATAATAGAGAGACATTATTAGCACTCTCAATGAATATTACTTCTTGAGGTTAGGAGCAGGCGCTGATACAGTGCACTGCCGCACCCACCACACCAACTCAGGATCCCAGATTAGGGCCCGAGTGCAGCCATGCAATGGGTGACACCTCAGCACCACACCAGTTCAGATGGAGTGGAACAGTGGGAGGTATTTTTTTATGGTGGCTGGAGTGCCAATTCTGCCACCAACCCCCGGTGTTTCCCTGCAGGTCGGAGGGCCTTCATGCAGGGATGGATGCAGATTAACATCATACCCGGGATGGAGCAATTGCAGGTTAAGGGCCCAACAGAGCAGAGACCCTTTTGGCATTTTACGGGATTCGAACCGGCAATCTTCTGATTGCCAGTGCAGATCCCTAGCCTCAGAGACTCCACTCCTTACTTCTTGAAATGAGCCATTTTTATTTTATTACTAGCGACTGGGAGCCCAATTAAATCGGGCTACAAGTTCAATGTTTGTGAATTCCATACTTTCTCTACAAATAATTATTTGTTTTTTTAAGTCCTTGAAATGATTTTGTTATCATGGCACTGATTTATGCTTAAGATAGACCTTTTCGGCCGATGTAATGAAGAGCTTCCTGTTTAAATGGGGCTGCGAGACGTGAACTCAGCTCTTCGGCGCACCTCACTTGATTTTTTCCGGCAAACAAATTTTCAAAACAAACCGTATTTTACGACTCTAATCAGAGTAGGAGTAATAAATATGTTGGCGTGGTCATTTTAGATCTGAGATCGGCTAAAATTTAAACAATGACTATTGTTAATACCCAGCCGTCATTACTCAGTTTTCTAATAGATGTCAGAAGGACGGATGCCAAAACCGAACTGCCCAAAGATAGATTTCGACATACCGAGCAGATGGCAATACGTTCTAAATTACTTACGGTTCCGGAGCTGTCGAAGGGTTTAAGTCAGTCGACGATGTTAGTCCTGGAAAGTACGCCCCACCAAAACAACGTTCCAAAAACCAACCGAACTTACTGTTATCTGCTCAAACCAACATGACTTACTATACTCGGCCGTCCAGCGGCGTCACTGAAGCATTCGAACATTCTTAGCCAATCATGCAATACTGCGTCCGCGTGTGCCACATGATGTTCTAACTACAGAGGCAGAGTCTCATTGCATGGTTCTAACTTGTATTGAGTCGAGGTATTGACGCGAACACCATACATACGAGGTATTGACGCGAACACAATACATACGGGGTTATTGACGCAAACACCATACATACGAGGTATTGACGCAAACACCATACATACGAGGTATTGACGCAAACACCATACATACGGGTATTGACGCAAACACCATAGATACGAGGTATTGACGCAAACACCATTCATACAAGGTATTGACACAAACACCATACATACGAGGTATTGACGCAAACACCATACATACGAGGTATTGACGCGAACACCATACATACGAGATATTGACACAAACACCATACATACGAGGTATTGACACAAACACCATACATACGAGGTATTGACGCAAACACCATACATACGAGGTATTGACGCAAACACCATAGATACGAGGTATTGACGCAAACACCATTCATACAAGGTATTGACACAAACACCATACATACGAGGTATTGACACAAACACCATACATACGAGATATTGACACAAACACCATACATACGAGGTATTGACACAAACACCATA
>JANRMT010062840.1:51079735-51148164 GCA_026402145.1 Polypterus bichir lapradei | reverse complement strand
CAGGGCACACACACACGGGACAATTTAGAATCGCCAATGCACCTAACCTGCATGTCTTTGGACTGTGGGAGGAAACCCATGCAGACTCCATGCAGGGGGGACCCAGGAAGTGAACCCCGGTCTCCTAACAGCGAGGCAGCAGCGCTACCCACTGCGCCACCCGTCTTGTTTTTGATTTTTTATAATTTTTCTGAACCGTAGCTGTGATATCTTTCACTTGAATGTTAGAAGTTGCATTGAGTAAGTAAAGCTGGGAAGAAATATTGGTTTGTGTGTTTTCATTTAAGGCTGTAAAGCAAAAAAAAAATGGGAATATTTCGAAAGGGGGCGATTCTTTTCTATACCCACTGTAAATGTAAAAATGACTAGCACTCTGGACTTGTACTGTAAATGGAAGCGTGCTGAATAAAAATAAATGTTAAGTGCACAGCCTCATTCGTTTGTGCACAGACTGACTTACCACAAGACCTTTGTCCATTCCTGTCTGCTACTGGCCAGTCGCTCATTGCGGTCTTTGCTTCACTTGGCAGGCTGCTAATGTCAAACACCTATTACGAATCAGCTGGGCAGAACTGGTTCAGCTTGGACAGCGTTCACATTCTGTATAACAAGACTTCAGAAGTGAGGTTTAATGCCACTGAAATTTATGCACCGGCAACTTCTTCTTACCATTGCCAGCATGTCAGCAGCCTCCAAAAGTATGACACATTGTTGGTTCCAAGTACCCAGGCGGACGGGGCTACGCTTCAACATGTCACCTTCACAGATTTCCAGGTAGGCTTTTTGTTTCCTTTTGTCCATCCTGATCTAGCCGCTTGAGGAAATTACCCATATGTGTGTCGCTGTAAAACAGAGGAGAACATTTGTGCGATCAAAAGAAATCTGGAGATACAGACGTCAAGTTTAAAGACGGGCACATTTCAAGTAAAAGGGGCAGAAATCAAGACTGCATTCTAATCACTTCACTCTTCTTATTTGACAGATTCAAGCGTTCAGCATTCAAGATGGGCAGTTTGCATCAGCAACTGACTGCGCCTCCTTCTTCACGCCGGCCATACTGATGGGCCTTATCATGTCTCTCATTCTGCTGCTTGTCTTGGCTTATGCCCTCCACATGGTTGTCCACTTGAAATCGATAGAGCGATACGATGAGCATAAAACTGTCTATTTCCCAAAAACGCAGTCATCAGACTCTGGTGATAAAAGCAGCTTGTGAATAATAAGACATGAGAAGTGACAGTCTTATATCTAATATAATGACTCCCACATTCTGCTGGTTACCCTGCAAATGGGAAAGTAGAGTTCGGTGCCAGGAGATGATGATGTTGGTTTTCATTGAGAAATCGAAATGACCTGTCTGCGATTCAGTCTTGGGCAGCGCAGTGGTGCACTGAGGAGTTGGCATTGCTAACTTGCAGCGCAGTGGACGTGCCATCTGTGGAGTTTGTGTGCCCTCTCTGTGCTTGCATTGTTTCCATTTCAAAGGCAGCCCTAGCTTACAAGGTTGATTGCTGACCCACAAGCTTAGGGATGTGCCCTAAACAGACCAGCGCCCCACGCAGGACCAAACTCTGCCTTGTGTTTGACGCTCCAGGGAAAAAAGGCAGATTCGGAAACTGTGTATTCTGGTGGCCACGTCGTGCAAAACACAACAAAAACTCATAAAAAGGCAAAGTACGCTGAGTCGTCGGTACTCGGAAAGTTCAAAATCACTTCATAAGTGGAGCTTTTCATGAAATATCCACTTATCATTAAGTCCATCCTCAACGAAAATGACTAAAAATGTGTAACCAATTTATAACCAAAGCGGTGAAATGCTTGCCGCCACTTGTAAACAGCTCTAGAGACCTGAGTTCAGCTCTTCGCCATATCAGTGTGTGTGTGCAGTGATGAGACACTAGTACTCCATTTCAGGAGAGCTTGTGAAGTGTCCTGAGAATGAAAATCCATCCATCCATTTTCCAACCCACTGAATCCGAACACAGGGTCACGGGGGTCTGCTGGAGCCACTCCCAGCCAACACAGGGCACAAGGCAGGAACCAATCCCGGGCAGGGTGCCAACCCACCGCAGGAGAATGAACATGTAGCCACAAAACTAAACAGGGAGACAACGGTCTATCGGCACTCCATCCGTTAATGGGAAGGGACAAGGGGGTTTTCAATGGATATAAATATCAAAGTGCTTTCCTCATTCTTTAATTAGGACGGCTGTGGCACAAACTCACAAACGTCGTTCAGATCCCACCACGTGAAGACAGCACATTCTCCCCACGACTGTCAAGACGATTTTCTCCAGCTGCTTTGGATTTGATTTCTCTGTATCCTGAAGTCGTTAATATTGGGTCTGTTGTCGATTGTGGAGTGCCCGTTGTTTGTGAGTGTGAATGTGCAGGAGTGTGCCCTAAGATAGACTGGTGCCCCATCCAGCGCAGGGGTAGTCAATTATGATTTAAGAAATAGAGGAAATTTCCTCATGTACAGGTCCAAAGGCATCATCATGTTTAAGTTGCATTATAATTTTTACATTACAATTAATTTATATATTTTGAAGTACCATTGCCATTGTATCAACATGTGCACTGTGTGAAGTCAATGACTCAAATCAAACGAAGAAAGTGCAATGCCATTTCAACAATATTTATTTTCAGTGCAACTCTGGACTCTGGAGGGCTACATACAATAAAATAAGAAAAAATAAGTAACAGTAAAAGTAAGTAAAAGCAAGGTAACTGACATTCAACTGAGAATTATAAATAATAAGTACTTTCATAATAATAACGCGTTTTAACAAAACAAAAGACTTAGCCTCATATAAAAATAAAATATATAAGAGTTTTTAATATGTGCACAACTAAACAGGCATAACCAGTTTCACAGTAAATCTGAACATCTTTAAATAACTGAACGTATCTTCACCTCCTTCTTCCCGTCATATCCCACTGCCTACTTTCTCTTGTTCAGTGAGAGAAATGAGCTCTTGCTTGGTCGGCCAGGATTTTAAATCTGGACTGGAATGGTGTCAGTGCCATCTTCCTGCATGTGTGAAGATTGTCATCACTGAATGTTTTTTGTGACGTCCCAAAATCCACGCATCTCTGAGGGAAGACTCGTTAGCGAGTTGATGGCCAGTAAATGAATGTGTTAAAATCCTCGTTGACCGATCGTTAGTTGGCTTTAAGATCGCGTGTTTTCTGCTGCCTAACTGGCGAATTTAGTGGGTAACATTTCTTAGTTTCGTAGTGGTGTTTCACATTCCCTCTTTTAACCACTGCCACCGTCTCAGAGCAGATGAGACACAGCGGTTTCAAGCTTCCTACGGGAAGTATGAACATAAAGTCCTCGGTCCATTCCGGATTAAAAGTTCGGTTTTCAGTGTCAAGTTTCAGCCGTTTAGCAAAAGCCATGGCACACTGACTATTTCGTCGCTTTTTTCTCTATTGTCTTCTCACTCCTGTATATTTTTCTCTCCATGTCACTGCCGCTGGCACAACAGTGTCAGCTGTTTTCACTCAGAATGCAAGTTTTCCGCTCCTCTATTCAGTCAAGGCCCGCCCTACTCTGCCTGTGATTGGCTGACATTCTTGCCTTCATTTTGACCAATAGCAGTCTTCATGTTTTAAACCCAACCAACGCGAACCCACGAAGGCAACAAGTATGGGCCAATCAGAGACACGTAGGAGGTCTCTTTCACTGAGTAGCGGTGTAGAAACACCGTCAGAAAAAGAGTCGCCGGTAAAAATGTAATCTCCGCCAAAACTAAATAAAACTCAATGATATGTGTGGGTCCAGACCCGGACTGCGGTCCGCCTATTAGCGACCTGTGATATAGCGGGTCCACAGCTCAGATCAAAGGCCTCTTTTTAAATAAATAATTGCGGCTTAGAGAGGGGGTGTGGTAGTGTGGCCGGAGCGGTTCCCGGGTGATTCGTGCAGCGGACGGTCCTCGCTTAAGTGCACGCTGCAGATGTTCTATCAGACGGTTGTGGTGAGCGCCCTCTTCTACGCGGTGGTGTGCAGGGGAGGCAGCATCAAGAAGAAGGACGCCTCACGCCTGGACAAACTGGTGAGGAAGGCAGGCTCTATTGTAGGCACGGAGCTGGACAGTTTGACATCCGTGGCAGAGTGACGGGCGCTGAGCAGACTCCTGTCAATCATGGAGAATCCACTGCATCCACTGAACAGGATCATCTCCAGACAGAGGAGCAGCTTCAGCGACAGACTGCTGTCACCGTCCTGCTCCACTGACAGACTGAGGAGACCCCACACTATGCGACTCTTCAATTCCACCCGGGGGGATAAACATTAACATTATACAAAGTTATTGTCTGTTATACCTGCATTTTTCTCACTCTTTAATTTAATATTGTTTTTTTTTATCAGTATGCTGCTGCTGGAGTATGGGAATTTCCCCTTAGGATTAATAAAGTATCTATCTATCTATCTATCGATCGATCTATCTAATTGTTGCCAGGAGCTGCTAATTGCCACACCTGATCCACGTCCCCGTAATATTTAATAGAAGTGCATGAAGAGGAGTGTTTGGCCAGCTCTCGGAAGGGGGGCTGTTTGAAGTGGTCGCTCCAGCTGAGTAGTTTTGAGGAGCTGGAGTGACCGGCAGAGGGGTCGACCAGCCGTTGAAGGAAGCGGAGTCGAGGAGGCTTTGGGCGTGTGGAGCCCCAGCGTGAGGGCCATGGCCACTGGGGAAGGAACCCAAGTCTCGGTCCGGCTGGAGCCCGACGTAGCCGGGGATCGGAGGGCTACCGGACCAGAACTGAAGGGAGCTGCATTTTGCTGGAAGGGCGACTCCCCTGTTGCGGTGCCCATTAGGAGAGAAGCAGGGGAGCCGCCAGTAAGGGAGATGAAAGCAACGGAGTTTTAAGAAAAGACTGCCTCCAGCCGTTATTTTAACCTCAGTTTTTAAAGGATTTTTTTCCAGTGTGTTTTTAACCTTCACATTTCACTTGTTTTTATTGGATTATTTATTTAATGATAGATAAATACTTTATTAATCCCAAGGGGAAATTCACATACTCCAGCAGCAGCACACTGATAAAGAACAATATTAAACTAAAGAGTGATAACAATGCAGAATCAGAGCAGGTCAATAAAGATAACAGGAGAAGGTTTAGTGCACCCTGCCACCCCCTGGCCTGGCATGAAATTACCTTTGCTTGGTCCATACAACGTCCTCCTAGTCGCACGTGTGACCGCACTTAGCACTTTTTGCACCGTCCCCTTGCTTCATGGTTGATGTCTTCACTGCCTAGCTCATCGGTGACATTACCAACGGTGTCGGGTTCGAGAGCTCCCAGAAGTAAGATGGCAGCATGGAGCAGAACCCGCATTGTCGCACCGGGGATGGTTTCTGCAATCTGGGGCACCACTACAGATTTTGGACCCCATTAAAAACACATCGTACTGGGCCGCCACCCAGGCAAAACCAACCCTGTATCCTGTGTAATCCTCCCCAAGCTTTTGCTAACTTTACCTTATGCAGACCAGTACTGCTCTAATCAAGTCACATATTTACTGCTGCTGTCAAATTATCCAAAAATAAGGTCTGAACGTTCAATTTTAAAACAGGAAAACATTCTATTGTAGGTTAACGATACTAGGTGTTACTTGTTCATGCAGGCTTTTTTATAGGTTATCATTGTGGTAATGACGGCAACATCAACAATAAAAGCCAGCCGGGAACAATAACAGCAATTATTGTTATAAAAGATTTGTCAGTTTAAAAGAGAAGCATTTGCACAGCCATCTTGTCTTCAACCCACGAGTAAGAATGTGTTGGGATAGCGAGCTATCAAATCAGCCACGAGAAGGAGTTTAAATCCTTACAAGCCTTGCACACTGGCATTTCACTATATTATTATTAATATTTTTACTTGCTGTACCATCTGCAAACCATGAAGAGCTTATGATAATGTTGCATGGATGCTGCAGCCGTCGAATCTTTGGGGTGCTTGAAAACGACTTTCTCTGTGTGTAGTAAGTGATGTGATCGAAAAGAAATAGATGTGCATGTGCGTTACTGCCAGTAAAGCACGTTTGAAGCCCAGATGACATCGTCCAGGTTTGCTTAAAGAAGCACTCTACCCAAAAATTATATACTGCATATTTTTTTATATGTTGCTTACCTCATGGGCGGCACGGTGGCACAGTGGGTAGCGCTGCTGCCTCACAGTTAGCAGACTCGGGTTCGCTTCCCGGGTCCTCCCTGTGTGGAGTTTGCATGTTCTCCCCGTGTCTGTGTAGGTTTCCTCCCAAAGACATGCAGGTTAGGTGCATTGGCGATCCTAAATTGTCCCGTGTGTGTGTGTGTGTGTGTGTGTGTGTGTGTGTGTGTGTGTGCATTGTGGTGGGCTGGTGCCCTGCCCGGGGTTTGTTTCCTGCCTTGCGCCCTGCCTGGCTGCTTACCCCAGCTGTGACATAATAGAACCCAGTGGTGACCTGTGCCACACGAATGTAAATGATGTGAAAAACATCCAAGGAAAAAAGAAATAAAATGTTACGTGTCCGTATGCTCGAAATATGCAATATTGTTAAAATATTATTAACAGTTACTCCTAGGAAAAAAGCAGTGTACATCATAAACAAAAAAACACATTCCGATAGCACAGCATTAGTATGTAAATCGTAAGTAAATCGTTCTATTAAATGTATTTTCAATGACTGACCAATAAAAACTAATAACATTGCAACAATCTGAAGGGTGTCTGTCAGTCACGTGCCCTTGGAATTGTCCTGAAAACAATGGGTGACCCTGCCTGTGCTGCACCTGCTGCTGCTGCTGCCAGAATAGATGCCAACACACTGGACTAGGTAAGCAGAATGGAACAGATGTGTTGTCGTTTTTTCTTAAGGATGAATTTCCTGATGATATCCCACGTTAGGGAGTGCAAATGTATGTGTGGGAGTGAGCGAGTGCGTCATCTGTTGGATTAGTGTGCTGCGTGGGGTTTGTTTCTGCCTTGCAGGTGAGGCTGAAGCTTCCTTGCACATTTGAAATTGAGTAAATGTGTTAGGATACTGGATAAAAGTTAATATGTATGAACTAATTAAAATAAATTTGCTTTCTTGTTGTTTCATTACTGTTTGCATATTGCGGCACTGAGCACCACCTGTCTAAAAAAAACTACAGCTCCTTCAGAGTTGGTGCCAATGTAGATGGGGGGCTTTAGTTGCATCTCTTGTGTTTCAGTCTCTTGACTCTTTTGAAGTGTGCCCACCAGCTGTGTAAACTCCTCCTCTTTTGTTTTATGCATTTATTTATTTATTTATTTATAAAGCACTTTAAAATCAACATCAAGGCTGGCCAAAGTGCCGTACAATAAAAACCCAACATATCAGACAAACAATAACCAAAGGGGAAATGAAACAGAAACACATAAACACATAAGAACTGAAGAGATTCATAATAAAAAGTATACAGATAGCCAACATAAATAGATAGATATGAAAGGCACTATATGATAGATAGATAGATAGATAGATAGATAGATAGATAGATAGATAGATACTTTATTAATCCCAAGGGGAAATTCCATACTCCAGCAGCAGCATACTGATAAAGAACAATATTAAATTAAAGAGTGATAACAATGCAGGTATAACAGACAATAACTTTGTATAATATTAACGTTTACCCCCCCGGGTGGAATTGAAGAGTCGCATAGTGTGGGGTCTCCTCAGTCTGTCAGTGGAGCAGGACGGTGACAGCAGTCTGTCACTGAAGCTGCTCCTCTGTCTGGAGATGATCCTGTTCAGTGGATTCTCCATGATTGACAGGAGTCTGCTCAGCGCCCGTCGCTCTGCCACGGATGTCAGACTGTCCAGCTCCGTGCCTACAATAGAGCCTGCCTTCCTCATCAGTTTGTCCAGGCGTGAGGTGTCCCTCTTCATGCTGCCTCCCCAGCACAACACCACGTAGAAGAGGGCGCTCGCCACAACCGTCTGATAGAACATCTGCAGCATCTTATTGCAGATGTTGAAGGACGCCAGCCTTCTAAGGAAGTATAGTCGGCTCTGTCCTCTCTTGCACAGAGCATCAGTATTGGCAGTCCAGTCCAGTTTATCATCCAGCTGAATTATTTTACTTCTTAATTAGATACCTGTTTGAATCATAGATATTTGGAAGTAACAAACAAATAGCAGTAGTAAGGGGGCCTATTTTTGCTGTCGTCGACCCCCAAATTTTTTTATTGAAACTATCGACACTTTGGGAACTCTTGATCTAATGGCTTATGTGTGGTGACCGAAGCCTCAAGAATGGAGAAAGTAGTATGTCAAGCCAAATGATTATTTGGAGGTATTGTTATATCATTTAAAGATATCTTTAATTCATTTAAAGAAGCAATATGACACGCGCGTTCCCAATTTCAAGCCGCCGAGAGCGCGCAAACACCACACTGCGGCGCGAGATTTGGAGCCCGAATGCTGCACACGTGACTGACACGCTGCTCATTGGCTTTAGCGCTTTCATTGTTAATTTGGAAAAATATGGCAACGCTGTAATGACGTCTTACTTGTGTGTTAATGTAAAACGCATCGAATTGATCCGTTGAAGATTTTTATAATTGAAAACAAGAAAGCAGCTGTTATCCGATTTTTCATTTTACAGAATCTATGGCTTTCAATCGTCACATACTGCTGTCAAATGTAATTGATCGGAGCATTTTCGTCAATGCCGTTTACAAGAAATATATTTATTTACAGAAAGAATATTCCTTCGCTGTTTTCAAAATGAAAGTGTGTGCAGATAACTATGCGTTACTTCTTTAAACAATATGAAACCGTAACTTTAATGCGTTTGTATCTAGCGAATGTGCTCTTCCCAATAGCTCGCCGCCTTCCCGGCCTTGGCACGTCGATGTTTCTCGGTTTGCCTTTAACAGCCCGGCGTCTTTTCTCGGATGCGCTGAAGTTGTCGGCACGTATCGGTCAGATGGAGCGGGCCGTCGTGCGGTGCGTGCCCTCCGAGCCCAAGCTGACCATTTCCTTCACTCTTGATGGCAGTCAGCGGCAAATGCAGCGGGACCAGACGGAACAGTTGGGCAGAGTGCTGGCCCGCATTGCCACCAATGCGACCAAAGGGAAGAGCAAAGCTAAGAAAAGCAAGAAAAATCGGTGCGAGCAGACTGCGGCCACCGAAACTGTGGTCGGGTTGTACTACAAGGACGAGGCGGTGGCCGAAGACGCCTTCAACTCCGACGCCTGGCTGGACGGATCGGTGCTGCATGTTGGGGAGCGGCGTTATCGCGTTGAGAGAAACCCGCCGACGTTCATCACCGTCGAGCTCCCGGCGTCTCTCCTGGCGGGCTTCCCCGTCTGTCCCAAGGTGGAGCTCGAGTTCGGCCAGCTGGAGCACTGCGCCTTCCAGTGGTTTAAGGAGGTGCGTCCCAACGCCGGGGTTGAGGGCCCGGAGGACTGCTGGGTGGAAGCGGGGAACGAGCGAGTCTTCATCCCGCGCAACTCGGACATTGGCCTGCATATAAAACTGAAATGCACGCCGGGGAGTGGCGACAGGTACGGCGTGTCCCGCGAGCTGCTGTCTGCTGGCCCCGTGCAGGCGGGACCCGGCGTCTGCACCTTTGATCAGCGGCACGTATACACGAGCAGGCTCACGGGCGGCGGGACCGTAAGGACGGTGTCCTACAACATCCTGGCGGACATCTACGCGCAGACCGAACTCTCCAAGAATGTGCTGTACCCGTACTGCGCCCCGTACGCCCTGGACATCGACTACAGGTAGGGGTGTGCGATACCGCTGTTCTTGAAATCGATACCGATACAATTATTTTGTGTCAGATTTCTGAAACTGAGTATTTTTTTAAAAGCATAGGAATTTGTTTTCAAATGATGATAGTGTTTATTATGGCTAATATTAACGAGCCAGTCGGTATTTAAATTAACTAATATCACAACGCAGTATAAAGGTCACCATAACAAATGTATTACAGAATATAGGGATTTGTTCCTGCCTTGCGCCCTGTGTTGGCTGGGATTGGCTCCAGCAGACCCCCCCGTGACCCTGTGTTAGGATATAGCGGGTTGGACAATGGATGGATGGATATTGTAGCGATCCCGGTAAATACGAACAGGAGCACTCGTAGCTGTCAGGGCCTCCTCGATTTTATTTTGGTTGACTCGGTCCTGTACAAAAATGGAGCCCTCTCGTTGACTCCGGGAATCCTCCGGAACACAACAAAACATCCCCTCCGAGGTGTGTCCGCCCCATGCAATTCGCCACCTCCCCTTCCAGAAGAAAATTGCGTATACAGACACCCGTCACTAGAAGGCCCCGATTTAAGCAATAAAACACGGGCAGGAAAAAATGTCAATCGGTATTAATTTTCTAAATCTCTGAAGAGGCAAAAAACATCATATCAGTGTCAAAGAAAAAAGTGTCCTGTGCGGAATATTTATACAATCCATTGATTAGGTCACTATTCTTTAAAAGGAATTCATTACAAATTTAGAAAACTTTCAAGATGATTGGTTACACCCAGTTGCTAACAGGACATGGCAGATGTTGATACCTTAGATGACCACAATTTGATTGATAGTCGTGTTTGCTTAGAATGTACATGACATTTTAAATGTATTATTTTTCACCATGCGCACAGTGTTTTTCATGGTCAAAAAGAAAAGAACAATGGCGTACATATATATATATATAATTTATTTATTATGATCCAGCTGGGTACAAAAACAGGAAACAGTATTATAGAAGAATGGTTATGCCATAAATATAACATTTTTCTCTTAAGGGGTCATATAAAATTACAACTACATTTATCATAGGGGTGCTGCTGCCTCACAGTATGGAGACCCGTCTGGGTTCTCTTCTCGGGTCCTCCCTGCGTGGAGTTTGCATGTTCTCCCCGTGTCTGCGTGGGTTTCCTCCCACAGTCCAAAGACGTGCAGGTTAGGTGCATTGGCGATCCTAAATTGTCCCTAGTGTGTGTGCTTGGGGTGTGTGTGTGCGTGCCCTGTGGTGGGCTGGTGCCCTGCCCGGGGTTTGTTTCCTGTCATGTGCCCTGTGTTGGCTGGGATTGGCTCCAGCAGACCCCCGTGACCCTGTAGTTAGGATATTGTGGGTTGGATAAAGGATGGCTGGATGGACATTTATCATAGTGAATAATAAAATAGCAGCATCAGCTTTTAAGCATAAGCTCAGAAGGATATGAGACTCGGACACATGCCAGGTGCACACATAGAGCAGGGATCAAATTTAAGGTTAGAAAGCATTGCCTGCGCATTGCAATATTAATAGAATGAACATGACATGTCATTTTCTAACCTGCTCATTCCATACCAGGGTGATGGGAGGGTGCTGGAGCCTATCCCAGCTGCCATAAGGTAAAAGGCAGGAGCAAACCCATCCATTAGATAGATACTTTATTAATCCCCAAAGGGAAATTCACATACTGATAAAAACAATATTAATTAAACAGTGATAAAAAAATGCAGCGCAAGTTAAAAAATGTAAGGTGGAGAGTGCAAGGCAGGTGTAACAGTCAATGCCATTGTATAATGTTATTGTTACCCCCCCCCCCCCCGGGGGTGGAATTGAAGAGTCGCATAGTGTGGGGTCTCCTCAGTCTGTCAGTGGAGCAGGACGGTGACAGCAGTCTGTCACTGAAGCTGCTCCTCTGTCTGGAGATGATCCTGTTCAGTGGATGCAGTGGATTCTCCATGATTGACAGGAGTCTGCTCAGTTCCCGTTGCTCTGCCACGGATGTCAAACTGTCCAGCTCCGTGCCTACAATAGAGCCTGCCTTCCTCACCAGTTTTTCAAGGTGTGAGGCGTCCCTCTTCTTTATGCTGCCTCCCCAGCACACCACCGTGTAGAAGAGGCCGCTCACCACAACCGTCTGATAGAACATCTGCAGAATCTTATTACAGATGTTGAAGGACGCCAGCCTTCTAAGGAGGTATAGTCGGCTCTGTCCTCTCTTGCACAGAGCATCAGTATTGGCAGTCCAGTCCAGTTTATCATCCAGCTGCACTCCCAGATATTTATAGGCCTGCACCCTCTGCACAGTCACCTCTGATGATCACGGGGTCCATGAGGGGCCTGGGCCTCCTAAAATCCACCACCAACTCCTTGGTTTTGCTGGTGTTCAGGTGTAAGTGGTTTGAGTCGCACCATTTAACAAAGTCCTTGATTAGGCTCCTATACTCCTCCTCCTGCCCACTCCTGATGCAGCCCACCATAGCAGTGTCGTCAGCGAACTTTTGCACATGGCAGGACTCCAAGTTGTATTGGAAGTCTGATGTATGTTGGCTGAACAGGACCAGAGAAAGTCCAGTCCCCTGTGGCGCTCCTGTGCTGCTGACCACAATGTCAGACCTGCAGTTCCCGAGACACACATACTGAGGTCTGTCTGTAAGATGAGACAAACACACACTATGGCCAAGTTAGCTCTGCCAGTTCACCTAACCAGTGTATCTTTGGACTCTGGGAGGAAACTTACACAGCCACAGGGACAACATGCAAACTCCACGCAGGAAGAGTCCGAGTAGGAAAGCATGAACATACAAATGTAATAATGATAAGTTTAACTTTTACGTTTTCATGAAGATTTGGTTATTTGTTTAATACATGTAAAACAGGCAATCACTTCACAAATGTATTAAACTGATCCCCTTAGAACACTAACATTTACAACAAAATAATATTCCTACATTTGCATTTTCTATTATATTCTGCCCTTCTGTTTTTTCGAGAGAGATTTTGTCATACTGTATTAGTTTTACATTTTGTTTACTTTCAAATTTGTATTTAGAAAAAATAATACTGACATTTTTACACTTAATCCTATTGGGGGGGGGGGGGGGGGAAGCGCCCAACACAGACGGAACACACACACACACACACACACACACACACACACACACAGAGACCAGGGGCCAATTTAACATCATCAATCCACCTAACCTGCGTATCTTTGAACTGTGGAAGGAAACAGGAGCACAATACAATTTTAACAATACAAAATGAAGCAGAAAGATTATATATTTTATTACATTAGATGCTGTTACTAATGCAGTTAATTTACTTTTAAATCCACTAAACTGGCAAAATAATTAATATTTTTATTAACATTTACTCAGGCACTTATTTTTTGGAAAGAAAAACTACTTTCAGTGAAAGTTTTCATCTTCAAATTAGGTATGGCTATTAAATATTTTCCATAGTGTTCAGGCTATTTAACATTCTTATTTATGTTTATGCAGCAGTTACCTGAATAACGTCTCGTGACTCTTTGAAAGCTCTCCTGCGGCCTCCCTTATCTGGCGCTGATTGCAGCTTCAGATTTGCATCGCTTTGAAGTTTTACAAACGTGTTTTTGTTGAAAAGCATGTGTGCTTTTTAACTGTTTAAATGGGCTGCCTGTTTTGCTACGGTATTGCTGATTCTTCTCACAAATATTGCATCGGGCGGCTGTATTGTTGTCCGTCTGTGAAAAGTAGCAGCATACAAACTAAGCTCTCGGTCTGCCATTGGCGTAGAGTCTGCACTTGTGCAAGGGGCGGGGTTTATGGTGCTGTTGCGTCACAGCGCGTCTGCTCATTTCAGTACGTGAGCGCGGGAAGTGTGTTACTGCATTCTGCGCCTTTTGCAAGAACCTGGCTACCATCTCTTACAGAAAAAAGTAGTAATCAATATTTTTGAATGAGTACAGTTTGAGTATCGATCTTCCCATCCCTAACTATAGGCAGAGCCTCATCAAGAAGGAGCTCTCGGGCTACAACGCTGACATCATCTGCCTGCAGGAGGTCGACAAGAGCGTCTTCGCCGACAGCCTCGTCCCGGCGCTGGATGCCTATGGCATGGAGGGGCTCTTCAAGGTTAAAGACAAGCAGCACGAAGGGCTCGCCACCTTTTATAGACGCTCCAGGTTCAAACTACTGGCGCAGCATGACGTGAAGCTCAGTGACGCCCTGGTGTCCGATCCGCTTCACCGGGACCTTTTGAGCAAGATCACCGACGGCAGCCCGGCCGCGAAGGAGAAAGCCCTGCAGCGCTCCACCAGCTTGCAGGTGAGTCCTAGTGGGGCCGTCATTCAATCTTTACTTTATATAGCGCCTTTGACAGGTGTATTCCTTTGAACACTTTGTCCTGCGCCTATCGTAATGCACAGTGTATGCACCACCCTAACATTTACAGCATAAAGGTGCATCTCAGTAAATTAGAATATCATCAAAAAGTTAATTTATTTCAGTAATTCAATTCAAAAAGTGAAACTCATTATTTAGTTTCATTACACACAGAGTGATATATTTCAAGTGTTTATTTCTTTTCATTTTGCTGATTATGTCTTGTAGCTAATGAAAACCCAAAATTCAGTATCTCAGAAAGTTATAATATTGTGAAAAAGTTAAATATTGTAGACTCGTGGTGTCCCACTTCACTCACCTGCAAAGGTGTCCTGAGCCTTGAAGTGGTCTCTCAGTCTGGTTCGGTAGGCCACACAATCCTTGACCATTGTCCAGAAGACAGTCATTGACACCCTTCCTCCACAAGGGGGCGAAGTCACCAAAGGTCACTGCTAAAGAAGCTGGCTGTTCACAGAGTGCCGTATCCAAGCATATTAATGGAAAGATGAGTGGAATGAAAAAATGTGACAGCAGAAAAAGGAGCACAAGCAATGGGGCAAACCACAGCCTCGAGGGGAGTGTGAAGCACAGCCCATTCAAGAATTTGGGGGAGATTCCCAAGGAGTGGACTGCCGATGGAGTCAGTGCTTCATGAGCCTCCACACACAGATGTGTCCGGGACGTGGGCAACAAGTGTCACAGCATTCCTGGTGTCAAGACGCTCCTGAACCAGAGACAACGTCCGAAGCGTCTTACCTGAGCTAAGGAGAACACGGACTGGACTGTTAAAAGCTCAGTGGTCCGAAGTCCTCTCTTCAGATGAAAGTCAATTTTGCATTTCATTTAGAAATCAAGAGGCTGGTGGAAGAGTGGAGAGGCACAGATTCCAAGTTGCGTGAGGGCCAGTGTGAAGTTTCCACAGTCAGTGATGATTTGGGGAGCCATGTCACCTGCTGGTGTCGGTCCACTTTATCAATTCGGCACAAAGTCAGCGCCGCCAGCCGTCTACCATTACATTCTAGAGCACTTCATGCTCCCCTCTGCTGACAAGCTTTATGGAGATGCTGATTTCATTTTCCAGCAGGACTTGGCACCTGCCCACACTGCCAAAAGTACCAATAGCTGGTTTAATGACCATGGTGTGTATCACTGGGCTTGATTGGCCAGGAAACTCACCTGACCAAAAACCCCATAGAGAATCTATCAAGAGGAAGATGAGAGACACCAGACGAGCTGAAGGCCGAGATCAAAGCATCCTGGGCTTCCATAACACCTCAGCAGTGCCACAGGCTGATCGCCTCCATGCCACGCTGCACTGATGCAGTCATTCGTGCAAAAGGAGCCCCGACCGAATATTGAGTGCTTACGTACTTGGACAGACTTTTCAGTAGGCCACCATTTCTGTATTAAATTTTTTTTTTTAATGGTCTTATGTAATTTTCTCATTTTCTGAGATACTGAATTTTGAGTTTTCATTGCCTGTAGGCCATAATCGGCAAAAAGAAAAGAAATAGACTTGAAATATATCAGTCTGTTTGTAATGAATCTATAGGAGTTTAACTTTTTGAATTGAATTACTGAAATAAATGAACTTTTTGATGATATTCTAATATATTGAGATGCACCTGTACTTGAAATTATATGCAAAGTCTGCAGGACTGATATTCACTCATCTGCCTTGTCTGTTGCCTGCTCGTTAGAAAGTGGAGGTCCAGAGACGTGGCACAGTCCACATTCATACTCAGAAGTTTGATATGGAGAGCTCTCCTGAAACCAAAAATAGGACAACCTTTAAGAAGTAGCTGGACAAAATATGGTGACAGCTTAGGCATTAGCTAGTAAAACAGAACTGCAGATGAGGATCTGAGCGAGCGAGAGGAGTGTCATCTATCTATCCATCCATCCATCCATCCAAACAGTCTTAGTGGACTGTGTGGTCTCTTCTCGATTGTCAAATTTCTTATGTTCCTCTGCTGACTGCACATCTTGTCTCTCCAGGTCACTGTCCTGCACGATGTGAATGATCCTTCCAGACTAATCTGTGTTGCAAACACGCACCTCTACTGGCACCCTAAAGGTCAGTGTCCCTGTCTGATTTACAACGTATTAGTAGGGTTGGCACAGCGGTCAGCATGCTGCCTCATGGATCCATTGTCCTGGGTGTGAATAGCACACCTGCTCTACAGGGTTGTTGGCGCAGAGCAGGGCTATCGATTACAAATTCAGCTGGGCCAAGGCGTTTAGCCAGGCCAGACATTTGCAGTGGATGGTGAGCAGCAAATAATGACAATTTTTAAACCAACACAAATGAAAGTACTGGAAAAACAATTAATGTCTATTCATTGTTATTGCTCATTATTGTTTCCCTTTTAAATTTTGTCACATCTGTCACGGGCGTATTGAAAAGTGCATAAAGAAAAATAAAAGCTATAACTGAACAGAATCTGAGGTAGTAGCTGTTGAAGCAGACTGGCACAGGCAACACGGGGACCCACAGCCCCAATGAAGGCACTCGGAGTCTCAGGACAGGCAGCAGAATCGGGCTTTGTTGTACGGCGCACACACAGAACTCAATTCAGATGACTTGAGCCCCGAGCCGTAGGCATCTCTTAGGGCTCGTTTATACTTCACGCTCAGAACGCGGACACTCACGCATCATGGCTGCCACGCATTCCCAGCGTCCATTTGACGCGTCCTCTGAGCAGGTCCTCAGAAATTAATGCGTGCGCGAGTTGCAGTACCAGCAAAACGTGGGGAGGCGCAGTGTGATAAAAGTTGGAACGTGACGTCAGAGTCTCTGTTTACTATCTACATGTGACAGAAAGTCGCTATGCAGATCCTACGGGATCGATGTGCGCACTTCGATGTTTGATGAATGGTTCAATGTGGTGAAGCAAAATGCCGACATACAGATGCATTCGTGGTGCTTTTATATTCAAGCGTTGCTAATTCCCGATCGTAATGACACGATACATTTTTATAAGTCTCACATGCCGTCTTTTTTTTCTGGGGGTTCCTCCTGACCTGACAGCAGCGGCAGGCAGTGATCACCACACAAAACACATTAAATGTCTGATATTCCAACTCTCTGCACATTTAGAATCCTTAGATTTATACTTGATATCACTTTCATTATGAAATGCATTGAAGTGAGTATGTTACATTTTACAGATAAATCGTTAGTTTCGTTTAAATAGTTAATACTGTTAATAATTACACACATGGGGGTGACACGGTGGTAGAGCGGTAGCGCTGCTGTCTCACAGGGAGTCACGTCACTGGTATTCCCTGCCTGGAGTTTACATGTTTTCCTGGTAGGTTTCCACAGTGAGCTCCGGTTTCCATCCAAAGATATGCAGATTTGGTGACACTAAAATGACGCCAGTGTGTATGTGTGTGCTTATATTCACCTTGCGATGAGCTGAGGCCCCGTCCAGGGATTGTTTCTGCCTCGTGCCCAATGCTTGCTGGAATGGACACATCCCCGGATTGATGGATTTAATCATTAAACATCCTCATCAGAGATATTGCAGTAAGGTGTCCTCGGAATTTAGTGGGTGAACCAGGCAATTCACAACCAGGCGAAGCCGAACCTGTTCTCACCGTGATGATATCTCGCACTGCCACCTGGTGGATTCCACCAGATTTACGTAAAGTACATGCGCGAGTATAAACAGTAAAACACTTGCGTAGCAGGAGCGTCCGCTGGAGCATGCGTCGCGTGAAGTGCAAACCTAGATAGATACTTTATTAATCCCTAAGGGGAAATTCATTAACTCCAGCAGCAGCTTTCTGATAAAGAAGAATATTAAATTAAAGAGTGATAACAATTCAGTGCAAGTTAAAGAGTGCAAGGCAGGGAAAACAGAGCTGCAGATGAGGATCTGAGCGAGCGGGAGGAGTGTCAGTCTGTAGGAGATCAGTGAGGTTGTGGAGAGCTTTAAATGTTAAGGGCAGCATTTTGTATTGTATTCAGATAGATAGATACTTTATTAATCCCAAGGGGAAATTCACATAGTCCAGCAGCAGCATACTGATAAAGAACAATATTAAATTAAAGAGTGATAACAATGCAGGTATAACAGACAGACAATAACTTTGTATAATGTTAACGTTTACCCCCCCGGGTGGAATTGAAGAGTCGCATAGTGTGGGGTCTCCTCAGTCTGTCAGTGGAGCAGGACGGTGACAGCAGTCTGTCGCTGAAGCTGCTCCTCTGTCTGGAGATGATCCTGTTCAGTGGATTCTCCATGATTGACAGGAGCCTGCTCAGTGCCCGTCGCTCTGCCACAGATGTCAGACTGTCCAGCTCCGTGCCTACAATAGAGCCTTAAACCTGGCCTTAGATTTATTACAATTCTTATCATACAAGTCATTATTCCCATTCATCTGACTCCTGTCATTTCACTGCTCTGCTCTTGCCTCTAATTCTACCAATATTTCTTAACTGAGGGGGCGTCCATCATTTCTGTCTGACAAGGCCTATCTTTACTCCCCACTTGCTCTGCACCTGCTGCCTTTATTTACAGCCAAAGAGTTCACATTCCCTCTTTAAGCGAGGCGCCCATCTTTCTCCAGCACGTCTAACCTTTGGCTTAATGGACTATTATTGGTGGTTTCTTGTTCATACAGAGTAATAAAAAAAAATATATGTAGGCATAAGACTTTTTAAATTCTAACTCTTATATCTGAAGGCTTAGTAAATTACAGAGTCTTTTTTTTCACGTCATATAATTACTGGCTCTTATTGTGCCCTTTCTTAAATTTTTTTTTTTAAGGTGGAAATATTCGTCTGATCCAGGCGGCCATATCCCTTCGCCACATCCAGCAGGTAGCCATGGAGCTATATGAGCACATCCCTGTGATTTTTGGCGGAGACTTCAACAGCACCCCATCTTCTGGACTCTACGAGTTTGTCACCAAAGGTGAGATCGCAGAAAGCCATGAAGACTGGTTGTCGAATGGGCCCGAGGAGCAGTGCAGCATGTCTCTGAGCCACGCGCTCAAGCTGAGGAGCGCATGTGGTGAGCCGGCATACACCAACTACGTGGCCGGTTACCGTGGCTGCCTTGACTATATCTTTGTCGATAGCTCGGCTCTGAGTGTCGAGCAGGTGATCCCGCTGCCCAGCCATGAGGAAGTAACTGCACATCAGGCCCTGCCGAGTGTGTCGCACCCCTCTGACCACATAGCGCTTATTTGTGACCTGCAGTGGAAGTGACTGGAGTGTCCAACGCGTTTGAGCCGTACGGTTGCCAAGGTTGGCGGTAAAAGCGCTCTTGTGCAGTTTAACAGTTTTGTGGCTGACACTACGGTAGAGCGATGGCCTTGTGTCAGGATTACCCACAAAGTCCAGAAAGCCCATGAAGTCCATGAACAAGAACTGGGATGACGCTAGATTGACTAGGCCTCTTAACTTTACTAAAAGTCAGCCCGTTTTGGCTGAGCAGGAGTGCTGCTTTGTCCTCACTGTTCTTATTTATAAAGATATTCAGTCTCCATTTTGGTTATTACTTCTTTTATGAGAAACCTTAACAACTTGTGTTTTGTCATGGAATCCCATCCCAGGTCCTGCATTTTACACTGTGGCTCCTGCACAACCACGGGCCCCCTCAGCAGCAGCAGCAGCTCCCTTTATTTACTCGGGGAGCATTAGAGCTCTTATGGTGGGGAACCCCAGGAATTCCTGTCAGTTCACTCCGTCTCCTGCATAGCACCCCCCATACTCTGTTCAAAGTGCAGGTGCTGCCAACTGTGCCTAGTGTTTTGTCGCAGCTCCCTACTCTTCTGTGCTTGGGTGCCTTGGTACTGCCCATAAGCTGCCATGCTTCTTAGTGATGGCAGTCAGTCGATTTCTCTTGTTTCTCTCTCGGCCTTCACCTTTCTGTGCAGCACTGCCACTCCACCTTGGTCGCTCTTAAGTTTTCATTCCTAAACAAACATCCGAGTTTCTGCAGGAGAAGAGCCTTTTAGGATCATGATGACTTACCTTTTCCACAGGTGGAATGGCACATCTGTTCATTTTTGGCTAAATAAATTATTATTATTATTATTTTTTTTTTAAAAGGATGCTGCTTAAGTAAAGATCAAACCTTGGTATCGCCACTTGTTAAAATTTCATGGGGCATGCATGCTTGTTCACATTGCCATGCATGGTATTTGATCTACACCAGGGGTCTCCTACTCCGGTCCTGGAGGGCCGCAGTGGCTGTAGGTTTTCATTCTAACTCTTTTCTTAATTAGTGATCTGTTTTTGATGCTAATTAACTCTTTCATTTTAATTGATGCACAACTTAAGACTCAGGCCCCTTAATTATTTCTTTTTTCCTTAATTAGTAACCAAACAATATCAAAACACAAAATGTACCAACACATAAACAACAGTGACCAAAAGAACGAGATCGCGAATACAAGCGGCTGAAATGAGTTTCCTCCGCAGGGTGTCTGGGCTTTCCCTTAAAGATAAGGTGAGAAGCTCAGAGTAGAGCCGCTGCTCCTCCACATCGAGAGGAGTCCGATGAGGTGGCTCGGGCGTCTGATCAGGATGCCTCCTGGACGCCTCCCTGGTGAGGTGTTCTGGGCACGTCCAACCGGGAGGAGGCCCCGGGGAAGACCCAGGACACGCTGGAGGGACTATGTCTCTTGGCTGGCCTGAGAGCACCTCGGGATTCCCCCGGAAGGGCTAGAAGAAGTGGCCGGGGAGAGGAAAGTCTGGGTATCTCTGCTCAAACTTCTGTCCCCGCGACACAATCTCGGATAAGCGGAAGAGGATGGATGGATGGACGGACATAAACAACAACCTGCATCCATCACACAATAACTGAAAGGTGAAGGCCTCTGTAATGATGATCTGCTCAGGTCCACAAGACATTTTGACAGCCAGCGCTCTTAAAAAAGAAAATGTCTGCCATGGCAGAATGAGTGCCATGGTATTAAATAATGGGATTAATCAGTAACGAAAATTGGCTGCAGATTAAGAAACTGAATGAAGTTGGTTGGAGCCCCCAACTTAGTTGGTCATCTGTTGGTTCACATCACATCAAATTTATGTTTTGGTGCCACTTAAGGGAAAAAAGAATCAATTCATCGGTCAGAGTCTCAAGAAGAGTCAACTAAAATAAAAGGGAAATAGTCAATTAGCAGCAAAAACTGGTCACTAATTAAGAAAAGAGTTAGAATGAAAACCTACAGCCACAGTAGCTCTCCAGGACTGGAGTTGGAGAACCCTGGTCTACACTGACCTGTGGTGATTTTAAAGCAGTACTCCACCTAAAAATGATTTTGTTATAAGTTACTTACCTGCTGCAGTTTGTAGTAATGCCTGAGAAAATTTTTTTAATAAGAAATTTTGACAAATGAGAGTAGACCATGAAGTCCATCAAGTTCATTTGTTTAGCTAATAGCTAAGCTGTCGTAACATCTCAACCAGATTCTGCTTCAACTCGGTGGTTTGTTTAGACTCCTATAACTCTTTGCGTAAAGAAGATTTTCCTGGCTTCAGTCCTTCATGCACGTCCCTTTAATTTCCACCAATCTCATGTTTTCATGCAGAATTGAGACAATAAAAGCTTGATATGCTGTAATTGGCGTCTATGGTGATGAAACGGGTGACAATAGCAAACAAAAAAGTTCATTAAAAAAACTCCCATAAGCCCCACGTCAAGTCATCCAGTCGCATGCTCACAATTTTTGAAGCACAGGTATTTTTTTTTTTTTTAGTAAAATCTTGTTAAGTAAACTGCCTCCAGAAAAACACTCTTGTGAATGACAATGGACTGTCCTAAGTGTGAGTGGCACTTCCATCGGCCCATCTGTGTTCAAATACTCTACTGCAGTACCTCAGGGTCATTTAGTCTGTGAGACTGCAGGATGAATTGACCTTCTCCTTCAGAATTGTAGACATGACAAGTATGAGATGCTTTCACTCGCTTTTCTTCAACAGTAGTTGTTCACGTCTCTCAATGTATGCTTTTTGTTGATATCGCCGCCAAGGAACAGGCTGTGACTGTGCCAGATGGGCCTTTGGTTCAAATGCTGGGCCACTCTGGTTTTTTTATTATTATTTTATTACCACACTTATTAACTTCACCTGTTTGTTGTCTGGTACAAATCTTGTAATCGATATTTAACCCACTTCCTATTGTCCAAACGACTTGAAGTTTTACACACTTACTCGCTTCCGATGACAATACATAAATCAATAATCAGTTTCACTAATTGATCAATTAATCCATGTTAATTAAGAAATGAAATTTTCATATGAAGAGTAGTTAAAGATTTCACCAATAGATGGCGCTAGTAATGGCTAGAAATATTAAAGGAAGTGTTAAAATATTGATTACAAAATTATACTAAAACCCAAGACTAAAAAGTTAAATTATATATATATATAAAAACATTTTAAAAACCACGCTTAAGTTAAAAAGTGTACTAAAAAGTAAAAAATACGTCTCTCATACATCACTCGTAAAATAAGTGTGAAGTGTTGTTTTTTGAGTGTTGATTGATGAAAAGCACTTACAAAACACAACACTTCACGCTTTTATTTTACGAGTGATGCATGAGAGACTTATTTTTTACTTTTTAACTTAATATAAGTGTGGTTTTTAAAAAGTATGTGTGTGTGTGTATATATATATATATATATATATATATATATATATATATATATATATATCTCTATCTATCGATCTCCATCCATCCATCCATCCCCAGGTTACGTACGAGATAGGGACTGCAGGTTTGTACTTAAGTTGAATTTGTATGTAAGTTGGAACAGGTACATTATTTTAATAAATGCTATTGTTGACCGACTGTAACCAAGTGTTCTGCCAATAAATGATGGGAGTTTCACGTCTCTCTGACCTTTTTATTATTTCTACTTCATTTTCTCCTCTTTACTGTATCACCAGCACTTGCATCAGATTTGTGTTTCAGAGACATTGTTGAAGGGTGAAGACAAAAGGTTAAGATGAGCTCCTCTGCACAGCACTGTACACGCCATCACAGCAGGAAGGCACCCGTCGTCAGCACGTCTGATGTACTGAATGAGAGACAACTTCCTGCTATGTGTGTAACAGTACAAGCAGGCTTGCTATTGAGAATGAATGCGGGCGGTGAGGGGGATTCATCACCAGCCCACCTCACAGTCACCTCCATTACAGTATGTTACCTGCAGCATCCGCCCACCGAGAACAAACACTGTGTGGCCAAAGGCGGGTAGTGAATCGCCCCCATTCAACAGGTAGCCATCCGAGGCACACTACAATGCTACCCCCCACTGCCCCGTTCACCCTCAACCGTGTCACCGCTTGCTGCTTTACCCGCTGTGTGTGCTAGGCGGGCAGTGAAATGCCCCCCTCTGCTTCATCCAGCCTGCGTCCAGTCAGGAGCAGCAGCTGTGGCGGCGTAGTGGGCGGGTAGTGAACCATCGTCCTGCACACGAGCGATAGCTGTGGCCCCGGTGACTATGGACCACGGGTCACTGCTTGCCACTGGGAGCCACCCAAGGGACACTACACTGTGCGAGCAGCGAAATCGCCCCCCTCCAGCCACTGCTTGCAGCGTCCCCAGGCTGAAGATGACGGAGCGGCAGTTACTGAGGCACATGCGTCGCAGCTGTGGCCTCGTTCGTAAGTCGTAGGTCGGATGTCCGTAACCTTGGGACTACCTGTATATGTTTTAATTAACTTTTTCTGTGGTTCACAGTTGGTCACCCTCAGTGCTTGTCCTACCAGAAGCTTTTTTTCTGGGTGAAAACATGAGATTAAAATTTTTTTTCTCAGCCATCAGTACATGAGGTAACATTAAAAAATATATCCCATTTTTGGGGTGAGGTATTCCTTTAAATAGTTCCCCTAAACTGGAATTAACAAAAAGGAAAAAAATAAAACGGTGAAGGCAGTGTGGCATAGTGATTAAGGCTTAGGATCTCCAACCCCGAGGTGGTGAGATCACAGTGTGCCCACCAGCAAGTCACTTCACCTGCCTTTACACTCCCACCGAAACAAAGAAATGTAATCAGTCGTATCCCACATGTTGTAAGTTGCCTTGCGTAAAGACATCAGCCAAATACATTCAAGTATACAAAGAGCCTCGAGAACTAAGCAGGAAGGCCCAGTTTGGTTCAGGCCTGCAATCAGCCACATTTCCTATAAACTGCGGAGGCTCACATTTGCTTCAATTCTGACGGTTCAGCTGGTGGAACACCACGTGACTTGTAAAACGCTCCCTTCTGGCAGTGGACGTGCATGCACGTTAACAAAAAGGAGTCAAAATATATAAAATATCTTTTATTCAGTGTAATTAGAAGGGGTGTTAATGTTCCAGCTTGGCAGCAGACATTGCCCATCATTTTTCAAATTCAGTAATCTATGCAACAAAAACGAGAACTCGGCAGCTTAGCAGAGCCAACATGAAACTTACAATATAAAACATGAAATGGAGCCAATGACAAAGGAAGCCTGCTAACAATTGAAGCGAACAAAAAAACCAACAAAACGTGGGCTTATTATAAAGCACCACTTGGCCCACCTAATTCATTAAAATACACCTGCTTGCCAAGTTTTACAAATGTGCTGCAGCATAAGATTTATGATGCATGTTAAGCCAGCAGGAATGACACCAACTGAAAATACGTGAAAAGAATTATTAAAAAAAAAATAAATGAAGAGGCCCAGGCCTTGATTTTGAGACTTGTGAATTTACTGCCTTGAAACACAAAACTTGTTCAGAGTTTCAGAAAGTTTCACGTTCTGCCCCCTCATCCCTAAAGGATATCCTTCAAGGCAAGCAAAAACTCTTTTTTATAATCCTGACTTTACTACAATGGCCAATTACAAGTCTGGCAGCTTGGCGAGTGTGTATACAGTAGTGGCGAGTGGATGAGCGTTCCCTTAGGGTCAAACATCGAACTTTGGTCAGAGGAGAAAACTGGTTAGGGTAGCTGTGAATGAAATGTCAAGGCTTATCCGATGGACTGCACCACTCAGGGTTAACGTGCCATGGATGAAAAGACTCCGTGGATTAAGATTCCAAAAGAAAGATTGACATCTAAGGAGAAATTCAATGGGGGGAAAAAAGGCTATTTTTGCTTTTAAACTGCAGGTAAATAGTGGCTATTGCAAAAAAAAAAAAAAGTAATGCACAGCTTGTGTTCACTCTGGTAGCAGAATGCTGAAAAAAAAAAAAAGTTTCAGGTGCCACTCTTTTGAACTTTTCCAAATGCCATAACCGAGACATTTCAAACGTGATCTCTTGTAACAAGCTTAAACCAGTCCAGTTAAGCGTCCCTGCTTAAATACGAGGTAATCCTAAAGTTGAATTCACTTAGTGTTTAGACAGTTCATTTGACAGCCAATCCAGCCCTTCATACAGGCCTGTTCCCTGGGTGGCGCAGGTTGCTTGAACATACCACTGCAAAAAAGACAAACACAAGAATTATTTAATGTGTCACTCTCTGCAAGAATTAAACATTAAGTGCAAACAAAATATCAAAATTCGATTCAACAATTATTTTATTTGACAATCTCTTCTAATATTAAAATATGCACTCATTGAGTGCAATGGACTGGCACCCTGACCAGGGTCTGTCCCTGCCTGGCACCCAATGTTAGCTGGGATAGCCGTCAGCTCCCCCTGTGACGCTGCTCAAGATTAAGCAGGTTAGAAAATGACATGATGGGACCCATTAAGAAAATTATTAGGGACACCTGTACTCCTGTTTATCCATACAATTATCTAATCAGCCAATCACGTGACAGCAGTGCAATGCATACAACCCTGTAGGTACAGGGCAGGAGCTTCAGTTAATGTTGACACCAAACACCAGAAGACGACAAAGAAAATGTGATGGTGATTTCCACCGTGACAGACGAGCTGGTTTGAGTATTTCTGTAACTGCTGATCTCCTGGGATTTCCATGCACAACAATCTCTAGCATTTACTCAGAATGGCGTGAAAAACAAAAAAGAGGACATCCAGTGGGTGATAATTCTACACACAGAAACAACTTGTTGATAAGAGAGGTCAGAGGAGAATGGCCAGACTGGTTCAACCTGACAGTAAGGCTCCTGCAACTCAGATTACCACTTGGTAAGCAGAAAAGCATCAGAATACGCAACATGTTGGATCTGGAGGTGGTGGGTTATAACAACAGAAAACCACCTAGGGTTCAAGTCCTAAGGCTGAGAAAGCTTGGGCTGCAGTGGGCACAGAATCCCCAAGATGCACAAGTAAAGAACTAGAAACTGGTCTGATGAATTTCAATTTCTGCTGAGGCACACAAGATGGTAGGGTAAGAATTTGGTGCCAACAGCATGAATCCATGCCCCCAACCTGCCTTGTGTCAACAATCCAAGCTGGTGATGGTGGTTGTTTTAATGATGTAGGGCAGGGATCTCAGTCTCTAGTCCTGGAGGGCCGCAGTGACTGCAGATTTTCTTTCTAACCCTTTGCTTAATTAGTGACCTGTTGTTGCTGCTAATGAACTTCTTTTGAATTCATTTTATTTGACTTGTTCTTGAAGACTCAGACCCCTTAATTGTTTCTTTTTCCTTAATTAGCAGCTAAACAATAATTAGATACAAAATAAGCCAGAACATGACCAGCAAACTGTGACCATCATACAATATCTGAAAATAAAAAGGGGTTGAGGTCTCAGGAATGTTGATTTGCTCAGGTCCTCAAAACATTTTAACGGACCTCTTAGAAATGTAAAGAAAAAAATCAACAATTTTGAAAATGGCTGCTATTGGACGATGAGAGCAGCAACAAGCCATGGAATTAAAGAATGGGTTTAATGAACGATAAGAATCGGTGCCTGATTAAGCAACTGGTTGGAGTTTGAGACCTTGACTGAGTTGGTCTTCTGTTGGCTCCCTCACTTCACATTTCATTTCTGTTTAAGGAAAGATAGGAAGCAATTCAGAGGAACGATGAATAAATTCCAGGGAACAAATCTTTGCGTAACAGTGAGTTTTATCAACATTTACAGCTTTCTTTCACCCTCTGTCCTTGATATCCATCCTCAACCTCTTGTGTCGACAAAAGTCGACATCCGCCATAGAAGAGTTAAGGAAACAGAAACGATTAAGGGGCCTGAGTCTTCAAGAGCAAGTCAATTAAAATGAATTCAAACGAAGTTAATGAGCAGCAAAAACAGGTGACTCATTAAGAAAAGGGTGAGAATGAAAACCTGTAGCCATTGCGGCCCTCCAGGACTGGAGTTGGGGACCCCTGCTATAAGCTGATATCTTTCCCTCCCACAAATAAAATTAATTCCTTTATAATGCCAGTTAGTGCAGGTTGACGTGGTTTCCCAATCTGTAGTGTATAAAAATAGTAAGTTTACTCCATGTGAGTTTGAGATCCCTGGTGTAGGGGATGTTTTCTTGGCGCACTCTGGGCTTGTTAATATCAATCAATCATCACTTGAATGCCATGGCCTACCCAAGCGTCATTGCATCCCTTCATGGCCACAGTTTACCCATACTCTAATGGCAACTTCTAGCATGATAATGCACCATGTCACAAATGCTAGTGTTGTCCCACACTGGTCTCATGAATAGGACGAGGAATTCAGTGGCCTTCCCAGTCACCAGATCTGAATCTAGTAGAACACCTTTGGGTGTGGAAGAGCAGGAGACTTGCAGCATGAATGACAAATCTGCAGAAGTTACGTGATGCTCAATTGTGTCAACATGGACCAGAATCTTAAAGGAACTTTTCTAACATCTTGTAAAGTCGATGCCACGAAGAATGGAGGCTGCTTTGAGAGCAAAAGCAGGTCCTACCCAGTATTAGTGTAGTGCCCCTAAAAATCTGCCCAGAGAGTGTACATTCTAACATGTTAATAAAAACCTGAAGGTGGTCAACACACCACTAATTAAAATCAAGGCTACAGGTTATATTTCACCCAAAAAGGGAGGCTAGGTGGGAACACACTCTCTCAGGACATCTAAGATTCTGCCTTCAATACATCTACTGACTTAAGATTTACAGTTCTTTTCAAATTATACAACTACAGGGGGTCCTCGGGTTACAACACAGTTCCGTTCCTACAACAGTGATGTAACCCGAATTTTGGTGTAAGTCGAAACACACTCTAGCCTAAGTAACTTACCTATCTTAACACATTTGCAAAATCATAATCTAGAACATAAAAACACAAAATCTAAGCCTCAGAAAAAGGAAAAGGACATACATATACTGTACTGTACACTGTACTGTAGTAACAGAAAAAATGAGTGTAAAAAAATCATTACCTTTATTCCTTCTCATGTCTCAATTTTTTTAAGTTTTTATGGGAGTGAGCGTTGTAAACTCGAAACGTTGTATGTCGAAATGTTGTAACCCGAGGACCCCCTGTATAACAAAGAATGGACGCATGTGCAACACCAATGGCTCAGTACAGGATACTTACAGTTCTGCTGCGCAAAGTCTGAAGGCCTAACTTGTCTGTCATTTCACTAATAGCCATAGCGTTTGGTAAGTCCTGTTTGTTTGCAAACACCAATAATACGGCATCTCTCAACTCGTCTTCTTGAAGCTGCAAAATAAAAAATGCAACTGTTTACCTCAGGAGTGTAACAGCAGGGACGTCTGTGAAAGGACCTGTGTGCCATCTGAAATGTTCACTCCACAAACATGTCATCTATTACTACTTGTCAAAAGGGCAGACAAGAGAAACAATAATTAATGCTTCCAGATTTATTTTTTTTAAATAAAACTAGGGGTTACCATTTTTTGCAGTTCCTCGGCGGCCTCTTGTGTTCTCTCTCGGTCATTGCTGTCCACAACAAAAATAAGCCCCTGCAATACAAAATTGAAACCTTAAGCATCATTCTGTTCAAAACAGTTATAAACATCTGCACATACACATACATTACAGACACCCAAATACATACTGTGAGTCTGTACATAAATGTGCCCATTTCATTTAAGAAGCCACATAAGTCCAAAACAGGACTATCAGGGATCAGATCAAATCCCAGCAGCATGAAATAAGGTAGGAAGCTACTGAGGGAATTTAAAGGCCACAGTCGGCCTAATGCTGTGCGACTCCGGCAGGAAGTTACCCCAATTTGCATTCGCCAACTGATTTTCTAAGTCAGCCCGAATTTCAGCCTTCACCTTCATGTGTGGTCTCCAGCAACTCTCTTAGACCCCAATGTAAATATTATATATATATATATATATACAGTATATATATATATATATATACAGTATATATATATATAAATAAAAGCTATTGCGTGAGTGCAAGTGACCTTCATTAAAGGGGTCATCTAAGTATACAACAATTACATCACACAACAGAACATTCACTTCAACAAATTGTAAGTGGTTAGATTTTCCAATATAAAACCATCATAAACAATGCCCACTTGCTAAAGAATGGCACAGAGGGAATCTCACTTAAATTTCTGATCCTTTAAGAGCCGTCACCTCCAAATGTGACATTCTCAAATCCACTAAATTCAGTCCAGGGTCCCAAAGGTGGCTATGGAAGGGAAGAATATGGCTCAAAAGCAGGAAACAATTTTTAACAGGGCACAAGACCACCTCTGGGCCCCCACGCAAGAAATTTAATTTAGAATTATCAATTAATTTACTGGGCAGCACTGCTGCCTCGCAGTAAAAAGACTTCGGTTCGCTTCCCGGGTCCTCCCTGCATGGAGTTTGCTTTTTCTCCCCGTGTCTGCGTGGGTTTCCTCCCACAGTCCAAAGACATGCAGGTTACGTGCATTGGCGATCCTAAATTGTCCCTAGTTTGTGCTTGGTGTGTGTGTGCCCTGCGGTGGGCTGGCACCCTGCCCTGGGTTTGTTCCTGCCTTGCGCCCTGTGTTAGCTGGGATTGACTCCAGCAGACTCCCATGACCCTGTGTGTTAGGATATAGCGGGTTGGATAATGGATGGATGGAATTCATTTACCAATTAAAACCAGAATATACAAAGCATCCCTACCGAAAGAGGCTGGATTTGAACATGGTGTAATGAATGACCAGCAGCTCAACCCAGCCGGGATGCCCAGAGGATGAAAATATGGAGGAAGGCAGCTAGTTTTGAACACTGCTTCCCCCAAGACTCTAGATGGCAGCTCCCCTTGAGTGTAGCAGTGCCCTGGATTCCCACAGGGCATCCTGGGACTTGGAGTTTGCTATCTCAACCCTGTTGGGTGATGTGTGTGCTGCCAGGTGGTGCTATGGAAGGAGCGGGGGAGTCTTGCTTCCCTTATAGCCCGGAAGTACTGTTGAGTCATGAGGATGGAAATCCAGAAGTACTTCCATGCTGACTCGGAACTGCTGGCAAATCGTGTGGGAGGAACAAAAGAAGCACTTCCGGGTCAAGAACTACATAAAGGACTGCTAAAGACCCAGCAAAGGGAGCCAGGGTCAGGTGGAGGTGGACGAAGCTTGCTGGGAGGTATGGAGGAGAAGAATAAGAAAGAGAATTGCAATTATTGTGTTTATTGCCTGTAATATTGTGGCTGTGGTGCTTTGGGCACTGCGGTGGGTTGGCGCCCTGCCCGGAATTGGTTCCTGCCTTGCGCCCTGTGTTGGCTGGGATTGGCTCCAGCAGACCCCCGTGACCCTGTGTTCAGATTCAACGGGTTGGAAAATGGATGGATGGATGGGTGCTTTGGGCACTATTTATAGGAGAAAAGGATTAAAAACACTTTTTATTGCTTTTACTTTGTGTCCTGAGCATTTGTTTGTTGGGGTTAAAGGGGCAACAGAGACCCCCTAGTGTCTTACAATGAGATTAGGACTCTGGTAAAACATTCTATCATCAGTTCCTAGTACAGGTCAGAGATTAAATACATACTGTACTTTATCACCACAATTTACCTGTGTATTCTGAAAGTAGTGCCTCCACAAAGGCCGAATTTTGTCCTGACCGCCCACATCCCACACTGTGAAACAAATGTTTTTGTATTCCACGGTCTCCACATTAAAGCCTGTGTAGAAATGAAAGAAGAAAATGATGATTAATTGAATATTACACCTTAATCGAATTAGCAACAGCAGAGATATGCACCAGGAGAAAAAACAGACAGCAAAAAAACATAACTGAGAAAAGTAGAGAGCTGACACCCTCCAGGTACATCAGTACGTTATTCAGAAATTGAACAATACAGTGAGGGCGGCACAGTGGCGCAGTGGTAGCGCTGCTGCCTCGCAGTTAGGAGACCTGGGTTCGCTTCCTGGGTCCTCCCTGCATGAAGTTTGCATGTTCTCCCAGTGTCTGCGTGGGTTTCCTCCGGGTGCTCCGGTTTCCTCCCACAGTCCAAAGACATGCAGGTTAGGTGGATTGGCGATTCTAGATTGGCCCTAGTGTGTGCTTGGTGTGTCGCTGTGTTTGTGTGTGTCCTGTGATGGGTTGGCACCCTGCCCGGGATTGGTTCTTGCCTTGTGCCCTGTGTTGGCTGGGATTGGCTCCCGTGACCCTGTGTTCGGATTCAGTGGGTTGGAAAATGGATGGATGAACAATACAGTTTTATGTTTACAAATGTGTTAAAATGTAAATGGTTTAGGTGATGCAAAAATGCCCATTCAACAGCCTTTTACCAAAATGAAAGTTTTTAGTTTCTATTATAGTTTACACTTTCAAGTCCAGTCTTCCAATGGACACTTGACAGTTCACCCTGTCAGGAATTTAGATATTTTAAGGTTTGCTGCTGGGCTTCAGAGCTGAAAAGACGAAAGGATGGGAATCTGCACAAAGCTGTGTAGCTTCCAACAAATTCTTTACAACAGGTAATAAATGGCTGACTGGTCACAGTCACTGATAAGCCGGCAGGTTATAAATCACGTTTATGGATAAACTACAGCAGTCTGAAAAATTAAATCCAGCTGATTAGTACAAGTATGATCTGAATTACATGACCTGGCTGCCCATTCTCTCCATGAAGGCCATTTGATTATGGTGTGGGATATTATCGTTTTATATAGGACGTGTAAAATAAATACCTGCATCATTCATTCATTTATGTATTTATTAATTGACATTTATATGGAGCCTTTTAAAAGTCTCTTTATGAAGAATGCTACTTCACATGAGCATTTTAGATGAAGGCAGAGTGTAAGCGGTTGTTTAAACACACTGTTTTAAAGTTTGTGCTATACACCGACCAGAGCTAACATTAAAACTGCCTGCCTAATATTATGTAAGGGTCCCCCTTGCCCCACCAAAACGGCTATGACCTATCGATGCACAGACTACACAAGACCTCTGAAGGTGTCCTGTGATATCTGCACTAAGGCGTTAGCAGCAGATCCTTTAAGTCCTGTAAGTTGCTAGGTGGGGCCTCCATGGATCAGACTTGTTTTATCAGCACATCCCACACGTGCTCGGTCAGATTGAGATGTGAGGAATGTGGAGGTCACGTCAACAACCTGAACTCTTTTGTCGTGTTCCTCAAACCATTCTTGAACAATTTTTGCAGGGTGTATTATTCTGCTGGAAGAGTTAACTGCCATCAGGGGAAACTGTGGCCATGAAGGGGTGTACATGGTCTGCAACTATCTTTAAGTGTGTGGTCACACAGTTAAATGTCAGGACCCAAGCTTTCCCAACAGAATATTTCCCATAGCATTAAACTGCCTCCGCTGACTTGCCTTCTTTCCATAGTGCATCCTGCTTCCCTCCTTTCCCCAGGTGAACAATGCACATGCACTCGGTCATTCACATGATCCAAAAGAAAATGTGATTCATCAGACCAGGCTTCTTTCTTGCATTGCTTCGTGGTCCTGTTCTGATGCTCACATGCCAATTTTAGGTGCTTTTGACAGGTGACCGGGCTCAGCATGGGCACCCTGAGCAGTCTGCAGCAATGCAGCAAGCGACAAGGCACTGTGCGTTAGGACGCTTTTCTGTCATGGCCAGCATTAAGTTTTTCAGCAATACGTGCTACAGTAGCTCTTCTGTGGGAGCAGATCAGACAGGTTAGCTTTCATTCCCGTTGGGCTCCCATGACCCCGTCGCTGGTCCACTGGTTCTCCTTCCTTGGACCACTTTGGGTAGGTACTAACCACTACATATCAGGAACACCTAACAAAATCGGACATTTTGGAGATACTCTGACCCAGTCGTCCAGAAATCCCAGTTTGGCTCTTGTCCAAGTTGTTCAGATCCTTATGCTTACCCATTTTTCCTGCTTCCAATACATCACTCTCAAAAACGGACTGTTCACTTGCTGTATAATATATTTACTACCGCATGACAGTTGCCACTGAAACAAGATACACCAATGTTATTCACGTCATCTGGCAGGGGTTTTAATGGTGTGGCTGATCGTGCATGTTGTACATGGTTTGTGCTAGGGATGAATTTCACACCAGTATTTACTGATTGATTTTAATTCTGTCCACAGGCAGAACAGTGACAAATCAAATACAAGTTACTCCTGTAAAATCTGACTTGCCACTCTTAAAGTGGTAGGGAGGATTGGAGTGCCTTCTTTGACATTTTGTTTTGAAAAGGGTATGAAGGGCAGAATATGCACCCTAATTGCAGTAGTTGGAATCAGAAGTGAATGCTAATCTAAAAATTCATCCTAATCTCAGATTTATTCTCTTTGTCTGTGCCCAGTGACAGGCTAGGCTACATTCAAGGCTAGGAGGGTAGGATCACGAGGCAGCTGGAAGCCTATCCCAGCAGCCATCAGGAGCTATACGGGGAGCTCGCCTGCACTGGCCGTCAGTCCATCACAGGGTGACCTTAGACACACACAAACACACCTGCCAATTTAGCAACACCAATTCAGGTAACATGCATATCTTTGGAATATGGGAGGAAACTGGAGCACCCGGAGAAAACCCACGTGGACATTTACAGAACATGGAAAATCTACCCAAGGAGCACCCAGGACATGAACAGGTTTCCTTATTGAGAGGAAACAGCGGGACCATTGTGCCACTATGCCACCCTGATTCTGAAAATCCTTCTACAGTGGAGTAAGCAATTTAAAAAAAAAAAAAAAAAAAGTTTTTATATATTACACAAATACACATCGTATCTATTTTATACAGTGTTATTCAAATCAAAAACTGTCTGAAAGTACGTGATCCTAAATGACATTTGTAATATACAAGCAAATCTCTCTAATGAGATTTCAAGCATGGTGACATCCTTTCGAAAACAATAGATTAGGCAAAAATATCGGTCAATTCCCAGTATTTAGCCAGTCATGATGGACCAAACAATTAACAAGTTCAAATAAATGTGAACTGGTGATTAGTTGTTCTGGCAACATACCTTCAGGCTGTCTTTTAAGTAAATTCATAATTTCCAGAAGAGAGGCGGCGCACATTTATAAAAAAAAGAAAAAAGAAAGAAAAATGATATGCGGTAATGCTGATGACTGGTAGAGTGGGAAATGATGGTGTGCTAAAATAAAATAAAATTGCGCAAATCACTTCTTGCGTGTTTCCTCACTTATTCAAGTATCTGTGCCTCTCTTGCATGGGGCATGACTAAACAAAATGGTAAAGTTTGCAAAATCAGTGGCTTTGCAAGTCTTCATGTATTCCTTGGGACCCATTATGGTTATGCAAGTACAACTAATGAGGTACAAAGAAATTTCTAGAACTGTGCCCACTCACTATTCAGCAGCAATTGTCATAAGGCCAGCAGTTATCATGTTGACTGTACTGCTGTCCTCGTCCAGAGAGGATCCCAGCCTTAGAGGCCCATTCAGTTCACAGAAAACACAATTACATTAAAGAGCTTTACAAAGAACACAACATAAACTGCCATGAGATCACTTAAACGTGGTACACCACAGGGATATAAATACTGGAAAGTGTGCTATGAGTATTTAAATAAATTTCCAAGGAGCTTTTAAATAAATATAGGAGTCGATATTTTTTTCATAAAAAAAGAAAAAGCTTAGTTTCAAGCCTGAATTAACTGTAGACGCCGTTACAGTCACACTGAAAGACCTAGAACGAGCTAGAACCTCAAAGCTAAATGAGCAAAGGCCTGTTTAATGACTGCACATATTACAGTCAGTCAGTCATTCTCCGACCTGCTATATCCTAACAGGGTCACGGGGGGTCTGCTGGAGCCAAACCCAGCCAACACAGGGTGAAAGGCAGGAAACAAACCCTGGGCAGGGTGCCAGCCCACCGCAGGGCACACACACACACACCCACTAGGGACAATTTAGGATCACCAATACACCTAACCTGCATGTCTTTGGACTGTGGGAGGAAACCCATGCAGGCACGAGGGAGAACATGCAAACTCTACACAGGGAGGACCTGGGAAGCGAATCCGGGTCTCCTCACTGCGAGGCAGCAGTGCTACCCACTGCGCCACCCTGCACATATTACACTTCAACAAATTCTTATTAGCTTTTTCAAATAAATGTTTGATTATGCATACTGTTGTTCAAGAAGTTTAAATGTGTGAAATGTGAAATAACAGTACAATTTAAATAACGTGAAAAATACATCTAGGGCTCCCCCCTTTATGTTTCACTTTGCTGAGTAGTTCTCTTGAAACCAAAGGTTTATGAAAATGATTTACTTTCAGAAAATGTTAAATGAGAAATGAGAATAAAAAAGCTCTCATTAAAAAGTTCAAGTTCTCGTTATCAAAAAGTTACCCAACTCAACTCTAGCAAAGATACAAAAGGAGTTTATTTTTTTCTCCAAAAGAAAAAGCCCCTGTATTTAAATGCAAAGTAAGTTTACGGATTGTTTATAAAATGTCAGGATTGCTTTAAAGAGGAAACTGATTTTAAATCAGAATAAAAAAATCCTTACTTTGTGGGGAAATAAAAACCAGAAAATGTAACTAGAAACTGTTGACAGGTGTGACAATGGTGTAAGTGGGTTCCTGCTTTTTGTGTGATGCTGCAGAGATTGGATGTCATTGTCAAGAGTACTGGGAGACAATTTTAAAACATGCAGTAGGGCACCAGCTGACTCGCCTTTTTATGTATCTCATCAATATCACAGTCTGGTTTCTAACTCCGGTTGTGTTTGTGTGATGTTTGCTCTTGTGTTTGTAAAGCAATTTAAAGTATGTTTGAAAAGAAAAAGGCACACAGTTCCTCTTTGTTAACAGTAAACAACATACTTTCAACAAACTGGGGTTAATTTATCATCAATGAATACTTGGCATATTTTCAACTAATACAACAAAATGAAGCAGTTTAGAAAAACTCCATTGTGTAAGGCTAATTAAAACACAGCCTTAACGGAGAAAAAAAAGAGGGAAATCACCAGCATGTGCTCCATTTTAGCCTTAACACTCTGTGCTGTGGATTAAAAAATTCTGCTTTTAAAAAGATGAATGTCTGCATTGACAACAGTAACTAATGCACCTAGCGCTAGCGAAAGATCCTGTAACGAATTTGGCTTCAGGTAAACCAGTGGTCTTTAAATTTCACATCTTGTTTACTGTGGCACCAGTCAGTGATAATGTGTCACAATGGTCAGATATGTAAGCAAGAATTACACTCACTGTACTCTTGTACTGATGCTACTACTACTACTACTACTATAAGATCAAACCTTAAACAGTTAATGTCAAAATTCACACACATATTTGCTTAATTTGAACAGAATGTAAGTTTCACATAGCTACATAAGCAACAGGAGATTGTTTTATTCCCCTAAAGCTAACCACTAATAGAACCTTCTTGTTGTTCAGCTAGATTTGAAATGTAATAATAGAATTTCAGTCAGTCTACTACTGAGGTAAAAAAAAATGAACTGTTAGGAGTTGCTTGCAAAAAGGAAGATGCAATGGCATACAGGGACTCCATTTCCTGAAATACGACCATATGCTGTATAGGGAAGATACAAGAGGACTTAAAGAAACATAAGATATTTTACCTATAAAAGGAAACATTCAAGAATTTTTTTTTTGGTGTAATATCAGTTTTTGTCTTTATTTTTATGTGAACTGATTCTGCTTTAATTTTACTAAAACCTTTTCAGAGACTTGGAACATGGAATTATTTGCATACTTGTCACATTTATTGCTTGAATCTTTCTGTGAGGCTGCACAATTTTGGAAACCCTGGACAAACACAGCTATTGCTACAAAACAAAATGCCAAATGTAGGTGGACTTAACTGTAATCTAGCAGCTATGAAATGAGACGATTTTGGATGAAATGAACACCAAGCGTGCAGTTACAAAAATCGGTGTGTAATTTCACATAAATTAAAGCCTTCCCAGTGCCACAAGAGTTTACTTTGAAATGTACATGTCACTCCATCTCAAGTTCAACCCATTAAATAGCTCAATCAGAAAAATATCTTGTGAATTTGTGCATCATTAAATATTAAAACTGCTGAAATTCGATTTTGCCAAGATGAGGATCTCTTCAACACCAGTCCATTTGTAGCCTTAAATTGAAGAAGAGTTGATAACATATTTCATTAATCCCCAACAAGAAATCGTCTATTCGCATGACCATTGGGGATCCAAGCGCAGGGGCTGCCATTGTACAGCACCACTGGATCAATTTTCAAGTTAAAGGTCTTGCTCAAGGGCCGAACAGAGTAGGATCCCTTCTGTCAGTAATGGGATGTGAACCGGCAACCTTTAATGTGCCCAAAGAAGAGTACAGTTTGTGAGATCATCTGCTAAAACTAAGAGTTCTTAAACTAGTACCTTCCCCACTACAAAATAAAATAAGAATGAATGTCATACCAATTGTAGGAATTGTTGTAACGATTTCCCCAAGCTTCAGCTTGTACAGGATGGTTGTCTTTCCCGCAGCATCCAAGCCCACTAAAAAAAAAGAAAAACACAATGTGAAATCAACTAATACAATAGAAAAAAATAGTGAGCATAGTCATAAACATGACAGATAGCTACACATGAACGATTTGTTTTAGGAGAACATTTAGACAAGTAACGTATTGTATAACAAACAAAACGTCTTAACTATTTCCTCTGTAAACTGTCCAGACTGGCTATCCAAGGCGATAACTTTCTTATTTACATCAAACATACCTACTAAGATTTTTTTTTTGTGCTCATACATAAACTTAATGTTCCAAACATGTTCATTGCTTTTGCAAATGTTAAACATAGCAAGAGGTACTGCAATTTTCTTATAATATGTAAAATGATAAAAAAAGGAAGACAATGGTGTCATCTAAAGCATGACGAATAATGCAAGCCAATGAACTTTAAGTCAAGTCAAGTAGAGCTTTATTGTCATCCTAACAATATACTTGCAGTACACAGTGGGACGAAATATTGTCCTCCAGGGTCAAAAGGTGCAATACACAAGATATATTAATATAACTATGATAAAAGAAAAATAAGAAAAAAAAATCAAAAAAATGAATATATATACAGTGTTATGTAATGTTATGTAATCCAGAGAGTGTATGGAGTAAAGAGTCCAGTGTGGAGGAGGGCCGCATGGTGTTCAGGAGCCAGACTGCTTGGGGAAAGAAACTATTGCACAATCTCGCAGACCTGCTCCTGATGCTGCAGAGTCGCCTTCCAGATGGAAGAGGCCCAAGTAATACACAACAGTAGATCCTGACTCTAACCTGCACAGCCAGCTTACAAATTCAACCTCATATCACATCCATAGAGCTGCCAAAAACGATCAATGCGTTTAAACTAGTGATGTGTGTGTGTTTGATTGTATGTTCACCCAGTGATGGCCTTATGACCTATGCTTGCTTTGATAAGCTCTAACTTCCTCACAACCCTGGTCTGGATAAGCAAGTTTGAAAAGGGATGGACTGAAGGTATTTAGGATTGTCATTAAATGTTCAGTCAAAGGAATGAATGAATAAGGTGGGAGCAAACAAGAGAATGGATGTTGCCCTTCAGGTTTTGTTTTTTTTTTCCTTTCTTCAAATGTGTACTAAAAGTGTTAATCTACTTCTACTCGGCAAATGAGAAAGACTATGGATAAGAAAGTGATTAAAACAGGATCAAGGATACAAAGAAAATGTACATTTGTTTGTGAATGGACATGGAGGCACTAGAAGACCACGTACTAGGTGGTTCCAGGAAGGTGTGGGTGATGACGCTGGCACTGGAAGTGTCAAGTGGGAACGATTTTTACTTACCGATGCACTTAGATCACATTTAAAAGGTCATAAAAACACATTTACCGGGTGATAGTGCCAAAGGGTCAGTAACCAAAGTCCCTTACTATTGAAATGATCCTCTTTATACATTTAGTCATAGGCACGGATTAACGTGGTGGAAGCGGACAAGTCGATGGATGTTTCCTTAAGGAATTTAATATATTTACTAAAACTTTAGCTTTCTTCTGCTTTGTAAATGAGAAAAACTATAAACATGAAATTAATCCAAGCAGGATTAAAGACTAATAGAGAAGGCACGGTATATATCTGTTTGGTGATGTACGTGGAGCCACTAGATGACCAAGTGTTAGGTGACTCCCGAGAAAGGTGAGGGTGATGATGCTGGCAGTGGAAGTGTCAACTGGCAGCGAATTTGTTACTCGACGATGCGCGTTTAACTCACATTTAAAACGTCCTGGAATCAAAAGTACTGAGCGAAGATGCCAACAAAAAGGGCGCCACTGGGTCAGTAACCACGTCTTTCACTACTGAAGTGACCGAGATTGAATGTGACTGAACAGGTGAAGCAATACATGGCTCAACCGTTTTAATTAGAATACGTTACATTAGAAAAAGGGTAAGTTAATGAAAACAGGTTAGAAAACATAACACACAAGGATCGAAATTAAGTTCCTAATTCTTAGACTCGCTTTACGCAACCGACCCGGTTCAGTCGCCGCCAACTCTGTTAACTTACGGAGGCCGCCAAACCCCACCTAGACGTCACGAAGCGCTGCTAGAGAATGCCTACCGCTATAGAAAGCAAACTTCACTCACCCATCAGGATTCTCATCTGTTTCTTGCCGAACAGACGGCTAAAAACGCTGGAGATGGTCAATCCCATTTTCAAAAAGCGGTGTCGAGAGAAGCTCCACTAGCTCTCTTAGCCAGCTGCCGTGTCGCGTGTCAATGGACCTCCGTCTCACTCTGCCACGTCACGCCCCACGCCAACCGCAGCTCCAACGCGGCCGAAATGACGCAACAAACGCCCCGCCCACAGGAAGAGGTGTGAGCGCGGGCAAAATCCTGCATGGGGAGGAAACAGAAATGCGCCTGCGCACCAGAGTTGGACACCTAAGGCAAAAGCTGGGAGCGGGACGCTGTTAGTTTCGAAGGACACATTGAACGATGGGTCGTGCACGAAAGGATGGCTAAGGGGTCCCCAGTTCCTCAGTGTCCAAATGGCCGTTCCTCCCGTTAAGACCTAATCAGTCGATACCCAGCAAATGGGCCTCCTTGATTTTCCCGGTAAGAAACGGAGGAAAAAATAACAGCAAAAAGCAACTGCTTAATATCCCTTATAGAAATAAAGTATGGTCTATTATTTTAATGCTAATTATTTCCCAAAAAAAAACGTAAAATAAGTACACTTTATGGCCAAAAATATATGGATATCCCTCCAAATTATTGATTTTTGGTAGTTCATTGATAACAAGTGCATAACATAAAGCACATGGCCATGCAATGTCTGTTGACAAGTATAGTATTGAAGAGCTTAATGAGTTTAAAGGTGGCACTGTCACGGTGTGCCACCTTCGCCACAAGTCGTGATGTGAAATTTCTTCTCTGGTTAACTGTAAGTGCTATTATTGTAAAAAGGAAGCGTCGAGAATCAACAACAGCTCAGTCAACAAAGTGGTAGATGATGAAAACTCATAAACTGGGACCACCAAGTACTGAAGCCCATAAAAATGGCCTATCCTCTGCCGCAGCACACACAATAGTTTCAAGCGGACTCTGGAAGCAACATCAGCACTGTAGGTTGTGAGCTTCTATGGCCGAGCAGCCGCATACAAGTCTTAGATCAGTATGTGCATGACAAGCATTGGCTGGAGTGGTGTAAAGCAGGCCGCCATTGGGCTCTGGATTAGTGGAAACGTGTTCTCTGGAGGGCTGAATCACATTTTACTATCTGGCAGTGTGATGGATAAATCTGGGTTTGGTAGATGCTAGGAGAACACTACCATCTGGACTGCATGGTGCCCACTGTAAATTTCAGTTAAAAAAAATGAACCAATCTGCCAAGTCTCCAGGATATTCAATAAATAATCAAGCCAAACAAGTTAAAATTCCAAAGGAGAATTATGTTCCTTATCTTCCTCTCTCTGTCCTTGTCAGGACTATAGGATTCTGCAACAACACAGCCCACCACACAGATCCAAACTGCGACTGCCCACAGCTCCCAGGGAGCATTGCCCTTCAACGTATGCCAGTGCTTCATGTTTCTCCGGTGACACAACCTGCTGGCCGCATCCCAATCCACCATGCAGATCTGACTTGCCCTACTAACGGCTGCTGCAGCTACCAGGGAAACTGCCCTTCATCACATGTCATCACAACTTGCTTCTCCCAGCTGGTGCCTGCTGAATACCTTCACGGCTTGACTTTCAATCATGTCATTACACCGTCACACATTTTCAAGTGATGAGCTTGTACTGGTGCAAGCTAAAAGGAGTCACACTAACAATAGTTAAACTAACAGTATATTAACAGAAAGAAAAAAAAATCTGAACTCGCATCATGTCTCTGGTGACTCTTCCTATGATGTCAGTAGACGGATTGGGAGAGCATGGGGGATCATGAAGTCGCTGGAAAGGGATGGATGGCGCTCTCAATTATCTATGCAAAAGGACGAAGGTCCCAAGTCTTTAGAGTCCTGGTGCTTCCTGTCTTGCTATATGGACACTATCCATTGAACTGAGATGAAGACTGGACTCCTTTGATACTGTGTCTCTTCAAGAATCCTTGGGTACCGCTGGTTTGACTTTGTGTTGCTCATGGAGTCCCAAATGAGGCACATTACCCGCATTGTCAGTTACACCACTACGGCCATGTGGCACCATTCCCCAAGGGTGATCCAGCTCAGAGGTTCCTAATTGTTTTGCGCCCCAGCAGTTGGACCAGGCCAAGGGGACACCCACATAACACCTGGCTGTAACATTTCCAGACAGTGGGACTAAACCGTGTGTCTGCCCGGAGGGTTGCTAACCAGGATCTTGAGCTGTTTTGCCATGTTGTGGTTGCGGCAACACGCTGTACCAGTGCATGCACCACAACCTGACCAGAACTTACATTACCACAATTTCTCCTTTTTGTTTTGCCATTAATTATATAAAAAAATCATATGCAAATCATTTCAAAAGCATATTTTAGATAACAAACCTTTCAAAAATGACACATTTTTCTCTCTTCTGGTGACAAGTTTATTGTTTGTTACAAAAATACAGATTTGTATACAAGTTACAGCAGAAAACCAAGCCTGATGAGACAACTCTTACAAAAAAGGATTTATTATGATTTCAGTACAAAAGAAAGAGAATGTGACTCAGCACCACTGCTACATGAACGTTTTCAATGACTTTGTGTAATTTTGTTACTTTAGTAAAAAATATATTACATGGAGATTTTAAATATTAAAATATATACTTCAGTTTATAAAGTATGTATCAGTTTAATAAGAAAATGATGCTGTAAGAGAATAAGATTTTATATAAAATATAAACACTTTAAAATACACAAAAAATATTTAAAATATTACAAAAGCAGAATTTGTTGTACTGCCCTACTAATTTCTCTCTGGAATAACTTTATACTTCCTGGTCAGCAAAGCCATAATGAAATTAAAGGATAGTTCCCAACGTGCAAGTCTGTCTTTGCCACATTTCATTCTCCATGTATTTGGAGTCGGGTTGAGGAACACAAACTCCCGCTTCCATGATTTTTTTTTTTGCAGATTTAAGAGAAAGTCAAGACAACATTTTAATATTGAAATCTTTGGAAATGACTGATGTAACGGGTAACCTCCCTCATCTTTCTCAACAGACCTCCAAATCAGTTATTTTAACAAACAAATTAGGCATCTTCTCTAAATGTATAGATTCACTAGTGTATGTAATGAGAAATCTCATTTGAAGGAACTACAGGTACAGTACAATACTCACTTCAACCAAAAACGTGCATAAAACATGTAAATCCCATCAGTTTTCTTTTACACTTTATCCTGAAAACACTGACCAAAGTACAAACAAGGGAAATAAGAGAACACACAGCAAGTGAGGAAGAAAAAAATAAAAATCAAAATGGCAATCGCATGCCATCTTATAAAATTAAAGGAATGCTAAACCATAGGCAGACAGTCACAGAACCAAAAAAAATAATAATTTATGAAGTTATAATCTGTTTGACAAAACAAGCCAAGAATGTGCTACGAAAAGAGGTGTAGTTAATTTTAGGACAATGGCTGGTCTTCATATTCTGCAAATAAATAAAGTGATACAAAAAGAGTCAAAATGACTTAAAACAAAAAGCTTTGTTTAAAAAATAATGCTCTGTTTCTTTAACTGTTCCTATTATATTATATATTCAAAATACGAGTGTTTTTTTGTATTTGTCAGATGCTGAAAATCAAATTCAGTTTGCCTGATAAGTAATGAAAATAGGGGCAGGCAAGCAAGGCATGGGGGGGGGGGGGGTTAAGTAGCAGCAACATTCACGATATCAGAAAAAAACATTTAGTTTTCTGTAGAATGTGTCAAAAGTTTACAGGGTACACAAGTACATAAAACTAATAATCTTGTCATTTTCATATTAGAGATCACGCAATAATGCAGCTATGCACAACAATTTCTGAACATATCAATTTCTTTTAAACATTTTAAGTGCAATCCATTGGATGTTCATGATAATCTTACTTGCTTTTTTACTAGATTTCATTATAATTTCTGTATTTTTAAAGTTTGATAGTCAAGATGTACGACATTGGGGGGAGTAAATCCAGCACACCAACAATCAGAATTTCAGTTGATGGAATGGGAGGTTACCAGGGTGTTGATGGGGCAGTGGCCGGGTTCAGATATTAAATCAATCAACCAAACAAAACTGAATCTTATCCTGGAGTTTACTGTAGCTACCAGAGTTGAGTGTACATAACTTTAAATATCTATGGCTCTAATTAAAAAGTAGTCCCTTGATATTTTTTTTTTTATTATTAATTAAAGCTTGGGGGAAAAAAAATGTACTAAAGTTAGTGCAGCCATACTAAAATACCAGAAAAAAAATAAACTATTCATATAAAATACTGTTTGGAAAATGTGTTTTGCGCTTCATTCAAGAAATCCCAGTTTCTTTAAAATAATATAAAACTATGGTAGTGTAAAATGCCAGCTCACAAAACACCTTAATGAAGAGATTAAGTATAGTAAAAAATACTCATTTTTCTCACAACTTGAAGTTGAAATCGATACCAACCTTAAAACTTTGTATCCATTTGTGAGTAGAAATAAAGACAAAAAAACATAATTGTGCTTTTGGATATAACATTAAGTGCGCTGGAAACATTAGAAAACAAGAAAAAACAAAAACATTCGATTACTAAGAAACATTAAATAAATGAAAGAGAAAACAGTCAGACTTCTGAGTGGAAATGAATAATGAGGCCTGAAAGCGAGTTATAATGGAGCTGGACTTCTAAGCAGCAGCAGCATCGGTATTGTGCATTATGTGCCCATTATATTCAAGTGAGTTTCCATTTACTATGCAACGTGCTGTTCTTAAATGCATTACTCCTCCCAGTCGAGTACGTTAAATATGTCAACAGATGTAGTTTTGCATAACTCAAAAGAATTGCCTTCGTCTATGTTCTGTTAAACTGCCTCACTGAATATTAATTTAGAATACAAACTATATATGCACTTGCCAGTTAATCGCAGGCACAGTATGTACTTTTAACAAGTGCAATGGCAATTATTTGCATGTTCAAATCAGCTAATCAAGTGCACTTATTTTAAAACCACAGTCACAAAGTTTCACTCCCCATTACTCCTCATGTCTGTCATTTGCTCTCTTGCCTAATTGCTTTATTTAAACAGTTCAGTCACTTCCCATTCCTTTTTGCTCCTCAATTAGTAGAAATGGCATGGCATCCCGTTCTTCCCTGTAGCAGCTATGATGTAGCCTCCTGGGGGGTACCAGGTTTCAGTAGGATACCTTGCAAGTCCTCTGGCAAGGTTCCAATAACAGTCTCTATGTGTGTGCGTAGCCTAGAGAGGGTATCGGCCTTCACAGGGAGCCTCTCTCTCTCTGCTTGCATCTGCAAAGAGAAAAGCCATTTAAAATGACCAACAAATAACCGGCAAACAGCAGAATTTACTGTAGTTTGACAGAAGAGATCAAAAGCATTACTAAAAGATATTAATAAACAAAAAATGGTGGAAGTTATAACCTATATAAAACAAATTGCATCTCGTTCGGATGTCTGTTTGTTGTTTCAATTATCATGCAAAAAGAGCTGAACTGAAAAAATGGTGGAAGTTATAATCTATATAAATAAAATTGTATGCCGTTCGGATGGCTGTTTGTTGGTTCAATTATAACGCAAAAAGAGCTGAAGTGATTTTCACAAAATTCTGCAGGTGCCCTTCCACTGATCCAATTTAAATAATATGGGCTGTGTGTCTTATTGGGGAGAGGGAGTTATAATAAGGCGACTCAAAAATCAGCACCAATGCAGGGACGACATTTACCATCAGGCAGCAGGAGTGCGTTTCAGCTAATGGAGAATATCATTATTAGCACACACAAATAAGTACATACAGCATTTTCTTCTCAACTAATACGGATAACTGTTTTATTGTCTCTCTGGATTACAGCTTTTATCAGAGTACATCTTTTCGTCTCATTATGGGTTGTGTTTAGCCACTCTGAAATTCCAAAAGAAAGTTTTTCCCCTTTTGTTTATACCAGCAATTGCAGATACTTCAGCTAGTAATTTTACATAGCACATCACTGTGTGACTATAATCCCTTTAACAGAAGTTGAAGCATAGCTTTTGACTGTCTGTCTCACATGTGCAAATGCCTTCTAAATTCCTACCAACAAAACTGTTCCAATTATGTCTCAAGTGATCAAAGATGAATGATGCACAAAACAATCGGGAGAGCTCTCCCCTAGACTTTCTCGGGATGGATATCTGAGGAGTAAACCGTGTGGCATGCGGCTGGGGGCGGAGCCCAGCCAGAACGCCCAGGAGGACCAGAGGAGAGCTTGTGCCTCCTCCAGACCACGAGGGGGCGACCGCCCTGGTTGTGTTGGGGGCCCATGGGTAGAGGGCATGGAAGCCCAACCCTGTAGGGGCCCGTGGCCACTGCCAGGCGGCACCCCAGTGCCTGAAGAACCCTGGACCTCAGCACTTCCGCCACACCCGGAAGTGCTGGGGGGAAGAAGACTGGGAACACCCGGAGGGCTTCCAGGTGCACAGCCGGCACTTCCGCCACACGGGGGCATGTCCACGGGGGATTGCCGGGGAAGCAGCTGGAGCCCATCCAGGTTGGTATTTAAGGGGCTGCCTCCCTTCCGTCATCAGCAAGAGTCGGGTGGAAGTGGACGGAGCTCGGAGAGTGGCGGCCAGGAAAGGCACTAAAGAATGTGAGGCCTGGACTTTGGGGGATCGATGCTGGAGGCACTGGGACGTGCACTGAACTTTACTGTAAATATTGTCCTTGTAAATAAACGTGTGTTGGGTGAACAACGATGTCCGTCTGTCTTTGTCCGGGGCCAGTTCCACAACCGCAAGACAATGATTTTTATACTATGCACATTAAAGAACCATCAACAACAAATCAAATGAATAATATATTAAACAATTATTATAAAAGTAAAGTTGAATAAATCGGACTCTGCAGCTGCATGAGTAAGCAATTTGCCATGATAATTTTATTTTGGCAAACAATTCTAGTAAATTACCACTTTCAGTAAGCATCAAAAGTAGTAACAGACTTTAGTAATGTGTGTAATGTAATTCTTGTACATAAAATTTAATTTACGTAAAGCAAAAACATTCTCAAATATGTATTACCATTTGAACGTCAAACAGAAATTGCAGTTACCTCGAAAACCAGTTGTTTTTTGAAGAAAATAAAGAGACAAAAAATGCTTAGAATGTGGTGCTTTACCATAATATGATGTAAATTTTTAGATTTGTAATATTTTGGGGGAAATGTTTCAGATAAAAATTACCACTTCCGGTTAGCGGAAATAACTCAAAAGTTGATAGAAATCTATGTTTTGTACCTAATACTTGTATGCAAAATTTGGTTGACCTAAGTGAAAGTGTACTCAAGTTATGTTTACATACATATACACACACACACACACACACACATAATTCCAAAAATAGTATTTTTGGACACAGGGAGGTCTAAAACATCAAGATTCATCAAAATATTGAAATTTTGGACGATTACAATACTTTCCCTACGAGAAAGTAAATCAGACACAGGGAGGTCTAAAATGTTGAGATTCATCAAAATCTCGAAATCGAATTTTTGGACGATTCCAATACTTCCCTATACTTTGTATATGTTAAAAAAAAAATCTAGCAAATTCAGCACCTCAAGTTTAAGATGGAAAAAATTCTTAAGTCAATTTAATCAGCCAAGAAGACAACATATTTCATCAATGGAAGAAACCGAAAAGCTGCATACCAGTTTGTCTTTCAACTTCAGTACAAGGTCCACAGTCTCCACTTCAGTGTGATTTTGAATCCGTAGTTGCAAATCCTGTAAAATTACACTATTTATAACATTTAAGTTTGGAACAGAACTGCTATCCATAACATGTGGCATTGGAAAAATTCCAGCTTTCTTAACTGATAATATTGGTATGAGTATTATTCTAACACAACATTTATTATCAACAGAATGCATCTCCCGTTTTTCTAAATTGTACAGCATCCTGTCAAAGTTAAATTGCTTACAATTTAAATGTTTACATTTCAGTTCAAAGGTAATTACTAACTAGCATGGAAATAAACTTTGTTACATTCATAAATTTGAACTGGTGTAGAATGTATCCAAATTCGGAATGCAAAATTTACCTCATCACAAAGGGCTTCTAAGTGCAAGGCTTCCAATTTCTGAGTCATTTCCTTTCTTCGTCTTCGAAACCAGCCATCAAAATTTGGAGACTTAAGAAAGTACCTTTCAGAGAAAATAAATTACAACTGATCAATGATTTTCCTTTAAGTAAACTGTATTTCTCATCATTTTTCAGAACTTTACTAATTACATTTGCAATTATCCTATTAAACATTAAAATGCAGTGAAAACACTAAAATCATTAGGAATCAAAGTTTCATGCACAACTCACTTTATTAAATCAACATAAAACAACACTGTTACATTAATTACATGGAGGTTTTTAGTAACGTATTTAAATAAAATAAGCTAACATTTCTCCTCAGAGAGGAGTGATGTTAGCTTAAGAGGAATAATTCCAATAAGCTATCAAAAACAAACCCAGAACATTATAATCTAATTCAGCTCTACATACCTGTAAAGTCCAATCCAGTCACCTTTTAGTCGAGAGGTTAACTGTGGACCTGTCTTTTCAAGAGTTTTCATGAATTCCTCTTGACTGAATGGTTTTAATTGAGGAGGATTCTTTATATATTAAACAAAAAAAACAAAAAAAAAGAAAAATAGAAAAGTGAATTTTAACTGAAAGACTATTGGCTGCCACCTCAATACTTGTATCATTTGCAGTCATTTGAATTAAGCCAACCTCCCAGGTTATCAGCCAATGTTGATCTACTGTAGGTCTATTAAAATCAGATAAAAGGAATAAACACAAGGAGCCATGTTGTCACAAACAGGAAATTCTAACACAAAATCATGGGACCATGTCTGGGAAAGATCAGAGGTCATGCATAAGACGTGAACCAAAAAACTCTCATTGATCGTAACAGTAAAATATTTAGTACATTCAGCTGTCCATATGAAAAAGAAAAAAAAAAAAAAAAAAAAAAAAAAAAAGGACAAAAATATAGTGCCCCAGTATATAAAAATGGAGCCTGGCAGGAACTCTGTGTCCCCAGCCACTTATAGTACCCAGTGGAATATATCTAAGAAAAACAAAAAATGTTTCAAAAAATGACCTTGTCTGACAATTGAGATACGGTTTTGTTTTTTTATATTTCCAAATGTATCCAATATACAATAATGACCAGTTGTACTTTTAAGGCTTGTAGATGATTGGCATGCTATGCTCTTCCCTGGATGCTCCATATTATGGGTCCAGTTTGTTGACTTATTGCTGTTCATGGTTTATAATTACTTTGGCATTGCCTTCTTTATAAGTTAACTGCATTTTCTGTAGTTCTCACTTAATACTATGATTGATTTTATGTCCTGTACTTCGCACTTTTTTTTCACTGCCTCCTCAGTCTGACTTATGTTCTAGACCCAGGGAATCACTTTATTTAGCATAAAATCAATTCAATGGACCACAGGTGAACTCTAAACAAGGTGCAGAAACGTCTTAGTGATGATCGATAGAATGGTATGCACCTGATCCAGATTTCAAGTGCTACAGACAAGGGTTTGATTACATTTGTTACTTATTTTTAATACATTTACAAACAATTGGTTAAAAAAAAAAAAAAATTCACTTTATCATTCTGGGGTATTGAGTGTTTTTTGATGAGGGTAAAATTAATTTAAATAATTTCAACACAAGGCTGCAAAACAGCAAAAATGTGAAAAATGGCAAGGAGTCTGTACACTTTGTGAATCCTCTGCTTACTGGGCTGTGAATGGGAAAGATGGGAGAGTAGTACATTGGGACTGAAAAGTGACTCTGGGTAGGATCCTAATCAACTCATCCAGTTTCCTGAAACCCCCGCCTGCCTAGCATCGTCTATTCCGTTTTTCTTCATATATCAACATGTTTTTTTCCTTTGTTTAATAGGGCGATCAGGTCAAATCCCACTATTTGAATATAAATTTGAGTATATGTGAAAAAGTACAGACAGGCACATTACCTTAAACACAACCCTTCACAATGCATTTTGGGATAGATTTTTCTAGCCCACTGCTCTGTTCTTAGATCTATAGATGTGCTAAGAATAGATTTTTAAACATTTCTCCTCCTTAAAAAGTGTATTTCTGTGCTGGATTTCATTCTGGTTCACTCAATCGAAGATCTCTGACTCACTGCTTTATGCTGGAACTGTTAAATATCCTTCTCAGCAAGCAAAACCTGGATTTCTTTCTCATTAAATATAAAGGAAAATAAGTACCATCTTTCTGATTTCTTTGCGTTTTTATAACATATTCAAAGTAACAATTTAAAAAGTTTTTAAATGTCAACAACTCTCATTTTAGTTATCCGAGTTGACATGCAAGTTTACAGGCCGTCTGCACCTTAGGTGACTGCTGGCTTGATATGCAATTCCTAAACCAAAGTAGAATTTATATAAAAAAAAAAAACTCTTCTAAATGTTTTTGCTGTAAATGTAAAGAAGGAAAAAGTAGAAAAAAACAGAAGCTGAGTTTTGTTTAGTTCCATAAGGTATTCTATGACTGTCTTTTCCTGGTGTCCCATCCTGCTAAGTACCAAGTCAGCTCTCACACTCCCCATCTCCTTCATTCACAGATTAGCTGTGAAGAGGAAAAAGTGATTAATTTCTGCTTTTAACATGTTTGAGCAATGGCAAGTAATTTTGTCCGGGTTTCTATGTGCATTACATATATAAAGAGGTAGTGGAAACTGCCTCCATTCTTCATGCTCTTTGAAAATGGCACTTAGTGGGTGCAGAGGATCCTGTTTTTATGAATGACTCAAGTGTCACAATTGTCTGAAGTGTACAGTTTTCACTTGTGCAGGAATCATAAGCTCTTCATGCTTTTCAGACATGCCATGAAAAAAAAAAAAGAAAAAAAAAATGTAATCACACACACAAACATTTTATGTAGCATCCAGAATACTTAAGCTACATTTGAATATGTATGTATTTTTAATATGAGTATTCCAATCTTAATGTGTGGCTAATCTAAAAGCCCTCAAGTTTATTTTTCATCTTCACCGCACAGATGTAGTGACCATCCAAGTGTCATACTTGCTAACCGTAAATGCCTGTGTTCAAGGGAAAAAGCAAATAGTACTGGTTCACAGCTTTCTCACTTCAAATGATATGGTGTGAAAATTCTCCCACAGAGGAGCTATTAGATCAACATCACTGACAAAGATGGAGATGAAACCAGCTGCTTTCATTAGCGGATTAAAGAGGTCTTAAGCTTGGACTTGAATCTGTTTATGTGTACATTCTATATAGCACTTCAAATTTTCCCAGTCAGCCTTTTATCCCAAGTTTACAAGATACTAGCTTGTACTGATGGTGAATGCAGTGATAAAGTCACTGTTAATTTCCAGTTTTATTATTGGGTAGCAAATACTCAGACTCTGGAATGATTCCAGCCAGCATGGTCTGTTGTTCTTCAAGCACTGCAGGGTACACTAAGAATCTGCCACCAGTGCAAATGATCTCGTAATTTAGAAATGTTAGTGACCATCACTCTATTATTAAACCAGCATCCCATCTCGCCAAATATTCAGTACTAAACAGATGACACATGAGCAGCATCAATACAATCAAATGAAAAATGTACACTAGGCACAAACTTTTCACTTGTTTGTTAAAAATATATCAGAGTTGGATCCAACATCAAAGATGCATCGTCAAGCACCCATGTCACTTAGTCCAATGGTGGGGTCTCCTCATGTTTTGACCTGGACTATTATCTTCAAATGTGCCAGAGGTGTTTGGTTAGCAGGCAAGCATCCTCATACTTACAGCATTCTACACTGTAATACCAGATGCAACATCATTGCACTGTGAGCAAATTAACTTTACAAATTTTGTTACATTACCTGCCCATGATCTGTTCTTGATAAAATTAAAATAAAATGCCCACCTATAATTTAACAACATGGGTGTAGTGTAGTGTTTACTAAAAAATAAATAAAACAGTGGGGAATTACTTGTTTTTCATGTCTGACAGTCATTTTTCAACATCACCCCAAAGAAACACACCCAACACTAAATGCTAATGTTACTCCGTAGCACCGACCTCATAGCAAGTCCCTTTTCTTTCTGCATCTTTTTTTGATGTAATGAAATACCTATTTACAAGCAAAGAATGGAGTACATATTTATAATATAATACAGGTTAAACGAAACATTCAATGGCCAAGCAAATATTATATAATAAAATAGAAAGTAAAATGAACTGTAGACTCTGGTTATAATACTGAATGATTTCATGGACTTAGAATGTGGCTTAATCTCCATTGTCTATAATCTTCTTACCTTCCAAGGGGAGATACTTTTCTGAAGAGGCATCAAACTGGCTACATACCTTTCCTGGAACAAATCATAAATGATATAAGCTTAAGTCGGAGAAAGAGCTCTAATACTCTAGTACAAATGCTAGCAATTACAAGAACAGTCAGCTTTCTAGTGAACCATTAATGGCATACAATTTGTACAACTGTTGTTTACAGCACCATAATCTATTTCCATATTAACAGCAGTTTACAAGAATGACATAACGAAGTACACCTTTGTTTAAATTTAAAGTATAAAGAAAATTATTTGGAATAAATTACTTTAAGAGATCCAGCCAAGAGTTAAGTGTACTCACCAGAGGAATTATAAAGCTTTGAGTGAGCTCTAAGAAGTACCGTCGAAGGATGGCATTCTGTGCTGCAGAGGGCCGCTTCTGTTGTAAACCCTTAAAAAATGAATTGGAATTTAAATGTACACTTTGGTCTGACATTTTTAACGTAAAACCCTTTTCACAGTGACCCTCCATCCCAGATTGCAATGGTCTGAAATCTTGTACATGGTCCATGACATGAATTTGAAGTAATTTGTGTGAACATCCTGTTAATTTTCCCAGAACTAGATGGTGTGCTGATGTACAGTCTGGCCCAGTCATCTCTAAAAGTGGCTAAATCTTTTAATTGGCTGAGCTGGTGATCTTATTTAAATGTGTTATCTTTTGACATCTGCCGATACTTATTTTATGCCTGGTATAGATACTTGCCTTGCAGAATCATTGACTCTGAAATATCTGAATCTGTAGTAAACTGAATAACCTTTTCTTGTCAAATTGTTCTAATGCTCTAAAAATAAAATTGAAATTACAGTTTGTATGTAGTATGTTAGATATACGATACTTAAACATGTGGTATTAATGAAACTCAAATTTGATTTGTGTTGATTGCATGAATCAATTCAGCTAAATAATAAAAAAAGATACATAGTATATAAAGAATTAAACGGATACTATCATGACTGAAAAAATAACTAATAAAAATAAAGTAGTAGCTATATTGACACATGTGGAGAACACAGTGAAATTCCTACTTTTATGTCTGACCAGCATGCAACACATTATCGCTCTCTGGCACCAAGACAAATACAAACTAATATACCGAGGAAGACATAGTAACTTAATTGCCAGGACCAATTTATATTTATCCTTCAAGTAATATGTAAGTCAGGCTTTCTTTTTCCTTTAACAATAGCTATAACCAACACAGGAGAGGAAAGCAAAACATGTAAGGAAGCCAATTCTTGAAGAAAATAAACCTCTGGGTGCCTAGAGGTTCCTTGTGATATACACATTTCTCTTAACCTCCCCTTAACCAGTCTGACCTGTTGCAGGCCAAAATACATTTTCAAAAAAAACTGCCACTTTGTCCACAAAAGGAAAGAACAATTGCATTTTTGCTTAATTTTGCAGTAGTTTTCCTTAAAGGCGTCTCTTTCAAGGAAATAATTTCCATTTTAGCTATGAAGTTCAGTTCAGGATTGAACCATACTAAACAGTAATGGTAGAGGTGTTATTGCAGAAATAACAGAAACAAGCAAATTTTTAAACATTTGATAATTTAATATGTTTCTGTACTTTAACAAAAAGAAAAAAATATTATACCATATTTTTCCTCTGATGTTCTATTAACAGCCTTTGTTCAAGAGGTCAAGAGGATGTACACGCTACGTTCAGGATTAACTGAAATTTTTACTGTCGTAAGTTTCAGTTCTCCAGAACTACTCTAATGTAAGCTCTTGTTTGTCTGGATAGTCTAATAAAGAACAAAGGTTCACATTTCCTTCTGCTTGACAGTTATCTCTGCAAATGTTTAGATCATGGGATATTATTGGAATACAATAGTAGTGTATTGTACAGAAACCATGGGTATTTTACTGCACAATAAGACACTTTCCCCAAGCTTAAATAATAAGGTTAGGCCAGTGTTACAAAACAGGGCCTGGACACAACTTCTAGTCTGACAACACATGAAGTTTAATGACTGCAGTTGCCGAATTCTGTTGTCTCCAAGGGTGTCAAGTTACAGGACTAGAACTCACCATTGGTGACTTATTACCTCAAAACGTTTCATTACAGTTCCAAATATCATATTGATCTGCGAAAGTACAGCAAGGATGTTTCATTTTTTCGTTATTCAACTCTCACACATTGGACTAAGAGGAGCACTGCATTAAAGTGAATTAACAAGGAGAACATGAACTTTGTCACTGTCTTCACTGTAGTTAGTACGACAAACACAAAACATTGAACAGACATCTTTGTGAATATCTCCTCTGCTTGCACAGCCCAAAACACATGCTTTTCTTCTTTCCTTGCAGCTGCCACTGTTCTTCATTGATCTTCACTGTACTGGTTGTTAACTCTCACAGACATAAGCCCACTCCTACAACTTGCTATTAAGATAAGGATGTCCCAGACCAGTCTGACCGTACCGTAACTAGTTGCAGTTATTTGTTGGGACTGTTAAGAGCACAATGTCCAGATTTAGAGGGTGCCACATCATACAACTGATAGTAACAGGTGCATGATGCAACTGTTGGAATGCGCGATTATGTAAATGAAGGCTATGACTGAAGAGAAAATCTTGTAGTGTGATGCTAGCTTTGGCACAAAATGTAATATCATAATAGTGAACGTCACAATACAAACTTTAGAGGAAAAGATGTCTTCATAAAGGCAGATGCTAAATCCAAATCTTGGCTAAAGCAATTCAAAAGTTCTTTGAGCTAGCAATACAGTCTTAACTAACACCAAAACCTAAATATTAAAGAACATTACCAAAGATTAAGGTAAAAATCATTTTCCTAAAACAAAATACAAAAGCAAATCATACCTTCTGTAATTGTTTAATAATCTCTTCATCTTTATTTAGGAATGGCTTATAGGCAGAATATACACCTAGAAATATACAACAAAAAGCATAAAACAGTTATAGACATTCAAATTTCAAATGAATTCCTATCATTACAAATACTCCTCCCTATTGAGGATGTGGACAATCTATGGCCCATTGGATTCTGGTAAATATATTCTGGTCCTCATCAGGTATTAACAAGATGTGCTACAGTTGGCTGGTATAAGTGCAATAAGTTGTCATACAGAGTCATCCGAAAAACAGTTAAGTAAACCCCAAGCACTTTCACAATAGAAAGAGGGACAGCCCTCTGTATGTTTTAGCTGCTTGCTTGCGTTTTTAAAGAATGTAAGTTTGCACATGACAATTTATCTTCTGGATGGCAGTGACGCCTTTGGGTGGGACTCCAGGTCTTTGCACTCATCGGGACAGTTTTCTAGCAGCAGACGGACCAAAATGGATTATTCCTGTACTACAACCTCTGTGTCTGGTGAGACAAGGAGTAAGATTCAGGCACTGCCAGCAGCATCCCAGCCATACCTTCAGGGAATCTGCTGTTCTCCAGACGCTTCATCACCAAGAGCAGGGTAGTTAACAGCTTTCCAAGCGATCTCAAAATTCATTTTTAGCACAGAGTTGTAAATTAATTTTCTTACATTTTTCAAATTTTAGAATGATCAGAGTCAAATGCAAAAAGCAAATCTTGTTTATTTTCCTAATTTTAAGGATTGAGTTCAGAAAGAAGCGAGGATTTGGACACCTATGCAGCCCAGGCTGCCATCCTTCATTGTGAATTTGAATCTCACTTTCAGGACTTTGGGCACCACAAGACAGATTTTGCAATTTCTTCATCTTCTTTTACTGTTAAAGTGGACGATGTGCCATACTTCTTGCAGCTGAAAGTAAATGAACTCAAATTGCAAACTTAAAAAATAAGTTTACCAAAGTTTTTTTTTTTTTGCTTGATCTCTACAGATTGTACACAACTCAAGCTTCGTTTCCAAGGCTTTGTAAGCATGCTGTGTACATGGCATCATTATCCGGTATCACATAAAGTTACAATCAGGTCTTAGTCACAAATGAAAACTACTAGAAGAAAGCTTAGCAGCTAACTGGCAGACACAAATGCATAAAATGAATTAATTGCTGCAACAACCAGAATTTCAGTTGATAATAGTTTGTGCAGAAGCAAGCAGTTTCATGTTCATGACTACAACAGTATAAGAGCAAAATCACTGTGTTTTAAAATTGCTCCCATATGGGTGTTTAAGCATTGCTGTTAACAGCTTTTAATTAAAAACTTTTATAATGAAAACATTTCTTGGACCAACAGCTTTTAAAGTTAACATATCATTAACACATGTGCTAATTTACCTGGGCTGACAGTCACACCTAGATTTTATAAACAGATCGCAGTTTGAATAATGATAGGAAAACTATCACCTAATAAAATCTATTTTGATAAAAAGACACTGAATTTAGTGGAATACATTAAAATATTATTTAAAAAAAAAAAAAAGTCAAGCTTAAAGCATCGCAATATCAGTTTCTTAAGACATGTAAATATTTTTATTTTTTGATTTCTTTTAAATTTTCCATTGCCGATTTCTCCAAATATAAACATCACCAGTTCCACTTAAAACACTTTAACAGCTGCACCATGTCAGGCACCAGAATGGAACAAACTATGCTAATATCACCTTCACCATCGATCTATCCTGCGATGTTCTGTGCTAGCACAAATGTCTGACTTACTCTAACACAATTATTTAGCTGTGGGTTTAAATTTACACCTGCAAGTGCATTTTGTATGTCTGTATGCATTTTCTAGTGTATTTCACACTATTGAATTAAAACATTAAAACCCCGTGATCATCAGAGGTGACTGTGCAGAGGGTGCAGACCTATAAATACCTGGGAGTGCAGCTGGATGATAAATTGGACTGGACTGCCAATACTGATGCTCTGTACAAGAGAGGACAGAGCCGAATATACATCCTAAGAAGACTGTCATCCTTCAACATCTGCAATAAGATGCTGCAGATGTTCTATCTGACGGTTGTGGTGAGCGCCCTCTTCTACGCGGAGGTGTGCTGGGGAGGCAGCATAAAGAAGAAGGACGCCTCACGCCTGGACAAACTGGTGAGGAAGGCAGGCTCTATTGTAGGCACGGAGCTGGACAGTTTGACATCTGTGGCAGAGCGACGGACGCTGAGCAGGCTCCTGTCAGTCATGGAGAATCCACTGAACAGGATCATCTCCAGATAGAGGAGCAGCTTCAGCGACAGACTGCTGTCACCATCCTGCTCCACTGACAGACTGAGGAGACCCCACACTATGCGACTCTTTAATTCCACCCAGGGGGTAAACGTTAACATTATACAAAGTTATTGTCTGTTTCACCTGCATTTTTATCACTCTTTAATTTAATATTTTTTTTGTCAGTATGTTCCTGCTGGAGTATGTGAATTTCCCCTTGGGATTAATAAAGTATCTATCTATCATGAATGTTGTTAAAATAAAACAATGCAATTCCAAATAGAAAGATACGACTTATTCATTTGTCATTTTGTCACATGTCACTGTGTCACTTTATTCACAGGTCCAGTTACATGTGTGATGTGTTGTTTAGTTAGTCAGTTGACTGGCACTGAGGTGTATGGTGGAGTGGAGCCACTTAGACTCACTCTTATGGAGTCATTTAAATGTTCATCTGTCAGTCTTGTCCTGAATTTTGATTTCATGACATTCACGTCAGACTCACAGAGGTATGGAGACCCAAACAAAGCAGACATTTTCAGAGCTGCTTGGTGAAGATTCTTATAGTTATCTGGCTCTACTAAGCTCTAGAAATGCCGAGAATGCTGTTGAAACTTTAACTGCATGATAGATAGATAGAGAGATAGATAGAGAGATACAGAGATACTTTATTAATCCCAAGGAGAAATTCACATTCATATTGAAGGTTTACTAATATATAATATCCAATGTCTGTCTGTATGTCTGTCCGCTTTTCACGAGAGAACTACTTAACGGATTTAGATTGTTTTTTTTGTTTTTTTTATAAATTTGCTTGAACATTCCAGTTGATTGAGATTTCTCTCATTTCGCTGTCATAGTTCGCTTGCGGTACCGATTCATTTGCGGGAATCCCAGAAACAAACAGTGGACCGAGGAAAGGGGCCTTCCTCACTCACTCGCCAGCTTTGGGGCGTGTTCCTTAGCTTAGCTAGCGAATGATAGAACAATTGAATTCAACTTTGTTTGATAGTTAAAAAAGTGTTACTTAGGTCTTGATGAGTTTGAGTTTGTATGCCACATTGAAAAGACAGATTGTGGATTGTGATATGATTTTTTGGAAAGATCGCCCACTCCTAATTTGACTAATCAAGTTTTCAAATTTATGTAGGATTCATTAACCCTTTGGCGAACTACTTGAAAAGGGGTGGCGAGCTATCGGTAGCTTGCAAGCAACGTGTTGGAGACCCCTGCTCTAGTGTGTACATATATCAGTAGTATTCTGTATATTCCCCTCTTCCCATATCATGAAGAGTGTATTATCCACTCCATGGGAAAATAGATTGAAAGACTGGATTACTACTAGTGTATATGCAACCATTACTTAACTACTAGGAATAACTGCTTTTAGATTGGCATGCTTTGCAAAACAAGTCCATAAATTAGCAAATTCTATAAATAAGCAATTTAAATGAACATATACATTAAAATTCATCATCACGGCGTTCTAAATTTCACATTTAATGTCAACAGATATTAGCTAGTATGAAACCCACATTATAAATTGCACTTGGCAGAAAAGAAGCAAGCTTACCAGGCTTAGAATCTAAAGTCTTCAGATTCTTCAGCTTCTTCACTTTTACTTGTTTAGGAATATCCCCTGTAGATGGTACACAATGAAAGTTATTTTTAAAAACATACAATTTAAAAAAAAGACCTTAACATTCTATTACAATATATACACAAATACAAATGACCATATACAGCTATAAAGAGAAGCTGAATAAAACCATAACTCTAGATAAATTAAAAAAAATAAAAATAAAATAAAAAATATATATATTTTCCAATTTACAGCCATGCATCACATTTAAGCCTTAAGCTATACTCCCTTTAGAATTAGGCTAATGATAACAGCACATAATTTCCATCCATCCAGCTATATCCTAACTACAGGGTCACGGGGGTCTGCTGGAGCCAATCCCAGCCAACACAGGGCGCAAGGCAGGAAACAAACCTTGGGCAGGGCGCCAGCCCACCGCAGGGGACACACGCACCAAGCACACACAAGGGATAATTTAGAATCGCCAATGCACCTAACCTGCATGTCTTTGGACTATGGGAGGAAACCCACGCAGATACAGGATGAACATGCAAACTCCACGCAGGGGAGACTTGGGAAGCAAACCCGGGTCTCCTAACAGCGAGGTAGCATAATTTGCACTGCCAAATTTCAAAAACTGCATAATGCGTTAAAATATCTAATATCTTTGTCAATCAGAACCTGCCCGATTTTCCCCATCTCACACCTTCTTCTATGCTGGAAAAAATATTGCTCAGTCTCGAGGACTCAGACAGCATTTCTGCAATATATAAAAATATTTTGAAGTCCCTTTCTTTCAAAAATCCAAGAGGACAATGGGAAAAGGATCTCTCATTTAACATATCAGAAAAGGAGTGAAAGGTAGCAATGCAGAGAATTCATTCGAGCTCCATATGCGCAAAGCATACAATTATTCAACTCAAAATTACATATCGAGCACATCTGTCTCACTTGAAAATTGTCCAAAACGTTTTCAGGGCAAGTTCCAACCTGTGAACGCTGCAATCGAGCTCCAGCCTCACTGGGTCACATGCTTTGGGCCTGCACCAAATTAACATCATTCTGGACAAAAGTTTTTAAGTGCCTTTCAGACAGCCTTGGTGTCACAATCCCTCCTAACCCATTAACAGCTGTGTTTGGTGTTCTTCCAGACGGGCGTAAAGTGGAGGACGACAAACAAACTGTTACTATACTATTGGCACGCAGACTCAACTCAAAGAATCCTAACTCTCCCCTTAAAGTCAGTGGGAAACCGATGCTTTATATTATTTGAAATTGTAAAAAATCTAATTCTCACTTAGAGGATCTGTGCAGAACTTTTTCAAAACCTGGCAGGATCTAATCAATAATATTTTAGAATACGCTCTTAAAGCACTGAGGAAATAGATTCTCTCCCCATTTCTTTTTCGTCTCCATTTATCTGCATCTGCTTAATAAACTCGTCAATTTATTCATTTTTACTATTTTTAAGTTTTAGTCCGTTGGCCATGCTCTCTTTCTCATACTGCAACACATAATGCATACATCAAAATATGTTGAGAATTGGACATATGCTCTATGAGCATGCACCAAATGCCATGAAATGGATCAAATGTAATTCCTTCTCGGAAGAAAGCATGAAGTTCAGCATTATAGTCACTGTAGCTTCATTAGGTAAATCTGGCCCCACACAGGAACAAATCAGAAATTACTAACATAATATATCTGTTTTTTTTTTTTCTTTCACAAATTGGTTATGACAACTATGGGGAAAGAAATGTTCAAGTTCTACTTTTTCCCTTTCATTGACTCTGGCGCCCCTGCGAGTGGCAGCCTTTCCTGCAGCTCCGTGTATGACTTTATCTTTCTACCTTTTTTCTCTATTTCACTGATCACTCCTACCACTTACTTTTATGTGGACTCGTTCCCTGGACACTTTTTACTACTTTTGTGAATTTCTGTCTATCTTAAGATTTACAAACTTGACAATCTTGGGCACCTTACTTTTTCCTGTGTGCAACTACCCCATAATCTAATGAGAGTAATTTAATCAGTTTATATACAAGTATCTTAAAAAACACACAAAGTATCTTTTCCAGCCTTTGGATAGCTTTTAGTTTTAACACATTCAATTGATATTCCTTACAATAAAACAGCTTCACACTATTCATTGCATAGAATCCTCCCTTATCATCATTAAACATTAAATCTGGCAGAACAGCTTCAAACGCTCAGTGCTTTCTCATTTAACAGCTGCTTATATCTCCATGTCAGGCAACAGAATGAAACCAGCTATGCTAATATCATGCATGCAGCTCAAACAATTTACTTTAATCCTAAAAAATATGCTAAATTTGCATTTTTCAAAAAAAATAAAATAAAAAATAGCAGCCTAAAATCAAGCATAGAAGTTCCACCTCGTTCATGTCAGTGTACCAAAAATGCTATTACAGTGACCGCCCTGAACTGAATAAATGGGTTATAAATTGAATAGTTGGAGGTACTGATAAAATTATAAAGTATCAGTCAAAGCAGGTTTCATTTACACAAAATTTCATAATTATTAGCACCCATTATATTGAAAATTTTAAACAACTACGCACATTTTACATTTGAGATTTGTTAACAAGGTTTTAATGGGATGTTTATGATTGGAATATCTGAAAAGATAACCTCAATAATACTAACTGCATTAGGATTTGCCATTTGGCAAGTTTTAGATCACCTGCTTGCTTCATATCTCCAATTCGAATGATATGAGGCCAGTGCTGAAGAGTTTTTGCAAAGAATGGGTTGGTAACTCCAAGAATTACAGATGGCCTAAAATGGCAAAAGAAAAAAACACATTAAAATTGTCAAGATCCTTGATATTTACAGGTCTAAAGTTAAGTACTGCCCTGTTTTATTCAGGCCAAAAAGCTTCAGATCTGTTTAGTCTGGAAACAGAAAGTAAAACATATTTGATGAAGGATTTCACTGTTGTCTTGCAGCTGAAATTTAGAGTCTTAGCCATGTTTGTCACTTGTTTTTGACAAGAATATTTCAGTACTTACTAGAGGTTATAGATTCTATCAACAATACCCGATTCTCTCTACAGGGAATTTATTGGTAATAATGTAGTACTAGGGTGTTGTACCGTGTTAGCCATTACGAATGTAGAGAAGAGCCAAGCAAAATGACACCTTTTATTGGCTAACTAAAAAGATTACAATATGCAAGCTTTCGAGGCAATAATGAAAATCTGTTCTTCATGTTATATTTACGTATAGCCAATAGAGATGTTAGAGGTTCTCATTTACATTTTGCACAAGAGAATGATATATTGTAACACACGTCAAGAGAGATATGATCACCGTTTTCTCCACTCTATGTAGGGGTTTAAGATACACTTGAGTTTTTAATCCATAACCTCTGCTTACTTTTCTTTTCCTCATGGGGATGAATAATTCACATTTTTCATTAATCCTCTTCTTTTTATACCTTGCTGAAACATGAAGTTAGAACAAGTTCCACAAGACTGAATCTAATTTCACAGGAGGAGAGCAAGACTCCTCAAAATGACAAGAGTCTGAGAGGAAGGCTTAACAGGAACATGTTTGAGAGAGGAAGCATCAGGTAAGAGAGGTTGAGAAACAAGGATACTGAGGAAGGGCAGAGAAAGAATGCTGAAGGAAAGAGAGGTTGAGACACTCAACGAGCAGAGTTGTAGGAGAAACGCTACAGGTACAAGTAGGGCAAGAGAAGTTGAGAAACAAAGATACAAAGGAGACATGCAGGAAGAACACTGCTTTTTGTTATTACCTGTCCTTCATGGGTAAACGTAGATAGCTAATATTAAATATCTAGAAAACCACTGAAGATTTACTTTTTGTATAGTAGAGAATCCATTAACTTTACTTTAAACTATTAAGAGACAAGGCATTTCTGTATTTAAAATATTCTCTGAGCATAAAATAATTACCATAAAATCTCAGGCATAATGAGTGCAATTTTCACTCATTTTAGTCCACTTAAAATTGGGGTGCACATTATACACAAGATATAATTTTAATTAGGTGTTTTCAATATGGATGCACAGTAGAAATCTAGGTACTTGATTTCATTATGCATATAAAGCACATGGTTCCATCTGTGGTACTGCATTACAGTCCTCCTGTCTCACTTCAGATGTCAGTGCTCATCGTTTGCTAACTGCTCACTCCACATGCGCATTATACAGCATTATAGTTGATAATTTCCACTTGGAGCAACAGATTTGATAGTAGTAGATAGGTTGCCATCATGTTTCTTGAGTAAGTAAGAATTTTAACTCTTTTAGGGCTGATTTTTTTTTTTTCCTCTTTTCTCCCAGGGCTGAATATTTTTCCAAAAACTAAAGTTTTCTGAAAAAGTACACATAGTAATAGTTTCTCACATAAATCAAGATAAAACAGTTGCAGTTGCCACGCGTCAGCCATCTCTGGCTACGGAGTCGGGGGTCAGTGAGCAGATTTCTGAAAAGCAAACAAAGTAATCGTTTCACAAATAAATCATTATAAAATGTCTGTTACTGGATCTACTGCCACTCTCTCTGCATCTTCACTGCCTTTGGCAGCAGCGGCTATGTGGGGGTGGTAACAGAGGCAGCCTCAGTGCGACGCAATCTGGTTTGTACCTCTTGTCATTGTAAATGGGGGTCCAAAATCGGAGTTCGAAAAGTCAGAGTCCAGTTCAGAATAATAAAATATATGCAAAATGTCATCCAGTAAATATTTTGCTTTGCGCATTCACTTCGCTCTCTTGCCAGATGCTGATGCAATTTTTGCCGTTGTTTGCTCAGTGCTACTCAAGCACATGCAGGGATTAGATGTCAAGGAAATGAGACTAACATTCGTCCAAGCAAACCAAGTCTACCTTTAGCATAACGACGAGTTTTTTTTCAACATTTACAGCTGCAATTTTAATACATTTTCAAAATAATTTTAATAAAACCTTGAAAAGTTAAGGGTGCACATTATATATGAATTTCTTTTTTTACCTGAACATTTTGGGTTAAATAAGCATGCACATTATAACCAGGATTTTACGGTATCTGTGTTATTAATATACATGTATTTTTTGTTCAGCTTTATTCAGTGTTCCTTCAATTAGGCCTTCTGTGTATCTTCTTATATAATACGCTACCGTGGGTGTTCATTTGTCTGTCCAGGATTTTAAAATCATCTGTAGCTCGCAAACCGTTTGAAATATTGACCTGAAATTTGGTACAAATTTACTATCCACTTTAAGCTTGGAGGTCAAATCATCACTCCTATTCCTCTTTTAATTTTTATTTTATTTTATTGTAGAATCAACTCTCAGTAGTAGGGTGTCCATGCGGCACATGCGTATGGGCGCCGTTCTTATCCCTCCCACCTTTGCCGTCTCTTCCTCTACCTCTTCATACAGGAGAAAGTAGGGTGAACTAAGTAGATTACAAATGCAAGCTTTCGAGGCAGCTAAGACCCCTTCATCAGGCAAGTATCAATCTATGGCAAACACGGTAAAACACTCTACCTCTTCATATCTTAAATCATTCTTGAGGCAGATTGAAGACAAGTGCCAGCTTAAGTGTAAAATTAAAGAAAACGTACTAAGTAATTGCAACACAAAAACTGACTTAATCAGTTTTAACGCGAAAAGATGCTGACGAAAGAAGAGAAGAAGCGGGTGGCTAGGGTGGAGAAAAGAAGAGCTGCTCAGGAAGGAACAAACGCATCAACCTCTGAGCAAACGAATGGTAAACAGAGACAGAGAAAGAGGATGAAGACTAGGAATGCTCAAGTCAAGTGTATTCACTGCACGTTATCGTGCAGTGCGCCGTTACTGGTGTTTTATATTTTATGATTTTAATTAAGTCACAGTAACTCATTTTACAATACTGAAAAAAAGAACAAAGCATGCAGGAAGAAAACAGCTGACAGGACTAAATATCCAAAAACAAATTAAGTCATCCACATTGTTTTGCTTTAACGTAATTTTATATACAATTGAAGGGCTGCAACAAGTACTTACGGAGCTTGAGTGCGTGTGGTGTACTCCTTGAACTCGCTGTCATGAATAGTGAAGTAAGGTCTAAAGTCACTGCTGTATTTAAGTGGAGAAATACAACTGGAAAACAATTATAGATTTAAGTTATAAAAATATTGATAAAGAATATACTGTAAAATTTTAACATTTTCTAAAATAGAAGTTATATAAAGTTGCCACTCACAAAAAAACAAAGGTGTAACCTAACCAGATTAATAAATCTGCAAGTGAAGAGATTGAAAGACTTAACTGAAAATAAAGTAAAAAAAACTAATAAAAATGCAACTGCACTGTCAAGATAAACTCATATTCTGCATATGTTTCTCATTATTACTTTCCACAACAGACCACTAAATAAATCTGCATTAATAAACTGCCAGGAGCCACATTTCTATCATTACAATTCTACCCTGCAATTATGAGCCTGACAGCCACTGTGCTATCTTTGAAAACGTTGAGAACACTGCATCTATTTTGGGCACAAGTGTTATTTTCCCTCAGACTCTGAACATACAGTAATTTCTTACAATAGAAAAAATAATAAATTAAGTGTTAAAATCAAGAATCCTGGGCACCATCCCAGAATTTCAACAATATGGTTTCACTCAAAAATTACCATTACCGGTAATCCCATATGTCGACATTAAAAAGCTTAATATGAATTTAATAAATTAGCTACATCGTGAGTACCATTTGCTTAGTTGTTCAAAATATGAACTTAAAATGATCAGGAGTCTCCTAAAAATACTAAGATAGGACAGGTATATTAAATAAGGCTTGACTGCACTGAAAGTAGTATGCTTTATGCATCAGCCAAATGGAAACATTTGGTAACACAGTCTAGAGCATCCAAAAAAGCAGTAAAGCAAGGAATGAAATTACCTCTCCCAGCATTTAAAAAAAAAAATGTGTAGCTGGGACATAGCAATATTTCACCATATTAGATTATTGAAAATTCTTTCATTGAAGGTTCCAACGTAACTTTCAGAGAGCTGTCACCTTTCATATTTACAGCATTCATATTTCACCTTCCTTCATGTCACTTAATAGGTACTTTTCACGTTACAACGCAAAGCCTTTCATGTTAAAATCAATTAATTGCCAATAAACCTGACATTTAAAATACAGTACTGTGCTAACAAGTTCCAGATCATATGCTCACCACTGAAATGATAACAGTAAAGACAAAGCCAAGATATACTGAGCTCTCTTAGTATTCTTCACTCACATCACTTACACGGTTTACCATGCAATTCTTGAATGAGTGAAACTGAACTAAGTGCTGTTACTTGAAATCTAAGAAGCAATTATGTCAAACACACAATCATACCAATTAATCACAGAAATATTCCTAACACCACAATTAATTACAAAACAATGCTGTCTAAATCAGCATGATGACTCTTAGCACATCAGCAGAGTTAGCCGGTTTACAGCATTGTAATTCTGGAATTGTGGCTAATCCTACCAGCTGCAGTCTACTGCTTTAATTGTACGTTCTTACCTGACTAGCCCAAGAACTGTTTCTGATGATTCAGAAGGTGAAGGGGCCATAACAACAAGGGGCTCTCCTAGCAATACCAGCTCCCAAAGCATTTGGATATGAAAAAAAACTGGACAAAAGCACCTGAAGAATAAAAGCATACTTCAGAAAAATGGAACCTGTTCAATTACCAAAAAACAAAAACAAAATCTTATGAAGCTATGCTCTGCAATCAGGCTATTTTTTAACTATTTTCTATTTTTACAGTTTTGTTGCAATCCAGATTGGATTTGCACTTCTTGCAGGAGTTTGAAAGATGCATAGACAGACAGACACAAAAACATGCTAAAGTGTATATAAATATACCCTCTGAAAGACCATGGACAGTCAGGTCACAAAATGCTATTTTGCTGAATGTACAAGTGATTCACATTTGATATTAACATAAAACACAAGGACAGAATATTGCCTACTTTTTCTATTTCTGTGCACTTTCATGCACTAGAAAAATATGTGTTCCAACCTCCGCATATTAAAATTACTACTGTAAATAGATAAATTAAATTATAGTAGTATAAAAACTAAGCATTTGTATAAAAAGTCTTTGCTAGAGGCATTTTCATTGGCAACTTTTTCAAGGGATCTTGGTGACCTTAGACTCTTTTCTATCAAATGAAATATATGACTTACTGTATATATTGTAAATCAAAGAACTAACTTAGCCAGACTAATTTATTACAGTTTACTGAAATGAACTTGACGTTGGTGCTGGTGTGCTTTTGATAAATGCTTTCTATGTGTGATGAAATATCAGCCAGTGTATTTGGAGGCATTTTCTCGCACAGGAGCAGGCAAGATGTTTTTGCGGTTAATCAAGTAATTCACTGTTGAAGTAGTACAGTCAAAATGTTACAAATGTAGCATTTGACTATGTCTGTGAAATTAGATGTTTTCATCTAAATCATTTTTTACAATGAATTCATTTTATAGGCGTTAATTACTCTTTACCACTGGTCAAGGTTGCTTTCAGTTTGAAGTTTTAATTTTATTATTTCATGTTTCAGGTGTAGGCTTTCCAATATAATCCAAAATAACTATGTTGTCATGATCCTAATAATTATCACTGTACTAATTGTGTGGTGTGCAAGAAAGGTGGTGTAATCTTTCAAACTAGTGTGTAGGCAGACTGTTTCTACACTCTGAACACTTCTACATTAAAATCCAGTATATCTATTTCTAATAGATAACCAGTATCTACTTTTGACAGAAGCACAGTATCATATAACTCCTTATATAAGAGGTATGGTACAGTGGTTTAAGGCTTTGGACTTCAAACCCTGAGGCTGATGGTTAAACTCTCACTACTAAACACTGTGTGACCATAAGTGAGTCACTTCATCTGCCTGTGCTACAACCGGAAAACCAAAAAAAAAATAAAATAAAATAAAAAATGTAACCAACTGTATCAAAAACGTTGCAAGTCACCAAATAAGTAAATGTAATGCGAGTGTATATTTCTCTATAGCAAAAAAAAAAAAAAAAAAAATCTTGAAAGCCTTGGAAGGAGACAATACGTGATTTTCTCAGTGACACTTTAACATTCCACGAGAGACACTTTAATGTCCTGTGAGACGAGGCAGTCAGACACAAGGACAGCTGCTGTACAGGGTTTTAAATAATCGACACGCAGCATGACAACCAGAACACGCAGCTCGGCAGCAGCAAGCCAGCAGATGATCCGACTGCATCTCCTTAGTGTGCGTTCAGCCCCCCAGCCCTTCATAACATGAGCAGCAGAGACGTGAAGTGGCTGGCATGTAGCGCCCCCTAGTTTTTTTTTTTTTTATATATAAAA
>JANRMT010062840.1:51051490-51066752 GCA_026402145.1 Polypterus bichir lapradei | reverse complement strand
TTGTGCAAGGATATGAAGTAGTCAAATCTTGATTTGCGTGGAGTGTTTTTTTTTTTTCCCCCCAAAAAAAACTGTAACAACATATGGCACATTTTCAATTCTGACAATTTCACATTTATGACTCATTTGTATTTTCAGCAGAAAATAAAATTATTTTGTTGAGTCTATAGGAATGACTTAAAGACCTGTTCTCTATCTCTCCGTTATAAAAGATTCATGAAAAACAGAAATACCTGTCGGCATATCTGATAAACATTACAATTACGTAAGCAAAAAAAATAAAATATAAATAAACTTAGAGAGACTGTATCCGTACAGTTCTTGAAACTAAATATAAACCAATGCAGTAATAGCTAACTCTGACTCAAAGTAATCTAGACTTTGAATATTAAGTTTCTTGATAATACATCTCCTAATTTCACGTTATGCATAGCAACAGCAATTGCCACTTCATAGGACATCTTCTATAAGTACTTATTTAGTTCAGAATTAGTTAAAAGAGATGTCTGTTCAACTCCTCTGGATTCACTTGGCACAAACCTTTAAAAAAATAGGTGCGTCTCTTTCTAAATGGTCCAGGGCATAACAAATAGGAATTTTCTTGCCAGCAGCCTGGCGAAATCGAAAACAAAACTGTGTGTCTCCAAGACAACCTTTAATAAAAAGAAAAAAAACAAAATACAAATTACTGCATGTGTATTATATTATTAAAACATAACCAAAATCAAACATTGGCATCAAGTTATTAGAGTTTTCTATTTGAAACATACAGGTGGATTCATAAGAACATCCTGCTGCACTAGAGCAAATTCTGCAGTTTAATGTGTCCAAGCACATTTTAGATGTTCTCTCCACTTGACTTAGCAATTGTAAAGTACAGTATAATATAAATAAAGCAGTTTGGAGAATAATTTAAGAACTAGAAAAAGGGATTTCTAGACTAAGAACCTGTTTTTAGACTATTCCTAACTTTCACAAGTCATAAAGCCAGATGGTCATCCTCTGAAAAGTACAACATCCAACCCACTCAGATCGTGCCCATGAGAATTCACTCGCTGGGTGAAACACAAGAAAGTATCAATTAAAAGTTTAACGGCACGGAAAACACTTTCAACAAAAAACATCCCTATACACTGAGTCCTTATACACTGCAAACTAGCAGATTAAAATGAAGGAGACAATTCTTAAGAATATGCAAACGTACTAGCGGAAGTAAAAATAAAAATTAACACCACTTTGTTCTTGTTCACAACTTAAACTGCACATCTCCTTTGATGTTACATTAACTATAAAAGTAACATTGACGTAAAATCTATAATATCATAAACACCATAGAGTTAATAATGATACTAGTTTTAGGCAGCCTGTCATTTTGTTTAATACAGCCGCACCAACTGAAATGCTGGTTGTTGGTTTATGTAAAATCAGGAGATGCACAAAAACAATACCAAATAAATATAGCTTGTTTTCTGCAGCCATGCCGACTACATCTTGTTGAGATTAAAAGTTTTTCCCCCAGTTCTTATCTGTGCTTCTTATCACAGACTTGTAGAGTATTCATCTATAAATTAAACACTGGACAAGCACTCGCACTGTTTCACAGCAATACTCTGGAAAAACAAATAACGAATAAAAACAAATCTCTGACATTTTCTTCCTTATATTTAATAATGGTACACACTAGATAAAAACAATTTTTGTTTTAAATGCCAAATGTGTGGTACTCCATAGAACACTGTGGAAAGATGCATCACCCTATGCATTCTGGGAAACACAGTACAAGACTAAATGGCACAGGGATCAAGTCCTCAGAAAAATTAAAAATAAACGTAATACAAAATGCTTTCCTTATCTGTTGAAAGGCCAAGCAAAATGAGATTAGAACTGTTTGTACACCCAAAAAAATGGCAACAGGCCAGATATCCATGGACTGAAAATAAATGGAAACATTTATTCCTTAAGATCTTATCAAAAATTATCACATGGTTAAATCTCACAGCGAAAAGATTAATTACAACTGGTTCTTTGTAAGAAAAGTGGGAGCACCTGTATGAGAGCTAATCCAAGCCATTGAAGCCGTTTAGGATTGATTACCATGATTGGTAAAGCCCCACAACCTCCGTTAAGCAGATCAAGCAGTTTTCTTAATGTAGCAGGGATGCTAGTTAGGAGCACACAGTTTTTTGTTTTTTTGTTTTTGTTTTGGAGTTCACTGTAACCAAAATGCTTGTCAGCATTATACAAAGTAGGGAGAAGGAGGCAATATTGAACTATGCCTTTTCAAGTATAGTATCAGAGATATGGTAACCTCTAACAAAAACAGCTTGCTCAGCTCTTTGTGTTTTGCACAGTGTGTTTCTATATTCTATCCAACACTTAGTGTACATGATTTGATCGACTTTAGCATTTTTAGATTAGTATTCTCTATGTTATACTAACATAACCTGGAATACATAATTTAGCACTAAAAGCAGGTATATGTAAGCTTTTGGGACCTGTCTGCAATGGGAAGAAGTCTCATTTGAGAAGTGTGTTTAACTATGTCAATACGTGAATACCTTAAGTTCAGTATTAAACTGACGTCAATTTAAAGATTTCAGGGATTATACTTGCATTACACAAACACAAATGGAGATGGTATCGTTGATAAATAGCTGAAATAAAATGGTTTTTTAATCCTGTTTCAGTGACTACACAAAGCAGTATTTGTTAAAGGAGTATAAGGCAGTGTCAAACCTCTTTTCAAACTAGAAACACAAGAATTGTACAAAGTAGCAAACATTCAGATAGGTGTGTTACATCAGTGTTACAAGTAACTTGTAAACAAAACTTCACATAAATTAAAATTAACTTTAATAGCGCAGTATGGATGCATGTATTTCATACTTACTGATCATGGTTTTCTTTTGTCATAATTTGATATATTGGAATAGAAAACATCAGTTGGATTAAAAATTATTTTGGGAAATGTAAGATCAAGAGGAGGGGTAGAAATATATTTTATATATGAATAAATAGGCAATATGCTCCAATCTTTTTTGTTATTTCCTTAATCATTTCCTTGTATCTAACCAATGTAAAAAAATTTATTTATTTATTTAGTCTATTTACCTGAAATCTTGTACAGCATTTTCTATGAAAAGGTACTTTAGAAGTAAATTTGGTTTTCTTAGTAGTTTGGAAATGGTGTGCTATGGTAGTCACACTCACGTCTGAATTTCAAAATATTTATGTGCAGCAATTAAAGTCAAATCAAACATTTCAGATTAGATAAATTGTATTAATGTCATGTGCTTCATTAGTCTGGATAAATATATAAATTTATAATATTTTATATATATATATATATATATATGTGTGAACTCTGACCCGGACACAGACAGACGGACATCTTTGTTTCACCCAACAAACGTTTATTTACAAAGTCTATTTACAAAGATCACGTGCACCACAAACCCCAGTGCCTTCTGCACCGATTCCCCAAAGTCCAGGGCTCACAGTTCCTGTGCCTTTCTTTCCTGGCCGCCTCCAGTCCTCTCTCCAGCTCTGTCCACTTCCACCCGATATCCACTGCTCACTGAAGGGAGGCGGCCCTTTATATATGCTTCCCGGACGAGCACCAGGTGTTCCCGGCATTCTTCCCTTGGCCATGCCCCAGCGTGGCGGAAGTGCCGGCTGTCCTCCCGGCAGCTCTCCGGGTGTCCTCCAAAGTCTTCCCCCTGGTGTGGCGGAAGTGCCGGGCTCCCGGGATAATCAGGCACTGGGGCGCCGCCTGGCGGTGGCCACGGGTCCCTACAGGGCTGGGCTTCCAAGCCCTTTACCCGAGGCCCCCAACATAACCAGGACGGACGCCCCCTCGCGGTCTGGAGGAGGCACAAGCCCTCGGACCACAATAATTAATATTTATATAAATAAATTAATAAATTAATAAATAAATAATTACACACATACATAATATATAATTGCAACAAAGAGATGCATTACAAGGAAAAAAATACAGAATGATATAAAGTCAAAAATAGAAAAGAAATAGTAAAAGGAAGCACCACATTTTAAAGAAACTTAAAGAGCTCATAGGGTTACTTCGAGGATTCCCACAGTAATTTAACTGAAAAAATTAACATAATATTCACATCGTTGGAAGATAACGAAATGTCATTAAATTCAAAACAAAGTTGTCAAAAGAAAGAGCAGTTACCTGAATTGGAGTCTGGAAAAGACAGATAACAAATGCTGATTTTCTAAAAGAAAATATCAAACAAAATCACTGATTAAATCACTTTGATAACTGTGCATTCTATTATGTTAACACCGTCCATCATGAGGCTACTACTCACAAACTAACATATGTCAAGACTACATATATATTTTAAGAGGAGATTACCGTGCTAATTGTCTCTGAAACAAACAGGAAAGCACCAACACATCTTACATAAGAAAACACACCCTAAAGTTAGAATGTACTAAAAAGAATTCTGTTAACAGTGTAAATGTATTATATCAACATCATGTCTAGACAAGAGGCATACTAAATTCAAACTTAAAATGGATACTGACCTCTTTATCAGAGAGCTTTGAAGAATGAGGATAAATTACCTAAAAAGAAAAAGTATTTATGTTAAGGTGTTGCTGACAGATATTTTCCCTGGAAAAAAAAAAAGTATGTTAGACCATCTGATTCAAAGCATTGAGGTTGAATGAATCCAGATTTATCTGATGCAGTAGTAATTAGCCTATTCAGTGTTGGCAATGTCATTTTTAGTTATTTCAGACAACCCATAGTTTGTATGTTAGTTTGCTGCTGACTTGACATGCATTGTCTAAAATGATGAAGCGTAATAGAGAACAATGATGTAGGACACCAGTATTACAATTTTTCTTAAACAGTAAAGAGAAAATAAATAAGACAATAAAGACAAAAAGTTTCATTTAGGCAGCATACTAACTCCTTGACCACATTCTCCCTCCCTAAATATTCAAAATTCAAATAAATACTTATTTTTAACTGTGGTGGGCTGGAGCCCTGCCCGGTGATTTGTTCTTGCCTTGCAATGTGTTGGCTGGGATTGGCTCCAGCAGACATTCCCCCTCTTCCGCCCCCTGTGACCCTGTGTTAGGATGTAGCGGGTTGGATATTGACTGACTGACTTATTTTTAATATGAATATTTGACAAATTTTAGCTAGTTTCACAGCCCTAATATACACATATATGCATACACTTGCACACATCCTCAACACAACCTTGTTTAATACCCAAAAAAGACACTTCACAATACATCGTAAGGGAACATTTAAAGTCACTAGGGGGGTTTGCCCCCTGCTCACTTCGCTTTCCCCCCCCCCCCACTAAAATTTCCCTATGATGAACATATTATTACTTGCTAACAATAAAATTCTACCAAACCCAGTTTGGTCATATTTGGATTGACACTAAAAATGGAAACTGGGAAATAAAGTTCAGTTACAAGTGAGGATGGGTAGAACTATAGCAACTGACTGATAACACTCAATGAATTAAGAGGAAACTTGAAAAGAAGGACACATTTCACGTTTTCCCATGTACAGTATCGCATCACTGTATATTAAACCATAACAATTTCAGAAATAATGATTATACCAACTCTGTTCCATTCATTCTCTTCTCTTGTTGCTGCTGCAATTTTTATTAACTTACTCCCTAGAGACACTGTAACAGAATCAAAATGGATGCCAAATCACAAGCTCCTACTTTCCAAAAAAAAGGCACCAAGATCCACCTTAATATTTTATAGCAGGCTGGGAAACCAAATGACTGGGAACAGGCAGATTTTGACCTAATAAATGAGCACTGGCCTAAAAGGTCTATTTTTTCTGGAATCAGTGTAGACCAGAGTTGTTATTCTTTCTTCTCTCGCCAGCTTTTTACTCTTTAATTTTTTTTTTTTGTATCAGTATACTGCTGCTGGATTATGTGAATTTCCCCTTGAGATTAATAAAGTGTCCATCTATCTATCTAGCTGCTTTTAGCTAAACATATGCACACTAGCAGTGCTACCCGTCTAAGATGGGTTGAAATCTAAATAATCAAAGTAGCCCTCAGTGTTATCGCTTGCAGTGTGCCATACTTACTGTACATACATACTGTAGGTCTCTATAGTGTTATATGCCATTAGGTATGGAATTCAGGAAATTATTGTTAATGTTTGTTATGTGCCATGTATTGGAATAACAGTGTCATAGCAGCTGGACAGACACACAGACACTTTTCCTTTTAATCATTACCCAATTATCTGCTTTAAAAGTTCATTTAAAAAGCATACAGATGTATTTGCATGTATACATAGTTTTGTGGGATTGTTTGCCTACTGTATGTTTTGTGTTTTATTTAAAACATGCCATATTTCTTAATGTGTATAGTACTAGCTTGGTTAATATTTCACTTACAGATGAATCATATTTGTTTAGAATTCCACGTTGATATTTAATTCAACTACATGTTAGATTTCTAAAGAGGTGTATTAATTTTTTACATTTAAGATTTCTCACTCGCCACGGACACTGTGAGATGGACTTTAAAGTCCCAGTGCTTATGAGCAACTTCAGAACACAGCAAGACAGAAAAGAATGGGAAATGAAACTCATGCTAAAATTGAACACATTACAACATGGTTTAAACAGAGACATGGGTCTTATGGCCAGATATGGGGATTGTTTGCATCTCTCAAACTGACCAGGACAACGTGACTACACACCCACATTGTATTGAAGAACTCATCAGAAACTTCCAAAGACTTTGTTGGACAGTTATCTTATCCAAAGAGCTTGACCATACATTGTTCTCCTCTCTTGCTAAATGAATCTTAGCCTGAAGAGGTCTATTCATTTTTTACATTTAAGATGTCTCACTTAAAGGTTTTCCAATGTTGTTACTTGTCCTAGTGTGAATATATAAACACAGGGAACTCCAGTTTCTGTATTACATCTCACCTGAAGAAGGGGCCCGAGTTACCTCGAAAGCTTGCATATTGTAATCTTTTTAGTTAGCCAATAAAAGAGGTCATTTTACTTGACTTTTCACTACCTTTAAAAAGCAGCAAGACTAACAGCTGTAAATTTCTTGATACATATTTCAAAAGTTAAAAAAATGCATGCCTATTTACAACTGAATACACACATATATAATCAGTACATTTCCTAATAACATTCACTTCAAATTTTGTTAGGTATTGTACCAAATCTGCAGTGTCTCAATAATGGATTTGGTGTCCCAAAAAATGTATGCACACTTTGAATGATTATAAATAAATGGTTTATTAAGATACATCTGAGTTTTGTAATTCGATTTAAAGAAGACAAAGGTAGAATCAGTTAACACAAGTGTCTGAACTACAGGCCGCTCTGGTCCAGGCACTGCTGATAACGCAGACCAATGGATATGCGAACATTACAAATCTTTTCGTTTGGTATTTGGGCACTTTCTCTTTCATTCACGGTTTTCAATTTATCGATTTTTGCGGTTTTGTGATATAAACTTTATCTCTGACATGACCCTGTCCATTGTCATGAGCTCTGATGAACAGAGGGGCTACCAATACAATCAGTCCATTTATTTGGCAGATTATTGTCAAAACAGGCCCTCACATTATGGCAGTGGCAAGGCACTCCATCCTGCTGAAAATAAAACTGGTCCTCATCCCCAAACTCCTGTCGAATACGTGGCATGACAGATTCCTGCACAAGTTCAAATACACGGCACCAGCTGCAGCACTGTCTTAACAAACATTGTATTTAGAATTATTCTAAGTGTGTATACATTTTTTGGGACACCAGTAAATGGGTACATAAGGTATGCTGATTTGAGTTTCCTATTAATTAAAATGAAATTTTGTATTTTAATACATTCGTATTTATCATGGTGTCAAGAGATTGGTAATGTGTTGTATGTCACTTTCCTCCACACAATACTACTACTGCTATTATACAAAAATATACTGATACAAAGTGAATATCTTAGATCTCTATATCTATATATATATATATCTATATATCTATCTATATCTATATCTATATATCTATATCTATATATCTATATCTATATATCTATATCTATATATCTATATATCTATATATATATATATATATATATATATAAAATACACCACCGTGGCTGTTCGTTTGTCTGTCCAGGATTTTAAATCACCTGAAGCTTGCAAACCGTTTGACCTGTTGATCTGAAATTTGGTACACATATGCTATGTGACGTCTACTATCCACTTTGGGGGTGATGATTGACCTCCAAGGTTATTCCTCTTTTCATTTTTTATTTTATTGTAGAATCAACTCTCAGCAGCAGCCAGCAGGGTGGCCGTGCGGCGTATGCGTACGGGCACCGTTCTCATCCCTACCACCTTCACCGTGACTTCCCCTATGTCTTTATATCTTAAATTATTCTTGAGGCAGATTGAAGACTTCAGTGCCAGCTTAAGTGAAAAAATGTTTAAAAAGCGTACTAACTAATTGCATCACAAACACTGACTTAATCAGTTTTATTGCAAAAAGATGCCAACGGAAGAAGAGAAGAAGTGGGCCGCTAGAGTAGAGGAAAGAAGAGCTGCTCAGGAAGGAGCGAGCGCATCATCCTCTAAGCAAACAAATGCTAAACGTACAGAGAAACAGTACGAGAACTAGTAATGCTCAAGTCAAGTGTATTCACTGCACGTTTTCGTACAGTGCACCATTACTGGGTTTTAGATATAAAACTGTTGAAATTAAATGTCGCTAACATCCACGTTGAAATTTTCAGGAGTGATGAGACAGAACAACTTAACGACATTGCATCATGTTTTTATTTCTGGGTTCACCAGTCTGTTTGACTGACATTGGGGTTTCTTCATTTGGATTTCTAATGTTGTATCTGAACATATTCAAATTGAATCCACACCTTGATAGAATCTTTAGAAAATTGTCATAATAAATACACTAAACACACAAAGGCCCTGTGCTCTGACCTTCAAAGGTCTTGCGAAAACACAATTGCCCCTCGGAGATTAATAAAGTATATCAAAAAAATGTATTGAGAAGAAGTAATGCCCCCAGGAAAAAAAAAAAGCAGTATACAGTGCCGACGATACATTCCAGACAAACATGTTTTGTATTGAGTCTGTGTTGCTGCAAATTAAGCTAGAGTAATACTAGCTTCTGTACTACCCATCATTTAAAGAACATCTTAATATGCACCTTTGAGTTCAAACCAATTACAGTGCTGAATGTTTTACATGGCAAGGAAATGTCACACAAAAACTGCAGAAAATACCTAGCACAGAAAAAAAAAAAACAAAAAAAAAAAAACCGCATCTTTCTTTTGGCACTTGTGTTATTCTGAGAAAACTTTTTGTGTTGTACCTGGATCTTTATAACTGTATTAATCTACTAGAACTAGCGCTAGGCTTTGCTTTTTTGTCCTCACCTGACATTTTCAAATACAGTGCAATAGCAGCTAACATTACACATTCACTCAATGCTGTTTGTCAAATGTATAGTATTAAAAGTGAACACTCCCTCCACTAGAAGTGCAGAGCTCTGTAATGTCGGCAGCAATGCAAAAAGATCCACGATGGTGCAGATTACCTACATATTTCAGGAGCATACTTTCACTGTTCACTATGTCCTCCTTGCCCATAACATGCTGGGAACATTGAAGAACAACTAAAAAGAAGGGATGACAACTCTAAAGTCCAAGGACGACTGAAAAGTGCCTAGTAGCCACCTTCCTAGGCTAAGAGGAGATGAGAATACAATGCCCTCCAATTAGGCTGAAGGAAAAACACCTGATGAGGTCCACCTACCCAAAACATAGGGTCTGTTTTTCTCTCTTTTGAAGTGGAAATAACATTTAACTTTTTTCCATATAAAATAAACAACATAAATGAGGAGCTATATTTTACGGCTAAAATGTAAAAACTACAAGGATTTATTCTGGAAAAAGTTACTTTAATGCAAATGTTTTTAAACGTATAGTACTCGCATGAGAAGTTTTCTTCCCTGCCACCAAACCAGGGACATTTTCCACATTGTTTGTCATTGGCCAAAACTGGTCACCACAGGGTTCTGTTAAGTTTGAATCTTCAATATGTCATTTATCAATGAAAACAGGAGATTATTATTTTTCTTCTTCTTCTGCCACCATTACATGGGTTTAGAAACGTGTAAAAATTTAATTTTTGGATGGAGTATTCTTTTTAATTTACTGATATTTTAATGATATTAATATTCACTTTATTATTATTTATCATCAGAGGTGACTGTGCAGAGGGTACAGACCTATAAATACCTGGGAGTGCAGCTGGATGATAAACTGGACTGGACTGCCAATACTGATGCTCTGTGCAAGAGAGGACAGAGCCGACTATACTTCCTTAGAAGGCTGGCGTCCTTCAACATCTGCAATAAGATGCTGCAGATGTTCTATCAGACGGTTGTGGCGAGCGCCTTCTTCTACGCGGTGGTGTGCTGGGGAGGCAGCATAAAGTAGAGGGACGCCTTACGCCTGGACAAACTGGTGAGGAAGGCAGGCTCTATTGTAGGCATGGAGCTGGACAGTTTGACATCCGTGGCAGAGCGACGGGCGCTGAGCAGACTCCTGTCAATCATGGAGAATCCACTGAACAGGATCATCTCCAGACAGAGGAGCAGCTTCAGTGAAAGACTGCTGTCACCATCCTGCTCCGAGACCCCACACTATGCGACTCTTCAATTACACCCGGGGGGGTAAACGTTAACTTTATACAAAGTTATTGTCTGTTATACCTGCATTGTTATCACTCTTTAATATTGTTCTTTATCAGTAAGCTGCTGCTGGAGTTTGGGAATTTCCCCTTGGGATTAATAAAGTATCTATCTACAGTACAGGCCAAAAGTTTGGACACACCTCGTCATTCAATGTGTTTTCTTTATTTTCATGACCATTTACAGCACTCCATCACTCTCCTTCTTGGTCAAATAGCCCTTACACGGCCTGGAGGTGTGTTTGGGGTCATTGTCCTGTTGAAAAATAAATGAGCTTCCAACTAACCTGACTTCTGCACAACACAACTGCTGGTCCCAACCCCATTGATAAAGCAAGAAATTCCACTAAATAACCCTGATAAGGCACACCTGTGAAGTGAAAACCATTTCAGGTGACTACCTGTTGAAGCTCATCGAGAGAATGCCAAGAGTGTGCAAAGCAGTAATCAGAGCAAAGGGGGGCTATTTTGAAGAAACTAGAATATAAAACATGTTTTCAGTTATTTCACCTTTTTTTGTTAAGTACATAACTCCACATGTGTTCATTCATAGTTTTGATGCCTTCAGTCATGAAAATAAAGAAAACACATTGAATGAGGAGGTGTGTCCAAACTTTTGGCCTGTACTGTATTTACAGCTTTTTCCCTGTTCTTACTGTGAAAGTCACTTTATAGTCCATGGTGTATGCAATTTCACTGTCTATTTTTGTAAACGATTGCAAAATTATTATTCTTAAACAAGAATACTTTTGAATGACTTGCACAATAGGATCGCATGCATTAATATCAATACTTCTGCGCTAAATTATTAAATACTTGTAGTTAATGCTGGAGTTTACAAGTTTTCAGCAAAAGTTGGAAAGTTCTGCTAGTCTGACATTCTAAACAAAGATGGGAGTTTGAGCAGAACAATAGCAGCAAAAATGAGATATGTTTAAATATGTTGAGAAGATAAAAATAGCAGGAAAAGGATAACGTAATTTATATACAGCATAACGTCTGCATGCGATTGAAATGTGATTAATGAAAGAAGAACAAGAAAGTTAAATGAGTGAGAATAATTGAGTAAATGTTGTGACATTTTACTAATGAAGAGGGAAAATGAGTGCAGGGTTCAGAAGATAAACTGGAGATGATAAATTGTTCACGTAAAGGATACATACAGTTGGGGTCAGCAGGGCTGTGGAGCCATGGAATTGGAAGTAGTTATTGGGTTACTGGAGTTGGAGTCAGTAAAAATGTACTGAATCCAACTCCAACTAAATGTCAATTGTAAAATAATGTATTAAAATTTCCAATTTCACTTATACAAATTCAATGAAACTACTTTTCCTTCTATCCTATTGGTAAAAATATAGCCTTGTTTTTAGTTGTGCAAGTATTATTTCATAAATATTATGTAAAAGCACCAGTGGCATCGCGGCAGCCTTTGGTCCCAACTATTAATGAGTTAGGGTGCTAAGAAGTAGCCTGATGATTCACAATGGCTGTAATGATATGTCTTGTTGTATTGTGCGCTTTCAAACAACATCGTAAATAAATTAGTCCAATTACAAAGAGGGCCGTAAGAGTTGGAGGAACAATAAACTGAGGAGTTGCAGTCGGTGGTACCATAAATTGTAACAAATCCACAGCCCCGGGGATCGAGATATGTTAGATAGAAAGGCAAAAAAATAGCTGGGTTAACCAAGTCACTATTATGGGCAGGTGGATTATTAATTCACACAATATAGTGATATAAGAATTAGAAAATGTAATATGAAGAACTGGTAATACTCAAAGAGAAGCTAACTCTCAAAGCAGGTAAAGCATCAGTGAGGAGGGCATACAACAAACCTGGGGAAAAAAATCCAGGTAAAGCCATTTTTTGTTATATACAAGTAGGAAATAATTAACAGCCTATTAACATCTGCAGGTTTTCCTTCACTTAGATCTAAACTGGTCTAATTTGTTCAGCAGCTTGAGTTGGAGTTCTGCAAGACGGATTGACTCAGCCATAAATATAAACGAATACTATCAACTTCCTAATTATATAAATAGTGTCCACAGAATGCTCACAAAGTATTTCTAAAGTTCCACCCTATGCCCATAGTCAGTAAATGAACAAATGCTCAGTCCGCGAATTCTCCGCATTTTTTAAGTAGCAGTGCGAAAACAAAACCAGCGGCTCCTTGTAACTTGTTGATCCTTGATCAGTAAATCAAAAGAAAAAAAAATTAAACAATTCTCGTTGGCTTTTCTGACGTCTTTGTCTGAACACAATTTAAGAGAAATAACCGCAAAGCCTAGCAGTGTTGAACATCTGGCTGCTTCCACACGCGGTTTTCCTAACTTTATTAGGCTCGCGGGCCATGACATCTACCAGCTACACAGACACAAGCTGTCCGGGAAGACAAAACACATTCCAGCCACTTCTGTAACCGAGTCCGCAGCTTTAGAAGTATACGGGAAAGCTGAGCCACAGCCTACGAAGTCAGACCAGGGCCGCCTTACCTCCACAGCCTGTCCCAGCTCCAGATCGAAGCCCACGACGCATACACAGTGCAGCCAGCAGGAGAAGCGGTCCCATGGCAGCAGTGGCTGCTCCGAGTGGCCCGGGCCATTCTGTGCGTCGACTGGCGAGACGTTGCTGTCAGGGAGCCCAGACTCGTTTAATAATAAGTCGGCCGGCTTCTCCGGGCTAGGCAAGGCCATAACTAATACGAAATGGGCGAGTACCGACAAACCTAAGGTGTCGGCCACTCGACGGGAAAGCAAGTCCCGCGCATCCGCCTACAAAAATACCGGAGCCTTCAGCTGAGAACAGCGAACGAGACGAGTGGTGGTGAACGAGCTCGTCCACGTCACATGTTGCTGTGTAGCACGTCACTGTGTTTATCACAACAGCGCCCCAAGCGGTAGAACAAGTTACCACAAAAGTAACCTTTATTCAGTCAGTCAGTCAGTCATTGTCCTAACACAGGGTCACGGGGGTCTGCTGGAGCCAATCCCAGCCAGCACAGGGCGCAAGGCAGGAACAAACCCCGGGCAGGGCGCCAGCCCACCGCGGCCTTCATTCAGTATACAGTACAATACTGCAGTAAGTAAACTAATAAGTTTCCAGGGCCATGCCTTTTAAAAGTAAAAGAATTCTACATGTACTGTATTTAAGTAATACAACAAAGTGGTGGCTTCTAAGTTCTGCCCTTGCCCACGGAGTGGCTGAGGAGTTTTTTACCCCAAACAATTTCTTCTTTTAATTGAACTGCTACCTTAATGAAGCAAGCTGTTGCAGTCAATGCCTTCAAAAGGTATTCATACCCCATCAGCTTTTACACATTTTATGCTGAAGCCCTATGCTAAAATCATCTAAATTCACTTTTCCCTCATCAAGCAACACTCAATACCCCAAAATGACAAAGTGAAAACAAGATTTTAGAAATTTTGGCAAATGTATTAAAAATAAAAAATGTGAAATATCACATTGGCACAAGTATTTAGATACTTTCCTCTATACTTCTTTGAAGCCTCTTTGTCAAAAGTTCCAGTCTGGAATCTCTTTGGGTCTAACATAACAAGGTTCACACACCTATATATGGTATTTTTCTGTCATTCATCTCAGTAAAGCCTCTCAAGTTTTGACAGGTTGGATGGACAGCTATTTTCTGGAATCTCCAGAGATGTTCGATTGGGTTCAAGTTTGGGCTATGGCTGGTTACTCAAGAACATTCTCCGAGTTGTTCCTATGCCACTCTCTGTGTTGTCTTTTTACTTTGTGCTTAAGGTCATTGTCCTGTTGGAATACGAATCTTCGTCCCAGTATGAGGTCCAGTGTGCTCTAGAGCAGATTTTCGATAAGAATGTCTCTATACTTTGCTCAGTACACCTTTCCCACAACTCTGACTAGCCTCCCAGTCCCAAATGCTAAAAAAACAACCCCACATCCACCACCATGCTTTATTGTTGGAGTGGTATTACACAGGTGATGAGCGCTGCCTGGTTTCCTCCAGTATTGTAGCTTAGAGCTGAGGCCAAGCAGTTCAAAAATTGTTTCATCAGACCAGACAATCTTGTTTCCCATTTTCTGAGTGTCCTTTAGATGCCTTTTTTGCAAACTCCAATTGACCCTACATATGTTGTCTTGACACTCTTCCATAAAGCCCAATTTAGTGACGAATTGCAGTGGTGGTTGTCCTTCTGGAAGTTTCTGCCATTTCCATGCTGGCTCTCTGGAGCTCAGCCACCAGTTTTATTCACCAATGAAAGGAAATTTTGAAGGCTAAAGTGGACACTTTCTCAATAAGATAGATAGATAGATAGATAGATAGATAGATAGATAGATAGATAGATAGATAGATAGATAGATAGATAGATATTTTAGCATAGTTGGCAGGATTAGATAGATAGATAGATAGATAGATAGATAGATAGATAGATAGATAGATAGATAGATAGATAGATATTTTAGCATTGTTGGCAGGATTGGATAGATAGATAGATAGATAGATAGATAGATAGA
>JANRMT010062840.1:51025894-51039200 GCA_026402145.1 Polypterus bichir lapradei | reverse complement strand
TATGTTACGTAGGCACGTACCTTTTATCTTCGGCAATCTCATTCTCTAACCAGGCCTCAGGAGCTAACCAGCGTAACACTGTCCACCACCCCTTTCGTTATTCTGGCACATTGTTGACATCCTTGAGTAACAACAACATACTAAACTGGAAGGTGGTCTACGCATGCGTGGAATTCACGGACAAACAAAGATCAAGATCTAAATGAAGATCTCTTTAGTTAATTTAAAGCACAACAATTTGTTTAGTTTGAATGTCTGTGTTTTGAGGTGTGACTGGAGTACTACAGTCTTCAGTAGTATAAGTCTGGAGGAGATTCTTAATGCAATGCCTATGTTTTTGCTGTCTCTCTACTGCCATCTAGTGCTTCTTCTTCTAATTCATTCGCGGACAAACAAAGATCAAGATCCAAATGAAGATTATATATAGAGATATGTATATATATATATATATATATATATATATTTCCAATGCCCTTTACTGCTTAACATCAGGGCCTTAAAGACATTATTATATTTAAGATTAGGGATATACCATAAAATTTAAGATTAGGCATGAGTAGGGATTATTTTAGACAATCAGTGACTTAACATCAGGGCCACCATTTCACTGACTGTAACTTCAGTACTATATATATATATATAGCATTTTTAATGTAGGTAGATCATTTTGACCTGGTCATTTTAAAAGTAGCTCGCAAGCCGAAAAAGCGTGGGCACCCCTGCACTAGGCTGTCTCCTGTATTATGTTCTGATTGGTCCCCAGGGTACATTTGTCTTGTGTTTGGATGATTCTCAAGGTTCTTATTCGTGATAACACTTTCCATTTAAACACGGCCTATTGCCCCTTAGTGGCATCTGACAAGTTTTCTCTCATGGCCAGTAAGTTTCGTTTTCGTACCAATTTTCCTTTGGACAATGACACCTTTGTAGTGTCCTTTCCACCTGGATAGTCCTTCCCAATAAATACTGCTTGGCAAATCAACTGGATAAATGGGTAAAGATATTGGACAAAATAAAGGATGCATTTCCATATATTTTTAGACAAGTCTTTTAAGAAAAACAAAAAAACCATGCTGATAAAATCTTTTAACCACGGCTTTTAAACAGCATCTGATTCACACCATGCTGCTTTAATTAGACTTGGGAGTGTTTTGGCAGGCCTATGCCAGTATGCTTAAGGACACAAATGACAGTGCATATGTTTCTGGATTTCTCTTTCACACTCAATGCTGAGAAAAGAAAATGAAAAAAGATATCCAAAATGGAACACTGCGGAAAGCGAAAAAAATCAATCCATTATGTACGGTCGTTTGAGCTCCTCGAAACAACAATGTAAAAGTTTCTGCTTTATTTTGGAAGAGAAGGCCTTCAATCAGACAGAAGACAATTACAGAACCACTTAAAGCATTCTAAATTAGCTCCATGGGTTGCTGTATTTATAGATCGGGTGATTTCCTGTCAGGAAGGCATCATTTATTGAAAGTCAAAACAGTTTAATGGCCAGTTGTCCTGTGTCTCCTGTCTAATCTGCCATTGTCTCCCTTTGACACAATGACTATCTTCGTAATTAAAGGTGCTTATTTTGAAATAATAAGGGCAGTTTAAATTTTTGATAAATTAGAGCTAAGATGTCAGAACAACTAAAACACAATTTGGTAAGATGCTCATATATACTACATTTAGGCTTATTCTAGATATAAATTCTTAATATTACACTTGCCAAAGTGGGGCATTGCTTCCTTAAAGATGCATGTGCTGATATGAACAATGCATATTTTTTCACACCAAAAGGAAAAACACCTCTATGGGGTATTAAGCTAGGTAAATGTACCAGATGTCTTGTAAGGGTGTAATAATGGGACACCCAGGATGGTAGAAAGTGTGGTCGGACGTGAGATATGCCCCATCTCCAAATGATGCTATGGAGCAGGGGACACAGAAAACATTATTGCAACCTAATCCTCCTCCTTATAGAGAGAAAGGGTAACACACTGAAGGACTAGAAAGAGACAGAAACACCTCCATGCTGACAGGGGACAGTACACGATCCCAGGCTAAGAGAGCAGAGGCCAAGTTACCATTTTAACTCTTTCAGGGCTGATGTCGACTTTTGTCAAAAGGAGGAGCTGACGATGGTAATCAACTGTAAACTGTGACAAAACCAACTGTTATGTTTTAGTTGGACTCTCGTTGCTAGAAGGAAAGTTAGTTAGTTTCCTGTGCTTGTGTGAGTAGTAAGTTGCAAACAAGAGCAAAAATGGCACTGACATAATGGCGAGAGATCAAAGCGAATGCGTAAAGCAAAATACTCCATGGAAAAAGTTTTGCCTGTCATCTGTGAACTGGACTATGACTTGTCGGACTCTGATTTTGATACAAGTGATCGAACACGAATGTGAGGTTCCAGCTTCAGCTGACTGGTCCCCAGCTAATCGTGGTGCTGAACGGGTTCATGTAGCTGACACACCTACGGCAATGTTCGCCAGGGAGGACTTCCACTTAACAATGATAAGAGGCAGAAACCAGATTGCAATGCACTGCGACTGTGACCGCTGCTTCTGCTACCTGGCAGCAAGCCTGCCTCGCATTAATGGGAAACTGGCAGCCACAGCATACATCAACAGACATTTTATATTGATTTCTGTGTGAAACCATTGCTTTTCAGAAACTATGTTTTTTGGAAAAAAATATTCAGCCCTCAAAAAGTTAATAGACCAGGCAGTGGTAGAACTCTCTTGTATACGTGACATTTTTAAGGCAGCTGAAGACCCAGGGGCATGGATAGCAGGAGATGCTAGAGGGAGCTTTAGCTGCATGCCTTTGTAATAAAATGTGAGGCACCCCTCTTCTCCTTCAAATGATTTTGTGACTTGGCTGGAAATTACTTTACAGAAAAAAGTGGTCTCAGAAAATAGAGAGATGGATGGATATTCTCAAAGCATCTAGAAAAACAGTCCAGACACAGAAGCCACCACACTTCTGAATAATCATGCACAATAGGATTCTGGAAAAGGCTGAGATGGAGTGGGACCCCACCAAATTTGGTTCCTGCCTTGCACACAATTCTGGCTGGGTAGTCTTCAGCTCCCTGTGACCCCATAATGACATAAATGAAAATGGATAGATAGAACGATGAAAATTGTGACCACCAGAGGGTGTTGCAGCAACCCAAACCCCAGACACAACCTCACAGACACAAGCTCCAGGATAATAAAAAGGTTTATTTTCACCAAATACCTTGCACAAAGGTTTCAAAAGTGGCATAAACCCATACAACAAATTCTTCTTTCTCTTTCTCTCCTCCAAACTTCCCAGGCAAGCTCTGTCTGTCCTCCACACCTGACTTTGACTTGCCTGGATGAAGTTGAGTGGTCTCTTTTATCTTGGACCCAGGAGTACTCCAGTGCTAGGGCATTGCCAGATGGAAGTACCTCCAGGTCAATTGGAAGTCCCATAAAGTAATAATTAATAATAATAGTAATAATAATTCTTTACAGGTCGGCACGGTGGCACAGTGGGTAGCGCTGCTCCCTCGCAGTTAGGAGACCCGGGTTAGTGACTTTCCGGGTTTGCATGTTCTCCTCGTGTCTGCGTGGGTTTCCTCCCACAGTCCAAAGACATGCACGTTAGGTGCATTGGCGATCCTAAATTGTCCCTAGTGTTTGCTTGGTGCGTGGGTGTGTGTGTGTGTGCCCTGCGGTGGGCTGGCACCCTGCCCGGGGTTTGTTTCCTGCCTTGTGCCCTGTGTTGGCTGGGATTGGCTCCAGCAGACCCCCGTGACTCTGTAGTTTGGATATAGCGGGTTGGATAATGGATGGATGGATAATTCTTTACATTTGTATAGCGCTTTTCTCACTAATCAAAGTGCTTGTGTCATAGTGAGTGGGGAACCATTTCAACCACCACTAATTTGAAGCATCTAACTGGATGATGTGTTGGCAGCCATTTTTGTACCAGTACGCTAATCACACATTAGCTATTAGGTGGTGAAGTGGTGACAGAGAGAGAGAGAGACAATTAGAGACAGGGGTTGATTAGGGGGCCAGAATGACTAGGTCGTGCTGGGCAATTTAACCAGGATATCCGGATACACCCTGCTCTTTACAAAGGATGCCCAGGTATCTTTTATGACCATAGAGAGTCAGGTCCTCGGTTTTATGTCTCATCTGAAGGATGGTGCCATTTTCACAGTGCCGTGTCCCCGTCCCGGCACTGGGGCACTGGGATCCACATTCAGACCACAGGGTAAGTGCTTCTTGCTGCCCTCACCAACACCTCTTTCAGCAGCAACCCAAGCTTTTCCTAAATGATCTCCCATCCAAGTACTGGCTTAGCCCTGTGGGCGTCTGTGTGGAAATCCTAACCTAAGGAGGCTGCCACCTAGTGCATTGGAGGAAAAAAATATTCATTGGTGCTCATCTACCTAAGAGCTTCCACTGCACTGGCCTCCCAGCTGGGTATGGAATTCATGTTCAATCTTGGATGGAATGCCAATCACTGCATGCTGTCCATTACAATGTTCATACCTTTTATGGGCATAACAAGATGGTTTGAAAGACCAGTGGCATGAGGGGATGAGAGATGAATGCACATTCACCCAGAAATACACACCAGAATTTTGGAACAGACTGAGATGAAATGCTGTCAACTCCAGGTTTGGTTTCTGTCTTGATCGTGCTGGAAGAGAATTCAGGTTTCAGGGATTCTATAACGAAATAAATGGTTTTAGATCATACAATGAAGGAACCCAACCTCTGTGTTGGAGTCAGTCCCAAACCCAAATAAACGGGGTGGGTTGGCATCAGGAAAGGCATCTGGCCATGCAAATCATGCCGAAACCTCTACTGGGGAAGTCTAGTTAAAAAAAAAAAAAAAATAGCGACTCCATATAAAAAATAGAAGAAGAAGGTGGTCATGCAATGAAGGAAAGATTAACATTCTTGGACACATTTAGGGTACGTGTTTATCTTAGCATCTTGGTGTAAAATAGAACTGAATGAGAGCTTACCATGAGTTGTGCAGCAAGACTTAGAGAAAGACAATGTTAGACTGATGTGTGGTCCAGAGTTGGTTTCTCTCTTAAGCTCACCTCTGCCGAGAATAGACACAACTGTGTCATGGAGCAAGAAGGTTAGGTTGAAGGATGGGTAAATGCATGGATGTATGAATGAATGGATAAAGATTCATGGATAGACCCAGAGAGACAATAAGTATTCACTAAGAGTTGCACGGTGGAGTTTTGGAGGAGAGTGCTGTGAACAATGGGAAACCTGTTGTAGTGTTCCTGAAACCAGAATACTGCCAAATAAATGACAGAAGGAAGAAATGAAGAAAGAGAGAATGTTACAAAATTACAAAAGAAGCAAAGGGAAAATAAGCCTCCTGCTGCCTCACATCCTTTAAGACATCACAAAGTACCAGAATAAAGCATCCCTTCATCTTCCATCTGGCACTTTCCACCATCACAATCCCTCCCGTCTCTCTCTTTCCTATCAGCTCAGCACTCACATTCAACATCCACACTTCCTGAAACCACAGGGAGGAAGTAGCATTCAAAGTTCTGGCTCAGATTACATTTGGCTCTAAATTCAGAACCTTCTGCAAGAAAAGGGATGCTCCTTGTAAATCTTACAACATTCTCCCTAGAGGTCCCTCTTGGGGCACCAGGGTGTCCTGCATTTGTGAGCTCTTTTCGATAAACAATGAGTCAGGCTCACCTGTCTACAGTCCAGACAATCAGTTTGTTTTCCACCCCTGATAAAATTTAAAATATAAAAATGGGTTGCCTTGCTACCATCTATAGGGTGGTCCAGATCTAATTATACAATTTTCATTATGCTATAACTTATTAAGTTTATTACATAGAAAATCACCCAAAAAATCCCGGACCATCAAGAAGTGTGCGAACTGACGACATGAAGAATCGTCTTTGCGCCGAACTTCCCGCATAAATCAAAGTCATCCAGACGAGCTGGATCTGCATAATTAGATCTGGACCACCCTGTATTGACAAGAGTCAGTCAGTCAGCCATTGTCCAACCCGCTATATCCTAACACAGGGTCACGGGGGTCTGCTGGAGCCAATCCCAGCCAGCACAGGGCAGGAACAAACCCTGGGCAAGGCGCCAGTCCACACACACATGACAATTTTAGGATCACCAATGCACCTAACCTGCATGTCTTTGGACTGTGGGAGGAAAGCGGAGCACTGGCAGAATATGCAGACTCCATGCAGGGAGGACCCGGGAAGTGAACCCAGGTCTCCTCACTGCACCGTATTGACAAGAGGACTTGTGTTGATCTATTCCTTTCCTATAGCACTCGTGCCAGTGTAGATTTCTCTGTGTTCTCTGGAATGCTGTTGTGCTGTTTACAAGAAGATAGCATCACACTACGATGAACCTTTCTATGCTTGGCTCCTGTCTTTTACCAGATGCTACCTACAACTCTACAATATAAACAGGCGTTTGAATAAAGCCTTTGGGACAGAGACAAGGCTAGATTCAGAAGATTTCATTTAGTCCTGAGTAAACAGTGATGACAAAAGTATGGAATGTGTGGAGTTTACTTCTATGGGAGCAAGCAGCTGAGTGTTATAAGCACTTACAGTAGGTATCAGAACACATACAATGTAATTCAGGAAGTTGGTAGTTGTATAAAATGTTTGTTCATGTGTTTTTAGGCACTCTGCAAGTAAGTAACTGAAAAAGTGAAAATGAATGAGTCACTGAAACTATACTCATATTTTCTGTTTTTCACAAAAACGTTAGGCTCTTGAGTAATTCCTTAAATTCGGCCTTTTGTCTGTCATTTCAATGAGGGTGGGAAATGCATATTACTGAAGGTTACATGACTATAAAGTGGGGTATTCTAGAACAAACTGTGGAACTAGCCCCGGACACAGACAGACGGACATCGTTTGTTCCACCCAACACACGTATATTCACACAAACTATTTACAATATTTACAAATTCCAGTGCACAAACCCAGTGCCTCCAGCACCGATTCCCCAAAAATGTCCGGGCCTTTCCCAAGTGCCCTCCTTCTGGCCGCCTCCAGTCCTCTCTCCAGCTCCGTCCTCTTCCACCCGACTTCCTCTCTCGACTGTTGGGAGGCGGCCCCTTTTATAGCACCCCGGATGAGCTCCAGCTGCTTCCTGGCATTCCTCCGTGGACATGCCCCCGTGTGGCGGAAGTGCCGGCTGCGCACCCGAAAGCCCTCCGGGTGTCCCCATTCTTCTTCTTCCTCCCAGCACTTCCGGGTGTGGCGGAAGTGCTGGGCTCCAGGGTTCTTCAGGCACCGGGGTGCTGCCTGGCGGTGGCCTCGGGTAGGGGGAGGGTCAGGAGGAGGCACCAGCCCTCCTCCGGTCCCCTCGGGCATCCCGGCTGGGCTCCCCCCCCCAGCCGCATGCGACAAAACATAATTGGTTCCAGGACCTTATTTACTATAGCATGTGTTCATTCTAGTTTACATTGAAATGTATGTATTTAGGGGTAATCCATTCCAGGACCACAGCCTAGACTAGAGCAAAGTTACCATACAACATAACCATTTAAGCAGGAAAAATAGGATACAAAATCAAAAATATACCTGCCATTTGTTTTTTATTAATCCACACTAATAGAAGAGTTTCCATCTGCTCCATGATATTACAATGTGAACTGCTAAACCTAGAGATTTCCTTTGTGACCTGTGCACTTGTTTTATAAAATTGTACTGATCATTGCTTTAGCAATACCATATTTTGCTTTAGTAATACCATATTCAGCACTTGTGTGGCACGGTGGCGCAGTGGGTAGCGCTGCTGCTGCCTCGCAGTTAGGAGACCCGGGTTCGCTTCCCGGGTCCTCCCTGTGTGGAGTTTGCATGTTCTTCCCGTGTCTGTGTGGGTTTCCTCCGGGTGCTCTGGTTTCCTTCCAAAGACATGCAGGTTAGGTGCATTGGCAATTCTAAATTGTCCTTGGTGTGTGTGTGTGTGCCCTGTGGTGGGCTGGCGCCCTGCCTGGGGTTTGTTTCCTGCCTTGTGCCCTGGGATTGGCTCCAGCAGACCCCTGTGACTCTGTAGTTAGGATATAGTGGGTTGGGTAATGGATGGATGTTATTAGATTTCTAACTCTGTCTTTCCAGCGCATGGCTGAAATTATATAGCAAAATAATTAAAAAATTATTTGCACTGCTAAAGACACAAATAACAGATAACTGAACTAAGCTGATAATTGAACCTTACAAATGATAACAAAGCTCTAATGAAAACGGGAAGGCCCTGACACATCATGTGCACATGTGTGCTACGTCAGCCAATAGTATACCTCCACATTTGTTGCAGCATCCTGATTTTATTAATGAAAACCGTTCTTCGTAGCATTTGTTTGTTGTGGCATACCTGACTGTACAACATAACATCCTCAAACCTATTTAATCGGATTGAGTCTTCAAGGGTGGTTGTGGTCTATCCCAGTTGTAAAGCTGAATTCAACCCTGGACCATGCACCAGTGCATCGCTGGGTACACTCATGCAGACATCCACACGGGGCTAATTTAGAATCACCAGTTAAGCTAACCTGTAAGTCTTTGAGAATGTGGGAAGAAAGCCAGAGTGCTCAGTGCTATTCCTTGCACAAGGAAATTCAGAATGAGAAACATGGATGACTGAGGGAGGGAACCATAACTGAAGCCGAAGTCAAAACCAGAGATTTGTCCTACTGATCGTCACTACCAAAACGCTACTAAAAGTTGTTGTAAGGAAACAAAAGCAAAGAGTCGGAACTGGGAGTACTAAAGCACATGGAATACACACATACTCACGAAAGGCTGTTTTTCAGAGATATCTGCAAACTCCGATAATGACATGTCTGATATGCCACTCTTTATACTGTTGTGTCCATACCGTTACATATAAAGGATGTGAACGCTCCATAACAACCCACACAGCACTGCAACAACAACGACTTGAAATGGCACCTCCTGTAAAAATAAAAAAACAAAACAAAAAAAACAAAACAAAATAGCAACGCCAATGGCACATTTATTATTTTTTATTAATAAATGACAATAATACTAACCTAAAAATAAAAAAATAAGTTCAAAATAAACCTGTGATGGGCTGGCGTCCTGTCCAGGGTTTTGTTCCTGCTTTGCACCCTATGCTTGATGGGATAGGCAATTCAGACCCTGGTCTGAATTAAGTGGGTTAGAAAATGACAAGCGCATAGAAATTTAAAGTACACAAAAGCATAACACCCAGAAGAAAACCCACAAAGACTCAGGATGAATATACAAACTCCACTCATACAATGACCGAGCACAAAATATGAATCCAGACACCCACGATAACCACACTGAGTCACCATGACACCTGCATATAAAAACCATGAAGCCAATTTGTATCATGATGTTATAAAATGCATGGACTTGACCCTACACACACAGAGACGGAGCGGAGGATGCCATCATCTATATGCTACACCGATCCCTCTCCCACCTGGACAGAGGCAGTGGTGCTGTAAGAATTATGTTTTTGGACTTCTCTAGCGCCTTCAACACCATCCAACCTCTGCTCCTTAGAGACAAGCTGACTGAGATGGGAGTAGACTCACACCTGGTGGCATGGATTGTGGACTATCTTACAGACAGACCTCAATATGTGCGTCTTGGGAACTGCAGGTCTGACATTGTGTTCAGCAATACAGGGGCACCGCAGGGGACTGTACTTTCTCCGGTCCTGTTCAATCTATATACATCAGACTTCCAATATGACTTGGAGTCCTGTCACGTGCAAAAGTTCGCTGATGACACTGCTATTGTGGGCTGCATCAGGAGTGGGCAGGAGGAGGAGTACAGGAAGCTAATCAAAGACTTTGTTAAATGGTGCGACTCAAACCACTTACATCTTAACACCAGCAAAACCAAGGAACTGGTGGTGGATTTTAGGAGGCCCAGGCCCCTCATGGACCCCGTGATCATCAGAGGCGACTGTGCAGAGGGTGCAGACCTATAAATACCTGGGAGTGCAGCTGGATAATAAATTGGACTGGACTGCCAATACTGATGCTCTATGTAAGAAAGGTCAGAGCAGACTATACTTTCTGAGAAGGTTGGCATCGTTCAACATCTGCAGTAAGATGCTGCAGATGTTCTACCAGACGGTTGTGGCGAGTGCCCTCTTCTACGCGGTGGTGTGCTGGGGTGGCAGCATAAAGATGAAAGACGCCTCACGCCTGGACAAACTTGTTAAGAAGGCAGGCTCTATTGTAGGAGTAAAGTTGGACAGTTTAACATCTGTGGCAGAGCGACGGGCATTAAGCAAACTCCTGTCAATCATGAAGAATCCACTGCATCCACTGAACAGTGTCATCTCCAGGCAGAGGAGTAGCTTCAGTGACAGACTTTTGTCACGGTCCTGCTCCACTGACAGACTGAGGAGATCGTTCCTCCCCCACACTATGCGACTCTTCAATTCCACCCGGGGGAGTAAATGCTAACTTTTTTCATTTTTATTACTATTTAATTTAATATTGTTTCTTTGTATCAGTATACTGCTGCTGGATTATGTGAATTTCCCCTTGGGATTAATAAAGTATCTATCTATCTATCTATCTATCTATCTATCTATCTATCAGAGACGCTCAGAGTAAGAACCATTCGTTTTTGGAGTTCCAGTACCATACCCACAGGAAACTATAGCCTTTCCTCAAAACATTACACATGACATGAATCAAATCTAAAAAATATGCCACTCCATTACAGGGCATTTTGAGGGGAGTTCATCCAATTATTATCCATTCTGGGTATCCAGTTCATGGTTATGAAGGGTTTGTTCCTATCCTAGAAAACCTTGGGAATCAGGCAGGAACAATTCCTAGATGGGACACCAGTGCAATGCAGGACCTGTGAATACGATGTACCAACAATTCATTTCTTCCATTCATCCATTTTTTTTTTTGGAATTTAATTTTTCTGATGCACGAAGCAGTATAAACAATTTAATACCCATCCCTGGATGGGATATCAGTCAAATAGTTCAATTAATTCTTAAAATTTCAAATCTAATTCTTTTTTTAATTCTGCCTAATATTTGTAAACTATTGTATAACTAAGTAATGCATTATTTTTAAATCATCTTATAGTGCAGTGGAAACAATTAATTCTGTGTGGCCTTGTTTCTTTGTATAAAGTTTGAAGTACACAAAATCAGGCCCCAAAAGGTTAATTTGAAAACACACTTGTTCACCTGATGGATGTAATAAAGATGGAGTCAGCTACACCATGCCCAGCATACGGACAGATAACAAGTCACACTAAGTCGCTAAGATATGGACAGGAGCAATATCAAGGCACCATGGAGGAAACAATAATGGACACTTGTTAATAAAGTAAACAATAATTTAACCAATGTAAACAATACAAATATGATACAGCAATTTCCATTCATCCACCTCGCTATATCCTAACTACAGGGTCACGGGGGTCTGCTGGAGCCAATCCCAGCCAACACAGGGCGCAAGGCAGGAACAAATCCTGGGCAGGGTGCCAGCCCACCGCAGGATGCACACACACCAAGGACAATTTAGGATCACCAATGTACCTAACCTGCACATCTTTGGACTGTGGGAGGAAACCGGAGCACCTGAAGGAAACCCACACAGACACAGGGAGAACATGCAAACTCCACGCAGGGAGGACCTGGGAAGTGAACCCAGGTCTCCTTACTGCGAGGCAGTAGTGCTTCCACTGCGCCACCGTGCTGCCCGATATAGCAATTTTGAGTCTGTTTAATAGGGATATGTTATGTACATGAATCCTCTGCAAAGACAGTTGACTCAACTCTGTGAAGAGAAAGAAAGAGAGTAACAGAGAGACGAGAGTGTGTTCATTGTCCCACCAGAACCTTCTGTCAATCTGATCTCCCATCCACGGCTCCAGGAACACGAGAAGACATTAAAGGGTTACTGCCGCATTGGTACTCCTGGGTGCCTCTGTCTTCCTTGGCTGCTTCTCTAAATTCCTCTAAACATTTAAATGCTTTGCAAGATGATAATAAGCTAATGCAATATTTTGCGGCTATACTTTTTGCTGATAAGTTATCTGAGCTCTTGAGAAACCAGCAGCAAGTACTGTGTAATGTACTTAAGAGTGTACGCATCATAATACAGTATTTTGAGTGTTTGAGATGCACTGACTCATTGCTTCCTAAGCATGGTTTATGCACTAGGGAGTGCTGAAAATGGTGCAAGTAGGTGTATATGGTCAGCGCCAGCTCTGCCAGTCTTGACCACAAAGGGGTATCTCACATAGGAAGCTCCATCCCAGTAAGGGGTCTGCAGAGTGTTACCTTTGCTAGGAAGGTGGTTAGGAAAAGGCCTGTCTAGGCATTTTTGCTTAGACTGCTGCCTTCACCACCCAAATCAGATCATTTGTAGAAAATGAATGGATTGATGCATGTTTATGTTTAAATGTTGTATGGTTTGTACTTGGATATTGTATGGGCTTTGAGCTTGTGTTCAATGAAATGTATTTCATAAAAGTAAACCTATTTTAACTAAACTGAATGACTGCATCAATTTGGATATTATGCTGCACCACCACTAATTCAGCTCCTATTCTGGACTGCATGTTATATCCCAATATGACCCCTCAGAATTAGTTTTCTTGTGACAGCAGCATGACCCGACATGACAGATGATTTGGTGGCTCCTTTCCTAAAGTGGGCGATGAACAACATGTTAAGAATTAGCTTCAAAAATGTAATTATAGTATCAGTTATAGCAGGATCTTTAGCCAGGTAAACCATAGTCAGACGCCTGCAGTGCACATAAATGGGCAAATATGTTTATTACTGCAGGCATGGTGTTGGTCATATACAGGCAGAAACCCAGGATAAAAACACTGGTGAACACAAACCTTAACACAATGTAAATATGCTTTTAGGAACAGCAGCAAGGGTATCAGCATCCAGGAAGCCAAAACTATTAGGGCACACAACACAGATTTAAGAAGATGCAAAGTAATTAGCAAGAGCAGAGGCAGGAAACCTCACAAGATACCAATCACTCATCCTGACAGGACCACATAGAGCAAGTGCAGTTGGCAGCCAACCTGAAGGAAAGTGAAACACACTCTGCTGAGTACAAGTTTTTATTTGGGGCAAGCAAAGCTACAACATGTTTTTTTAGTGATGCTTCTACAAACATTATATGATGGTTAACAGGATGCATGGTATTATATCTCACTTCTATCAAATTTGTTAAAGAGCATTTGTGATAGATAGATAGATAGATAGATAGATAGATAGATAGATAGATAGAT